>JAODJU010000095.1:26433270-26466741 GCA_026776725.1 Gnathonemus echidnorhynchus | reverse complement strand
TGGGGGGGTGCAATGTATATTGAACCATCACAATGGTTATGCGTGATGCAACAAAGATTTTTAAACTATTTTTAAATAATACAGATTTCACCATTTAAAATAAGACTAACATGGTTTAGGATGCAGTTTCACAACAAAAAATAATTAAAAAAATTTAACTGCTCCATATGATAAATTGATTTTGTGTGATATAGGACTACAGTCTTTGTTAGAAATACGTTTTGCCCTTGCGCTCTACATGCGCAGCAAACTGACCTCAGTAATGCACAGATTCATAATGAAACACAGGCTTAAGCAACTCACTCTTAATTCGTCATGTTTTAACTGTATCATGACAGAAACCCATTGAATCGCAAAAGGTGCCACTATGAACGGTTTTCGCAAAACCCAAAAATATCGCACTGTGATTTTTTCCAATATCATTCAGCCCTAAACAGATATCATGGGACATTACTGATGGTGTGATAAAAGCTGTAGAGGGCATAGGTCAGACTGAAGCTTCACGGTGAACGAAACGTGATTTTATCAGGTTTATCAGTAGGGGCTACTTTTTTTTTTTTTTTTTTGGGGGGGGGGGGGGGGGGGTCATGTTCCCTCTTGCCTCCCATTTTCTATTCAAGATTCAAGAACTTTACTGTCCTTCCATACATGTGCGCACATGCCGTGGAGTGAAATCACGGATAAGCCACAGAGCTAGTCACACACACTTTTAAGTATAAAGATGAAAATTAAATATAAAGGTATATGCCCCTGCAAATGAGATTCAACTATAGTGCAAAAAAACTTTCATGATTTAAATCCGCTACGTCTTCAGTGTGGTAGACAGGCATCTCAGTTGAGGGACGCTACCTCAGTGAAGGGAACAAGGAGGCTAATCCACACTGATGAGCCAGTCAGACATTTAATTTCTGCTACCAAAGTCACACTGTCAGTATCACAGGATCACTTTATCACAGCTGTCCCCTGGCTTCATCGTTTATGTCTGTTTTTAAAACACACTCTTCCACGCTGCTGTTATTGGACATATATTTGGGACAGACCGACACGTCTCTCTGCACTGCAGGGGATATTCTGCCTTAAAACACTTCAAACGTTTCACCAGTATCCTCTGGCTTTCTGATAACAAAGTGCATTATACATCTTAGAGAGAAAAAAATGCCTCCCTGTGTTGTGTATGATTTGTAATGTCTGGTGCAGTCAGAGACAACCACGTGAAATCTGCTGTCCTCTTAGTTTTCTCTTGAGAATGTGACCCAGTTTTGACAACAAGGTTAATCCCTTCTGATACCAGTCCTCCAGGAACCAGGAAGACTAAGCAGGAAATTTACAACAAGGTCTGCACAGCAGGACCACAGACACGCAGCATGCAAGTAGAAAGCCAATATGGGATCAGAAAAGGCTGTATCTCTGGATCAACTGGCTCAGAACAGAGAAGGCCCTGGGTACTGGGCTGGGGGAGCTCTCCCGTTTCCCATCATGTACAGGGACACGGGCACAGACAGGGAAGGTGGCTCTGCAAACCGGTATGTAGGTGCTGCAGCCTTAAACACAGTTAGAGGTCTGCTCTCTGGGAGGCCGGGAGACCGGAACATTGGGTCTCAGGGATGTGGCTGAGGTCTGTTTGTGTTGGGGAGGTCATGGCTGGGAGTTTTCTATGCCTTGACAAGTCATTGCCCAGCCTGGTTAATTTTATCCTCAACAGGCTTTTCTCACAGTACCCTGGCAGGAAGCCCGTAAAGCTGGTGAGGTCTGTGTGCTGACGGATCCAGCTCATTTACTACAGCTAGCTGCTTGTCAAGGAATGGGACAGGCGGAGGAATTTGAAAAATATGTATATTTAAAGGAATCTTTGATATGCCACGTAAGTGCTGCATTTTATATCAACGTGCCTTTTTTAGTGTGGTGCAGTTAGGGTGCCATTTTTCTTGGTTTGCAACACATATGCGCCTCACTTTCTCTTTTTCTGAACTGAACAATGAACTTATATATTTAGATGACAACGACCCCTAACTTGCTAATCGGTGACACTTAAAGGCTCATGATTTTAGCAACGCAGCTCGCCTCATTGACAGCAAGAAGCGTTAGAATAAACACACCCAAAGACTAAACCAAACCACCGGTATTAATCTCAAACAAACGCTAATCTGATATTAGAGTCCGGATACAGGGCATATTTCCTGTGAGTGGGCTGGTTCTGGAGAGAGCTGACCCCCAGGGGTGATATGGACTTTTCTCACTGCTGTTGAAATGGGAAATACCCACCAAACTTCCTGTCCACCCTGTAAATACCATATACTTAGGAAAATAAGTTTTCCAGACAGCAAATTCCCAGTGTGATGCTTGTAAACATGTAATGTTAGTGTGACTGCTTGGGCTACAGTGTCTTTCTACAGCTTTGACATAAACATTATTTGGGCCTCTCTGGGCTAATCAGCCACTTGTCCAGTTTACAGGATAAGTTTCGACGTTGGAGCATGAAATGAGACTTTGCCATTTAGAAGTGCATAAACAGCATTTACTTACGTGCACAGGACAGACTGGTCCTCACGATCTGTGGAAAAAAGCGATTCATACGTCATGTCAGACATGTCTTCAATGACTGAATTTTTATTCTGAATCTTTATGTTTTAAGTGCTTTGAACTACACATAATACACGTTTGCATATGTGAAGGAATGTCACGGCTGGAGAGACTAATGTGATTTGTAATTGGGTCAAGGAGCAGAATTACTCAAATTCATGTTTCTTTCGCATGGCTAATGTGAAAATCCTTGAAGAAAATGAAGCTGTTCCATTTATGGGAATTTCAGCAGCACATTGACCATCAATTAACCGCTTATCCTGACTAGAGTCACCACAGGGCCTGGAGCCCGTCCCAAACAGCACGGGGCACTGGACAGGCTGCGTTGGACGCTAATCCATTGCAGGGCACACACAATCATACACTATCGCGATTAGAGATTATGATAAGCCTAACTGCACAATTAGAATGCAGAAGGAAATCCACACAACACAAGGAGAACATTCAGACTGCACACACTCACCAAGGATCATCGCGCTGTGGCCCTTGGCCAGAAAGGTTATCTACCCCTGGAAGCTGAATATAAACTACTCCCAGTAAATAAATCAAGGAGTCCAGAGCAAAGCATCAATGGAACCTTCAGCTGCATCAGGTGGACTCCTAAGCCAGTACGTTATCGTACAGCCTGGAACTGCGGTCTGTAAACATTCAAGACTGCCATTCCTCATTATGGACATGAGTTGGCTGGTTGTGCTTCCAAACAGCAAATGCCTCCCATTCCCCTTTCTTCCAAATTAAGGCAGAAATCAGGGCGTCCGAGAGCTCTGAGTGGGAAGCAGCATATAGTGGACATTTTGGTGTTAACAGTCCATAAGGCAGTCATTGACAGTGGACTGAACATTGTAGCCTACTACATTTACCATTTTGCTAAAAAAAGAAGTTATCCTGCTATTGAGCACTACTCTCATGTCTAGCAGGACACTTATTTACTTGAAATAATCCATGGGAATTGCAGTTATCTATTATTTGACTTCAAAGGCAAACAGTCTGAAAGACCTTGCAAAGGAATGCAATGGCTCACAGAGGGAACAGCAGATTGCTCACAGTCCACACAGGATTTCAACGTAGATAAGTAGATAAAGTTTATAGATTTGATGCAGCGTGCTTCAGCTAGCAAACCAAGTCTTGTCTGTGTACAAATCTGTCACAGCAAGAAGGGGGAAAGGGGGATATGGTTAGAGCTTTGAAGTAAATTAGGTGCTAGCTAGGTAGCATTCAGTATTTCACAGCGCATCATGAGCGTGTGTAATTCCTCAAATGAAACCAGAAAACTGTCAGCTGATTCATGACATTCCACACAGAGTACAGGAAGAAGAGCTCAGCTACGCCCAGCAATCAAACCTGGCACTGTTTGTGTTGACCCGGAGAGCGATTTCCGCGATGTGCCCATGCTGTTTACTTACAGGGAGGCAGCTACATACTATGGTAGGGCAGAATAAACAAGACGCACGCTTCTGGACTTGAGCCAAAAGCAGATATACAATTGCCTTTAAACAGCAATATTCTGATTCATGTGAGCTCAAAGGTGCTAAGCTTTTCTGCAGGCATAGCCAAATGCTCCCAGAATGGTTAGCCATACAGTTAAAGGGGGGGGGGGGGGGGGGGTGGGGGATCTATCCTACATCAAGCACAGCTGATAGGACCTGGAGTTAGACCTGTGGACGCGCAATGACCCAAGAATTACAGAACCTTATGTAAACAGAAACAGAATAAATACATTAATTTGTGTAAATCCTGTTTTGTACAGATACAGCATTTTGTTCTTCATTCTCAAAAGAATGTGACATATTAATATCATGTTATACAAAAGCATAGCCAGCATATGTTATGCTATTAGCACAAGCCCCACTAAGCATGTGATGTAGATCCAGCACTGTGGAGTTTTATTAGCATGGAAGGGTACAGTAATGACACGACTGAGACACTGGACAAGTAGGTGAGGTCATCTCTGTTCTCATTTGGCTTCCTGACAGAATCTGGAAGGAGTCCAAATAACTTTCAACTTCTAACCACTTGAACAATAGCGAACTTAAGCTTTCACAACACATAAAATTCACATATATATCAGGTTCTAGCCATTCCATTTCGGTTAGATGATGTAGGTTAACAGAGGCCAAGGTTATAATGATGTCATCACTTCAGAAAAAAATGTGAATTTATTTCAGGCTACGATGAAACCAGCAGCAATGTGACATTTTTATTCTTAGCTGCCCAATAGCTATGATCTGCTAATGAAGGAGAAAGTTGAATGACATCTGTGATAATCCCCCACAATACCACAGGCAGAGACACATATAATCTTGTGCACACACACTGTGAACATCATTCAGTGGGAGGGCTTTAAGCTCAGCAACAGGGACCTGCCAGGCCTAGATAAACGAAGAGTCATTCTGGGGAAAATTACACACTAACTTAATGTCATTACTAATTTGTTTACGGTATTGGATTTATTGTATTTAATGGTTTGACTGATTATGTCCCTGCAATGACCTGAAACACGCAGAGTCATTCGGCTTCTCTGTTTCTTCTGGCAGCCTTTTGTAACCCTCATGTTTAGTTAGATGCCTTTGACCGTTTCCAACCTAACTTCCATCCAAATTTCATTCCTGGGGGAACACACTGAATGTACCAGAAGTTTATAGTGAAGAACCAGACTATGATCTGAATTAAAAAAAAAATCTGCTACATTTCTGTTGAGTGGAATAATGTTTGTATCAAATGCCCAGGGACTCTGAATAAATGGCTCACCCTGCACTTGGACCCCAAGTTCAGTAATCATTTCATCCAATAAACAGTTACACTGGAGGCTTAATGAGCAGATGGTGTGGCTTCCTGTTACACTTGCTTGTACTGTACTTGCTGGTTTGGATGCTTCCGAACTCCAGTGCCCTCGTGATTCCCCTACACATACAGCCAATCACCAGCTTAACTGCATAATGCAGTGAAACAGATACTTTCCACAAGCCACAAATCTTTGAAGCTGATGAAAATAAAACAGTGACAGATGCTTTGATAGACTCCTACAACAAACCCTCAAAACCACCACAAAAGCTCTTCAGTAAAGAATATTTGGCACTTTAAGCAGCTATTACCATGTCTAAGGAGACATATAAACAAACTCATGCATTATGAGGCTAGGGACAGTTTACTCTTGGTTAATGTTTGACAAACTGCAGTTTTGAAACAGGGCCTACAATATCCTAGGGTTTTGATGCTTTAATCTTAATATTGGTTTCTTAATTTAACCCGAGAGAATGTCCTGTGCACACAGGTTACCTTGCATCATGTTCCTGTAGGCGTTATCGGTGATGGAATAGATGTGTGGTGGCACCTCATGACGCTTCTTTCCCTTGTAGATTTCGATGATCTTCTCGGAGTAAATGGGCAGCATCTTATATGGGTTCACCACCACACAGAACAGGCCCGAGTAGGTCTGGGAGCCAAAGAGAAACACCATCAATTGACACGTGCCCAACTGCACATGAGATGTAAAAGGCAGAGCACCGCATGTTACTGAACCATCCCCGGCCTGGTGGGGGCTCCTGCTGGGGGCTGAGGGAGACAGAGTGCTTGGAATAACTGACTGCTTTATTCTCCACTTTCCAGGAATTCAAATAGTTGTTAGCATCCAGACAGATAAGACAGCATTCTGCCACGGTTTGATATTTAACTTCATTGCACTGCATTTGTTTTTAATGTCCTACTTCCTCTTTGAATGGTTGACCAGCAGTTCATCGCGCAAGTGCAGGTTACAACCTACTTGGCGCAACAATAGAGATTTTCTTCTTAGCATGAATGATGCATGCATCACACTATTTGGTGATGAGAGTGATATTGATGGATACTTCCTATCTGCTTCACACAAACACTGGAAGAAATGCTGAGGATCAGCAGTTAACAAAAGTACTTCATTCTGGGTGGACAAAAGTGACCCAGACTAGGATAAGCGGCTAGAAGATGGATGGATGGATGGATGGATGGAAAGATGATTTGAATTGATATATTGATCCTGTCTTGTGAATGACTAAAGCTCACAGTCTTTACCTGTGCATGTTTGATGAATACATTTTAAATGTATTTTTTGAGTGATTTCAAATGTATACTTTATATAGTCTTTACTTATCTGCATTGAGTAAATGTTAAGCATGAGTTCATGTGATTGGCTCACACGCAGCTTTGAAGGCCTAGCCATGGTCTCCGTGAGCTCTGACTCCCACAGCAATGCATCTTGGGAAATATGGGGGGCAGAGGGCGGAGCTGAGATACTCACATAGATGAGCCCAGAGAAGTAGCGCTCTCGCAGGTTATGCAGCACCGAGGCCTCGTTCAGGCAGGTCAGCTCTGCCATGTCCTCCACCTTGCTGAACTTGGGCGGGTTCATCTTCTGGATGTCATCCTTGTTGATTGTCACTTTCTTGCCATTGTCCGCCAGTTCCACCAACACCTCATCGCCGTGCTCCTCCTTGATGCTGGCAGCCTCGAACCCATGCTTTTCAGAGGGGATCCACACCAGCTTCTTGGCAGACCAGTCAGCCTGGGCCACAGGACTGTTCATGAAGTCCTTGTCCAAAAAGAGGAACTTCTCATCCTCAGTCAAGGCTTTTTTGGACATCTTGAAGTTAGTTTAGGAGCTGTCAAGACACAAACAGTTCTTATTGGTACTACAAATTTGGTTCTGAATAGAAGAGTACAGAAAGTCAATGTCACTAATAATTTATCTGAAGATCATAAGTACATTTTTAAAGAGAGCAGCTGACTCTATTGATATAGAAGAAAGGGTTAAATGTCTATATTAAGCAGGCCCTTTGAAACTCCCTTATTCTCATAGACTGAGCCGCCCCCCCATTCCCCACCAGCATGCACAAAGGCCACAGGGGAGAGAATCACAATCCCTATTTAGCCCTGCGGAGACCATACGGGAAATGATACAAGTCACAATTCACGACCACCAAAAACACAATTTGCCTTTGAAAAATGGACATAAGTGCCACGACCGCATGCAGAGATGAGGAACACCACGGCCGTTAATATATAGTGGAAGAATAACGGCGACAACACGGATAACAGCTAGATCGCGATGTGGGGCGGTGGTGGCATGCGGTGATGACCATATAAGGGCACCTTCACTGCTGCGGTCTCCTTTCTGAAGACCCAAACAGCAGAGCCAGTGAACTCCCAAACAAAGCCCTTATAGGGAATAATATGTCTGCAGCCTGACTCGCGGTTTACGCCAAAGCGATAACATAGAACTGGAGCTGCGAAGGCCGGCCGTACGGATCCTGAGTACGCATACATGAGTCTCCACACACAGCACATGAATATTCGGATGGTACGTCAGTAAGTATTTACTACATAAACTAGCTAAATGCTTCATTAATGACAGGGGTACAGATAGCCTAAGATGAGTACAAGTGAGTTTCTAGCCACATCACTGCCAGTCCTGCTGTCCTGTACCATAAAAACACTGTCATGTGACCACTATACTGGACCTTTGGGCGGCACCTCTGATACACTGAGTTTTCCATTTCTGGGTGTGTGAGTGCAGTGGCGAGCTGCTTTTTCCAAAGACTTACTCCTCTCTGAAGGAGGATTTAGGGCCCCCGCTGCAGAACCCGGACCCCCAGATCACGTGTCCGGGGGGCCCTTAAGAGCGCAAGAATGAAGTACATCCACCCCTGAGCGCATTACTCCCCGATCTGGCACAGGACACGCAACCGCTCAGAGCCCTGTTTACAAACAGCTTAACATCCAGCACAACAAATCACGTTTGTTTGGCCCGACAAAGTATAATGTATTATTATGAGGATAAGCTATCGAGAAAGGAAAAAGCTGTAAAAACATCTGAAGGATCTCAGAGATCACACAGCAGCATGTTTACTGAATTCACTTAGTGTCATACTCCTTCCTGAACACTTTTAATTTGCTAAATTTGTGTGGGGTTAACATTAGGGTTGGGAATGCCGGTCCCCAAGGACATAAATTATGAGGAGGATGGGGGGGTTGTTACCCCCCCAATAATTAAAAGCAGCCTATACAACCCCCTGGACCCCCTTAAATGGATGGAGACCACAACTCCCTCCCCCCATGCCCAGCCCAAAGTTACAGTATACCCTGACTGCGCAGGCGGGAAGCAGATGTATGCATACTGCTGACAGTGTGACACTGAGCTCAGCAGAGGCCCCGTCTGCGTCTGGAGAACCAGTGGAAGCACTGGAGGTGAAGTCCGCTTCCATCACTGAAGATGACAGTGAACGTACATTCTGCACCATATCCAAAAAGAAAAACGACCAAACAGAGGCTAAATGTAAGGAACTGCCAAATGTGTCCCATGCAAAGAATAAACACATGAGATACTGGTCCTTTACATAAACTAGAGTGATGTTTTAACAGAAGCTGTGCTTTGCTTTAATATCACTGAGTTCAGTTTAGAAGTGGTGATGGTATCATACTTAGGGGCAGGCAGACTGAGCTGGAGGCTGTCAAGCTATGTGACAATGGCAAGTCAGACCCACAAGGCAACAGACATAATATGAATTTAAATGTTTTACATCAAACAGACCACATGTCCTTCATTTGTATGTAAATTCATATTAACTTCTAGTGTTTGGGCACTAAAGGCACCATTCAGGCCCCGGCCATTGTACAGAATGCTTAACTTCAGAAGGAACTGGACAGTTTGACATTTGTGGTTTTCCCTTATGGAAAACTGTACTAGAACAAGCAGAAGCTCTGCATTAAAATCACACCAATACCCTAAAGCATGTCACCCGCAGCCATGACCCCTTGTTCATCACTTCATCACTCTCCACCTCTCCCTTTCTTAAAGCATTTCTTCATTTTTTTCCCCAAACACATGAAAATTTTGATTTGATGTAAAAAAAACTGCATGAAAATCTACAGCCTAAATGCAACCAAGGCACTTAAACCTAATCACACATTACAGCAAGCAAGGCAGATAGTTGTGGCAATTTTATACATGAAACGTCGCCAAATTCTCAATTGACTGTGAAAATTACACACGGGAGAATGTCTATCCTGCACAGCGACAGAAATCACTGATTGTCACGCACAGAAATTGCTGTAGGGTATCAAATACCAATCATTTCAAAAGAGCACTTTGAAACTTTCTCCAGCAATTACTGCAGTTTAGGGTGCAATTTAGGAACTCCAATTATCTTTATTGATTACTCGCTGACCCCATTTTCGATTGATGTAAATCTGCGTAGCATTTTTAATGGAGTGATTTCCCACCACTGTTGCATTTTTACATGCAAACTCAGCTCGCAGGTTTATTCAGTAAATATATAACTTCATCAAGAACCCAAGACCCAAGTGGCAGGTGACTCTTAAAAACCATGTTTGGAGAACAGGAAATCCTTTGGTTGGCTTTAATTCACAAATTCTTTCTTCTCCACTGCAAGTTGACTTCCTGTAATTTCTATGCCATTGTTCAAAGCAATAAAAGAAAGACTTTGGAAACAGGAATCCTATTTGTTTAATACAAAATGTTTTTTTTTTCTCCTACAAGTGAACTTTTATAGTCCATAATGTTCTACTTGAACTGCTCACTGAGATATACAGTTGAAGAAAATTATTTCCAATGTGAAGTCAACACATATTAATAAAAATAAGGTAACCATTGTCTTGCAGAAAATAAAATAATAAACATAATAAACGTATTATAAGATGACAGTAGAGACATCACCATTGCTTTTCAGAGGGTCACCTTTAAGTTTTACTCCCCCGTACAGACAGCCCATAATTATTACTGCAGCAACTCAAATATGCCATGTACGCTTTCTATTAGACTAAATGTATGTTTGTCTCACTTGCATCCTTTTAAAAATTAAATGCAGATGTACAAAGGACAGGCACCGTGTATGAAACTTGTCAGACAATTCTAAATAATAATAAAACGCATAACATGCGTGCAAATATCTTTTTTCTTTTAAAAAAATGCTTCTCGTGGAGTAAGGAGTATGTTACGACTTCAATCTCCTTTGTATTCCAGGTGTGAAACAGCAAAACTATCTTATGTTTTAATACATCGCACCCCACTGCAGTGAGACATTTTGGCATAATACGCCTGAGAAATACGTCAGGGAACGATACTCACAAGCTGACAGATGCTTTTCACCTGGGGGCTGGGATCTGAAGAGTACTCCACAGAGGGACTGTCCAAATTATCCTGACCAGGGCTCGCTGGAGTATTTAAACAAAACCGTCTTATAGGGGGGAGGAGCTCAGATCGTCCTCACTTCTGTGCTCCGCTATTTCGTTTCCAGCACTTGTCTGTTTGTAGGATGCATTGCAGCGTGTTTATGCTCTTGTGTGTTTATGGTCCGGCGTATTTTAGACACGCCAGACGCTCTTCTGTGCCTATTGTGCGCTGGTGCTGCACGCGCCCGGCGCAGCGCTCAGCTCCGCCGCATCATCTGCGATGCGTACGTGTTACTGTCAATGTGACACCCGTCCCTAGAATCGTATTAAAACACATCAATAGCATAGGATATCTGGCTGCTAACTAACTGGTTTTCTCTGTTTCACAAGTAGTCAAATATTACAACATATAAATAACTGTAGTGTCACTGAATGCAACCAATGGTATTTCTGATTTTCTTCACTAGATAACCAAATGGTCGATCGTCTGTGTCGCCTATATGGCGGGCCGGCACCCTGATGACACAATCACCATTCTGTCAATAAAACATTGATCGTTTCTATGGGTATTGATCTGTCACACAGTGCTCACCTAACAAAATACTGTCATCCACTTGGCTTGCGTCTGTTGAGTTGTTTGGATCAAGTGCTTTAAATTACATGCTAATTATTTAAATGTCACTCGTAAATTGTCTAAATTATTGCGCAAAAGCTGCATCTGATCTGCAGAACATAAACTGTGGCTGGTGTGGTTCCTAATTCCTTTTTAACATGCAGTAGCCTATCAAAAAATCTGAGTTATAGAAACACAAAGTCTGAGCTATAGAAATGCGTGACACTGACAGCATTTCTGTCTTTCAGATTGTCACATTCGATCACTGGCAGAGGTATGACTTTTTAATCGTTTGGTAGCCTAATTGCGCACCTGGCATAATTATAACCAGTCGGTAGGACAGAGCCACAGTGCACTGGAGTCCCAGGTACCCTTCCTGTCATCTCCCAACCCCAAAAAGGCAGACGCACTGCTGTAACTAGAGGAATCCCTTCTTCCGTCACACAGGTGTTTCCCCAGAATTGTCTCTGATCTCGATGGGCTCCCAACCATCATACACCACATTCCCAACCCTCCAACCCCCCTGGCCATCCTGCCATCTCAGATGGAACTTTCTTTATAAGGAAACGCTCATAATCCGCTCAGTAAATCACATGTGGCCCGGCTGGCTTTTCCAGGACCAGAGATAGCTAGGTATGCAGGGGAGAGCGACGTCCGTTGCCAACTGAGGGAACGCCAGTGGCTGGAAGTCGCAGCATAGCCTCTGGTCATCATCAGAGAGGAGGATGGTGCACAGCAAGGGGGCTGGGAGACTGAGAATCTGGGAACGGATGGCAATAGGAGGGGGGTCACAGGGGGCCCTGAGGGCCGAGGTCCCATATAAGGATAGGGGGGTCTGTGAGGAATCTCAGCGGCGATCGGTGTTTGAAAGCGCAGCACGGGTAGCTCCGGCCTCTGACTAAATATGGTACAGCAGGAATGGCATCGCTGACACAAACATTGCAGCTTGCATGGAAACAGCTTTAGGTTATTTACTGGCTAACATCAGCCCTATGCTCATTCTGTAGCCTTCTCCAGTGAGCTGAGAATAAAGTGAGAAGCGAGGGAAGATCTATCATAAGTAAAAGTGCTTGTTTCTTCTGTAAGCGTTGAAATGTGAGCCTTTAACTGTGGACACTTCAGCCTTGTTGTCACAATTTAAGGGCAATTAGCACAGCACTTATCTATGGCTTGATGTTCACACAAGGCAACATGCAGGATGTTGATGGTGATGTGTGCTTGTTGAAGAAGATTTAAAATCGGAAAGAGATCAAAAGTTTGGGAAGGGGGAATTTTATTGGGTTCTACACTATCTTGTGGTGAATGGAAAAACCTCAGTGTGCCAAGTGTAGAACACCATCCGTTCCACTCATGCCTGGACACGGGCCTTCCTCCTGGAGGCTGGACACAGCCCATCTTCCCAGAGTTTTTCTTTTTCCTAAGTCCTCTGTGAAATATATCCCTCCTCATGGGGATCAGCAAAGTTGTATGAGTCAGTATTTTTGCAGTAGTTTTTATCCGGGGCCTAGACAGAAGAGCGACGTTCTCGCCCATGCTCGCGTCACTCCTACATGAAGTGGATTCTCTCCACATACAAACATCGAGATTGCTCATGCCGTTTGATTTTCCAAAAACCTCCATGCTGACCTGGAGAGCATATTGTTCATCCACATCTTCATCTAATTCAGAGCTGTCATTTATGTGGGTTTTTTTTTTTTACCACAACTCCCTAATTACACTACAAATTTAGAGGACTAATTGGCTGAAGAGTTCTCACACATGGGTTTGAACAGCTGACCTAAAGGTTATCCCAAAAACCTGCACACTCACTGGCACTTTGCAGATAAGACTGGCCGCCCCTGATCTAATCCAATATTTCCCACATGCAAAAAAATCTTGCATCTATCTTCCATAACTGCTTCAACACTACAAGGTCATGGTGTTGACTCTGTTTGCATTAAAATGCGCACAAATAAATGCTTTTAATAGACTGCAAAATCTAAGTGATTTAATGCAAAAGAAAATTGCACGTTATAGTTATAGTTGTCCTAGTGAACAGCCTTTAATTTAAAGGGATCTGAGAACTTTTCATCCAGATAAGAATGCCAAGTTCCCTTTTATGGTGTGGAAGGAAATGACATCGAGAGGCTGCCTGCGGCAGACTGGCTGGGGTGTCCTGCAGGGGCCTGACCCACAGGGATATTATTCCAATGCCCCCGCTTTGTCGCGCAGGGAAAGGGATTCCTCGTTAGATATTGCAGAATCGCCTGGCATTTAACTTTTCAGCCATACATCCAAAGTAAGATGAAAGTTCAAAAGATTGCATTATAATGCACTTTAATGACTGGTCTCAGATAAAAGCGCTCTCCTATAAGGCTAAAATAACTAATTATCTTCTATAGGTACTGCATTTTCAAAAAGAACAGCCTATCATTTTGAGGTAAAGCTTCAGAACAATTTACTCTGGAAATAGTTTGCTTTCTGTATGAGTGTGTATGTGATGCTGCACACTTTGCCAGCCTGAAGAGGCTGCTGGTCCAGCAGCAGCCACACAGAACCTCCGACAGTTCTGGATAATATTCCAAGGTGTTGGCAAAGTCACAACACAGACGGCAAATTCCCTTATACAGTCAGCAGTAGTGCTCGGTTCTGCAATGTCACCCCAGGCTGAAGACCTGGGTACAAAAGACTAAACCATATTCCTCGTAAAAACCCATCTAGTGTCCATATAAGTGAAAAGCTGTTACCCTCTATATATAGTGACATGTTCTGTCAAATTTCTCCCTTTACAAAAGCTGCTATTGACCTCAGGAATTAACTATCATCCCCCTGAATATTTCAGCATGACGTTCAGAATAATTCATACAAAATCTGGTTGTAGTGAAGCTAAGTTAAACAGAGGTCACTTGTGAATTCAAACATCCAAAGACATTAGCGATAGCAGCTATGTGTGGTGCGTCTCCCCACATAACCGAACCGCAAACCCTAAACATGGGCACATATTTGTCTAACAGAGGCAAGGTGGCCAATATGGTGCCTGACTTTCACGTAAAGAAAACAGATCTCAGCATTTGTATCAGGCAGCCAAAGTTTCAGATGCTGTCAACTGGATGCAGTTTTCAACATGGATGGGTTAAAAAATATTCTTCTCCATTACTTTTGACTTCATTCTTGTTTTTTGCTCTATTACTTCTACAACTACAAAGAAAATAGGCCACATTTTGAACTTCATTCTATGTTTCCTAAACAATTCCACCTCTGAGATTAAATGATGAAAACATTAATTATATGGTGATCATATGATTAGCAGTTTATGTGCTGCTGCCATCATGTGGTGTGGAGTAAAACAGCACCCAAAAATATACCCTGCAACACCTACTTCGCGGAGCTTTTAAGTAAGTATTTTTTATTTAGGGAACAGTTTACAATTTCTGACTGTGAGAGAATGAAAAATGGTTTATGAAGACACGAATGAGGGATTTCAAGATGCTCACCGTTGTGTGTTTGGGTAAGATAACTGCCACGACTAAGCATGATTAAGCCATCACCAGGTTAAGGAGCCTTAAAATACTAATGTGTATAAAAATCATTAAGACAAGGGGGATTAATCTGCAGTTAGAAAAATGTGTTACATGAAAAATGTTCTAGATATGAATTCAGTTTTGCTCTCTAGGTTGTCAAAATGTATCCAAAAGAAATCCATAAATAGTACAGAATACTGCTACTAGAGTTCCTAGGTGAACTAAAATTCACGGAAGTTGCTTTTTCACACTAGATCCTGCCTTGTAATCAGCAAATGCCTCGTCGGACCTGTGCTGTATCTAATAGTGTTGAGCTGAGAATGAATCCCAAGCCGTTATTGTGTTCAGATCGTTCTTGCTGCTGTGCATTTATCCTCTTTGTATCTGCCCACATCAACCCAGCCTGCTGGATTCATTCTCTGTTACATTGAGTCATCTGTGCTTCTTCATAACCAGTTATGATCAAACTGTAATTTGGAAAAATGTGCTTCTTTCTCCTCCTTTCCGCTCAGGGCCATCTGTCCCCAGGCTTCGAGATTGTGACAAGGCGCAGGCATCCGGCTTGCGTGCGGAGAGAGGAGTCAGTCACCAGCCCCACTGCTGGTGCTGGTCAGCATCACAGATGATTGAGATGCCATTATTTACCATTGTGTTTGTCAAGCCTGACAGAACACCAATTGATTAAGATCCATCTATATGATTTAAAAAATAAATCCCCATATGCACTGGAGTTTCCCCATTACTACCATATAGGTGTTATCGCTTTTAAAAATTCTCTTATTTTTTTTCCACCACAAGCTTAGGAAAATTGACCAAAAGTTAAATTCTGGGCCCCATGAAAAAAACCTTGGGGCCTCCGTTAGGGCCCCCATAAAGTGCTGGGCCCTTCTGCCACCCTTGCCTGTATTCTTTCTTATGAAAATGGAAAATAAATTATCATTTCATTTCAAGGTATTAGAAAGACACCAGAAAAAAATAAGAATTGATCACTGAATAGTTTATTAGACTTATGCAATATGACAAAACATGAAAAGAAATATAAAAATTGTAAAACATAAAAAAAAAAGCTGTAAGACAAGTGGTACACAGTAATAGAACTCCCTTGGCAAACACTACAGGTTACACCCTAACGACTACAATTTCGGTTATAGTCAAACAGGATGTAAAGCCCACTGATGAGAGTGTGGGGGCAGCAAATCAGAACCAGCTCGCTCTCTTAACTGTAACTGCAGAAAGAGGCCGTCATCTGTATCCTCCCTGAAGGACAAAGGGCTCTGTGCCACTCTTCCCGGCTGGGTGCGTTTCAGGGACACCTGGTGGCAGAAGAGTGTAATAATACAAAACAGCCATCAATCTTGCAAGGGCTAAATCTGTGGAGGGTCATGGGAACAATACAAAACATCTCAAAGTGAAAGTACAGTGCCTTGGAAAGCATGATTAACTAGGAAACAACTTGCAGACAAAGTTTGGACACCAAAGCTTTGAATGCACACTTAACTGAAGCCTGACTATTGTTTTTCCTAGAAGTATGTTTGGTTTAGATAAAAAGAGCAGCTCCTTTGTATGCTTAAGCAGCCGGAAGTTTTTAAATAGTATCTTGCTCAAAACAAAAACTTGTAATGAAAGAATTATTAATGAATGTAATAAGGATACGGATATCCTATGTCTTATTAAAGTGAGCACTGGAAATTCACAGTAACACAGTTCACTACATGTCACAGCACAGTCACACCAGGGCCACTGTTTAAAAGAAAGCAAAAAGCTGAATTTTTCACCAGTTCAAGACCAAATGGAGATGGAGCAGGCAGAGCAATGTATGCTGACCCTAAATCAGTAAAAGGTGTAAAAGGATCTCGAAATCAGCCCTAGAGGCCAATGGTTTTGAGTACCAGCCTTTAAAAAACAGCCCTCCGAGTTAACAGGGCACACGCTGATGCTGAATTCTGCACTTAACGTAGTCGGTCAGTGACATTTTCAGAAACTGCTGTATAGTGAACCCTGGTCCCCTGGACAAAGGGGTATTTCATACATCTACAAAGGTTCGACAATGGGCTTCATCTACAGCCCCAGGCCCCTACCCCGGCGGACTGCTCACCTGGCCTCCGGGCTTCACCAACGGGACGGACGGCGCGATCCACTGGCTCAGACGCACCGGAGCTCTTCAGGAATACCTTACCCCCCCTCTCTCCGCTGCTCAGAAAATGTGACAGCAAACCGTACAAGAGAGGTCTGGAGAGAAGGACAGTGTCTGTGTCAGGAACGTGGGAGACGGTCAGCTAGTCACAGGCTGGTGATTCCTGATAACGTCCCATCGATTTGAAAGGGTTCCCTTTATCAAGAAGTACACTGAACCCAATATTACCTAACCAATGTTTGTTTCTTACATCACCCAATACAGTCTTAAGTGCAGCATTAAAGGACTGCTGATTTTAAAGGTTATTCCCTGTCAAGACTGGAAAATATTATTTTGCAACAGTCTAAACTTTTTTCACAAATGGACTTACCAGAATGTGTTGTCAAAGTATTTTAGCATGATAGTTACACTGATATTCCTTAATGTCTTGCTTTCACTATGTACATTCTAAACAAAACCTAAAGCATAAATGGGAAAGTTATAGATAATACACTCACACGCTGGAGGCGCTGGTATCTTCCACCACGTTCAGCTCGTTGGCTATGAACTGCCTGTCCAGGGGCACCTCTGGCTGGCCAGACTCTGTACAGAGTACATCCAGAGCCATGCATACACACAATAACAGTATCAAACCGTATCGACCTCCCCATAGTAATTTTCCATAACTGAACGGCGATGGTGACCGCCTCATAAAACCCGAGTGTCGTGAGTGTCGCCCCCTTGCGGCCGGTGACAGGACCCCTCACCCGCGCTCAGCACGGACGCTGTGTAGCGGTACTTGTTGAACTCCAGGTACTCGCGGATCAGCTCGTTGATCAGCAGGTTTTCCCGGGGCAGCGGCGGTCGCGGCTCAGACTTGTCGTCCAGGGCGTTGAACACCTCGGCCCGGATCCGAGCCTTTAGCTGGGCTAGGGCCCCCCGGGCCTCCAGCGCCTCTTTGAGGGCTACCGAGCGGCGAAAACAGAGAGGCCGTCCGTCAGGGTGCCGGACCGCATCGGATATGATGGCAGCCGTGTATTATAATTATACCTCTCCTGCATGACTGTTTTAGCTTTTATCACCCACATCCTTACACACCTGCATATATCACAAATGCTTTTACTGCAATTTATAGCAAATAAGCCATGCAGTTACCGCTCTTCAGCTCCGTGACGGTCGCCATAGTGATGCTCTCTAACTTCCGAGTTTAAAGGTCGATTCTCCCCCAAGTTCCGGCCCCCTCCCGGATTGTTAAAACGGCCATGTGCCTGGAGTTTATATAGTTTTTAGTTTATCAGGAGTATTATTCCACATTATTAAAGGATTAAAGGGTTTTATCACAACGCGCTGCAGTTTGCCGTGAGTCAGGAGAAACGCTGCAGACTTCGTTTCACCCGCATTATCCAAACCTAACGGAATGAAGCGCAAGTTTGTAGATGACTATTAATCATTTAAATGTGTTGTTAAGTAGTTATTTTGCAGCTGCTTCCCGAAGATCTGCGAAAAGTAATGTGCACATCATGTTTATGAAGCCTGCTATGGGTGTCATGGTGCTTTGGCAGCAGTTCGTTCGACAAGTTTGCTTCTATGCATAGTATTACATTTTAGTACATTTTGACTTTAAAAGAAAATATATTTTGCAAAGCGTTTAAACGTGACTTCGGTTGTTTGTCGGCGCATATTATTATAATGTCCACTAGATGGCGCCGTGTGCTGGTTATTAGCGTGTATTATATCAAACGGAGATCCCTGTTTCACACTATCTACAAAGTATCACATGGAGGGGATGCATTATAACAGTGGCTATAAATTTGAATTTGCACTTAGCCAGACTCTGCTTTGTCAAAAAAAAAAGATTATTAAAAACCCTTGCATGTTTTCTATTATTAAACAGTACAGCTGCCAAGCACTACTGAAAAAAACTTTAATTTTGTGAATCATATTATTTCTGCCATGTGCCACCTGAACTACAGAGTAGAAACCTCATTCTGATCTTTTTTTAAAAAATAGTTTTATGTGGGGCATAGTCGTTTGCTGGTAGAGGGATTTAATAAGGCTCTACACTGGTTATTTACAGAGGTTAAGTTTGCTGTCAGCATTTTTGATCAGCTGAAGCTGTCTGGTGGTACAGTGAGGGAGGCCAGCCAAGCAGGGGCCGCAGGAGGCCAGCTGGCACAGGATAAAGGCCCTGACCTGGAGTAAGCTAGCATGCTACAGAGGAGCCAGACTTCTAGTAAAAAAAATGGGTTTGTTTGTTTCCCTGAATGTATGGCTCTCTCATACCTGGGCCCAGTTGTTCTGAAGTGATCTGATTGGATCATAGGTTATATAATCCAGTCTTGGTATGATCTGGATCAAATCTTGAGTATGTGTTATTCATTTTTAGTATAATTGTGACTACTAAAAAACTTCTTTTTCCCTATCTTGCACACTCCAGTGCAAAATGCAAAAATAAAATCTCGAAGAAAAACCGAGATTAAGTCTATTATGTCCTCTTGCGTTAACATTAATAAATGATTTTCTGCCACGGTACATTGCTACACTCCTACTACTTGGTCCTCAACCTCAAACTCCCTGCATTAAGTGTTCATATTGTATGGACAGGGATTTCTGGAATAGCTTATTTCTTTGGTCCTGAAAACATCTCATAAGAATAACCTTGTTGTGTCTGATGACACACTTTCACAGTGTGTAGCCGTCGAAGGACTTTCATACCAGTGTATTAGAGAATAGTTTAATTCACCCCACGTGCAGAAATTAATACCACATGAAAGGAGTTTACGACATACAGACATTTGTGTTTTTGTGAGCTATTTTTTACATTTGTAGTTGTGTAAAATAATCCGACTTGTTTGTGGAGACTGTTCCCGTATCTGGTCACATTCCTGTATTCATACATTCCTAACTACAGTGCAAACACTTTGTCGAGGGTATTTTAATATTTATACATGTTTGTAATTCCATTGTATATTTTTTTCAAACCGTGTGGGTAATAATATGACAGCTGTCTGTATGCAGCCTTCCGTGTTTTCCCGCGATCAGTATCATCCCCACATACATCCATGATATGTGCTCCCTAGAACAGGTCACAGTGAGTGAGTCGCTATTACTTTGACATGTTTGACTGCCTGCCTAATCTACGCCGCTAAAACGTCGCAGGTACTGCAAACCCTCAGTTAGCAGCGTCTCTGTGGGCCGACTGCACGGGCTGCGGTTCCAGCAGACTGCAGACAGACTACTATGCTACGAATGACTAGCTTGTGTGCCAAAGAATTGACACTATGTAATAAAGTCAAATTTAATTAAGATAGCCAGGAGCCTTAACACGCGGGCTAGTTCAAGCATATCATTTGGGGGTTTGGACTACTGAACCTGAAGTCTTGTGGGTTGTACAGTCTTAGACAGATTACACCGTCTTCCACTCCTATTTTATCATTTTAATACGGTGGAAAAATTAGAAGGTGCTATGCATACAATAGGGCTCATTAGGTCAAACCACTTGGGGCTACAGCCCGGAGGATTTTAGCCCTGATGTCAATCTTCCTTCAAAAAGAAAACGTCAAGCCCCAGGTAAACTTGACTTACTGTAGCTCATGATCTTTTCGATAGCTTGAAAGCCCCCTGATTTGTACAAATATTTTCCTGATGTATGCTTACCTACAACATAAGCATTGATTTGGGACAGCTGCCTAATCATTGCTGTTGCTCATTTATAAAAAGCTTTACCATTGTTACACCTGCATACAAAACAGCACAGTTACTAACCTCACTGGCTTCAGAAATGATGAAGATGGTCTTTGTGTGTAAATGCGAGTGTGCAGTTCATACCAACAAGAGGGGGCATTGAGGTGTTATAGATGAATGCATGAACATTAGGGATGGACTCATGGGGTGGCTACAGATTCCTTTATTTGTTGGACCTTGCGATTCTGACCAGGATTAGCGACTGTAAGATGGATAAATGGATGGGGTAGTTTGTTCAAGTTTATTGCTTTCAAGTGCACTTACACCAGAGTTCTCAAACAATAAGCTGCAAGTAAAAATACAGTAAGCATAAAGTCGAGAGAGAGTGACCTGCACGGATCACGGTTTATTTGGCTGCTGTCAGCGTATATACAAAATATAAAAATTTGAATGTGAAAAAAAAATCAACAATAAATATCGTAAACACAGTATTTGTGTACAATGAATAAAGTATTGAGGATATTGCATTCAGATGACTTTTCCCACATAGCAGTGAAGTCAATTTAATACAATAAACTCGATGATAAATCAACTGTAACAGGTTAAATATAAAAAGTAAAAATATAAAACATTCTTTACATTTGTATTAAAATACACATACAACACTTTATACTGTATGTAAATAACATCATCATTACCAGTAAAACACACAAACAGAACCTTTTGGAAAATAAGTGTACTCATGAAAATCTTGAAAATCACAATTAATATGATGTGAGTAATCGTGATTTTCACTGACCAAGAGATCCTGCCTTTCATTACTGGTAAAAAGCCTGTTTTGAGAAACTTTAACCAGGTGTCTGAAAAGAGTGATACGTACGTAAATATGAAACGACTCTGCAGGGCACCCAGGGTGAAAATCCGTGACTCCTCCTCATGAGTTTGGACGTCATATTCACTACAGCTTCTGAATCTTGTATATAAGGATACTAATTAAACTTTATTTTTTATATGTAATATATTATTCCTCAAAAATAGTGCAAACTCTATGGTGCAGCATTCAAGTTATATGGCCTCTGATCATCCAGTCTCTATCACCCATTTGAAAATGTTTACTCTGCCTAAAATAAACTAACAGCACAACACAGTTGTGAGCCATTTCCCTGGCTCATTGTCATGTTTTCATCTTTACCCAGCCCTCATGCAACTGAAATGGTTCCTTAGGGGCCAGATGGTGATAACAATGAATTTTAACCCCGGTTCATCTTTTATTGTCTTGGCACATTTTCCATATAAAGTCAGTTATGCATCCAGACAGAGATGCTGGGTCTGAGCTACAGCCTTAGATCAGGCGATACTGGGGTTAAGGCAGTTTGCTTTGTTCATTATTACAAATTTGGAGGGAAGTCATTCATATGCATTTACCTTGACTGAATATCAGTTTCCTTCATTTCACATCCAGGCTTTAGGTAGTTTTATAAAGAATATGCTGGGTTTGTTTTTAGTTATTATACTTACAGTATTTCCCTGCTTCAGGATTCCCTACACGAGGGACAATGAAGACATGCAGGACTGGGCCCTCGAGACCTGGGACTGACAGTCCCGTCAGAACCTGCTGTAAGCACCATTGTTGGAGTCTTCGGCCGCCTTTACGTCGAGACCTTTCTCTCTCTCCGAGCTCCTCTGTAGGACTCCTGCCCCCACATGCACTCAGCAGCTTGTGGCCAAAGTCATCCCTGATACCGTAATGACCCTTTGAGCTTAACTACCTGCTTGTTTTTCATAGAAATGGTTTTTCACATAGATTATGTAGTTCTCTCGAAGTAACATTCCCCCCACTATAAACTGTAAAATGAAGATTGCGGCTCAAGGACCCCACCCCTCGCCCCCCGCCCCCCAGGAGCCTGTCACACCAGCCCAGCGTCCCGGCACATCCAGTAAAACTGGCCTCTCTTTGAGATGAGATTGGCTGGAGAATCCATTTCTGCAATATGACCTTTATCCATCACGATGACTCTGTCGGAGGAGATGCAAAAGTGATTAAAGTGATTGAAAGTCATGATGACATAGGAAATGAAAGTTTCTGTTTTCCACTGCTTGTGTACCTGCATAGGTGTCTTTCTGGAAGCTGGTTCAGTTAACGAATATGATATATTCTGAACTCCACTTGTCTTTTAAACATTTCTGGAGGTGTCATTGGGGCAGTGTTTTCTTACCTGGTATAGTCCATGATGGTGTTAAGTCGATGGGCGATGGTCAACACGGTGCAGTCCTCAAACTGGACACGAATTGTTGACTGGATCAGGGTGTCTGTTTCCAAATCCACAGCTGCCGTTGCCTCATCCAGGACAAGAATCTTGGTTTTGCGGAGGAGAGCACGAGCCAGACACACCAACTGACGCTGTCCCAAACTGCAGAACAATGCATAGCAGCACAAAGAATGGAAACTGACCAAGATGGCAGAACAACAGGGAAATACTGGTTTGAACACTTAGGGATAGATACAGGGCCCTCCTGGGTTCTCCATTACCTGAGGTTTTCTCCTCCTTCTGAACATTCATGATTCAGTTTGTCTGGTAGGCCTGACACAAAGTTCTTGAGGTGGGCAAGCTCCAGAACACTCCAGACCTCCTCGTCTGAGTATGCATCAAATGGATCCAGGTTCATACGCAGGGAGCCAGAGAACAGCACGGGGTCCTGTGGTTTGTGGAGCAGCACAAATATTAGAATTTTGCATAATAAATATTACCCTAATGGGGATACGATTGTCGTACCTGTGGGATGATTGTGATGCGGGACCTCAGGTCATGAAGTCCTATCTCTGCTATGTTGATCCCATCAATATAGATTTCACCTTTGGCAGCTTCCAAGATGCGAAAAATTCCAAGAGCGAGGGAAGACTTTCCAGCCCCAGTTCTGCCCACAATCCCGACCTAAAAAAAGCCAGTGTAGAAAAGGGTGTGAGATCGTCAGGTATTCTGTCAATATCTTCTTCCAAGAAATGTGGGTTATAAATGGAACTAACCTTCTCTCGCTCTTCGATGTGTAAGGAAATTCCTTTGAGAGCCCAATCCAAGCCTTTGCGGTACTGCAGTCCATAATCATGGAATTCAATGGTCCCTGTTTGCGGCCAGGCTATGGGGAGGGGATTTTTTTCCATGGTCCAGGGTGCCTGCCGGACCCCGTGACAAGTAAATTGTTATGATACTTCAGTGACCACACCATGCCTTTTTGACCTGAAGGGTGTTTAGTGAAGTAATACAGAGATACTGACCTCCTTCGGTGTGTCGGCATATTCCTTTACCCTTTCCACGGATACAATGTTGTTCTCCACATCTGTCCAGGATCTCACGATCCAGCTTAAAATTGCAGTTACCTGCAAAATTTGACAGACCTACAATATTCTGCATGCCAGCAGTCATACATGCCTATTGACCACAAGGAGGAGCCAAAATAGTTCAGTAGCAGAAGTAATGAAATCACTGAATGAGATGGAGACAAGAGAAGGACAAGAAGTTTTTTTACCTGAAGAGAGTGGGACACGGCGAGACCCACAATGCCAGGACTCAGCGTATTCTTCCCCATTACAGAAAGGATTGCCGCAGCAAGAACCACAACATTGCCAAGGAACTCAAGATTTACAGCCAGCCACCTATAGGAATGATATGAACAGGATGTAATCCTCAGAGATTATGGCGCACATAATAGTCTGAGCTAAAGGGACGTCCCATTGTTCCTAAGACAATTACAGGTCATAAGAAAAACTACCAGCTAGGCTCTACTGTTGACAGGATTATCCTGTGTTACTGTGCTACTGACTCTGACCTGGTAGCCACAAATCGGGGAAAGTAGGAGGTTTGATTGTAGTCGACCCTATAGTTGTTTTGCAGAATGAATCTTGACTGCTCTCCGAAGGCACGTATCACACTCGCACCCTGCACCGTTTCATTGAAGTGAGTGTAGATCGGTGACCGGCTGACAGACTCCAGCCTACGCAGCTGGCAGGATGTGGCCACATAGAAACTCTGCAACAAAATGCATTAAAGATGCACAGTTCTGGTGAGCATAAGTATCCCACAATTCCCCTGGACTGAGTTCTATGTATGTCAACATCTAGATGGAACACTGCATGAAATCGGCATATGGAGCAGCCCATTTGACCCCGCCCTCCGTACCTGGATGAAGGCGTAAAGCAAAGTCAGGGGCAGGATGACCACCGCCGCAAAGGGTGTCGCCAGCAGGACAATGATGCAGACCTCCAGCAGCTTGAAAAGATAGTTCAGCATCATCTTCAGCCCATCTGGGATCATGCAGTCAATGGCGTCTATCTCCTTGGAGAAGCGGTTAAGGAGGTTACCGCTTGGCGTGCACTCGAAGAAGGCCATTGGAGACCGCAAAACGTTGTTCAGGAGATCCAAGTGCAGGTGACGAGAGGCTATGATGCCTCCCACCGAGATTGCCACAGTGGTACCAAAAATAGCCACACCTGAAAAAACAAAACAAAAGTCAAGCTACGTTTCAAGTTGGGTGCATTGAGGGTTCCTGCTGGTCAAGTCTTTCCAGCTTTGCTAACCTTGTGCGAAACCAAGAGCCCCATAAATGCCCAGCTTCATGTCTGTGTCGATCTGTGTCCCGTTCACGATGGGATCATCTGCCCACATGCTAAGCCAGTAGTTGTAAGCCAGGGAGGCGGCCTGCTGGAAGGCATACAGGAAGATGATGGGCAGGATGAGGCCCAAGCCGATGGTCTTGAAATACTCCATGTATAGCTCCAGTTTTACCTGTTAGGGGTCACAGAACACAAGTTTCTGCTAAAGAAACTGCAACAAGAGGGATCTATATGCATGTCTCAGTACCCATGAGAGACAAAGTATAGAAGTGGTTTATCGTGGATCTATCGTTGATGGTGTTGGAGCTGAGCTCACCCTGCCGGTACGGGCCCTGTCAGCCTCTGTCAGCTTTCCCACGTCTTCTGGTACCTGGTCCTGCTCTGTGTCAGATATAGACTCCATGTTCTGTAGGCTGTTGTTACCCATGTCACCACTATGAGGGAGAGAGATCGACACAAAGTGTTTCAAAAATGAGGTTTCGTGACAATTTGTGTCATGTAGAAGCTGTCCTTTTTGCTGTGATGTTTTTTTCCTGCCTCATCTTTGTTTATAGCATTTTGATGTGGTTCAGCAGAACTGTTATACTGTTTGTTGAAAAACAGTCATAATCTGTAGTATCCTATCATAATGCATGTCATTTAATGAAACAGGGAACGTGGGGCTCCAGTTGATCATACCTAATGAGCTGCTCCTGGGAGAGGTCTCTGGAAACAGGCATGAAGTCAGTAACACTGAGCCGAGATAAAGACTTCCTGGTACCTGAATTAGGCATACAGTTTGTTGAAATTTTATAGGGTTAACTCAATTTTTAACCTTTCCTAAAACAGACATTTAAAAGTTAAGCAAAATAGAGATCTTCTGAGTTCTGTTCTTTGAAAAAAACTCGAGGAAGCAGGGGTGTATGAGTAACCTTAATTAACCAATTACGAGTTAAGACTGTTTTTGAAGAGTCATGTTGATGACTGTTGGCCACAGCTGAAGGGACCTCTCACCTCTTTGGACAGAGCTCTCCTTGCGTTCTGTGCTGGCAAAGGTCTGTATGAATTCGGCAAAGGCACCATGCCGGCCTAGCAGATCCGAGTACGAGCCCATTTCTGTGACTTCTCCATCATCCAGCACGAGGATTAGGTCTGCCTGGGGCAGGAAACTCGTCCCATGCGTGACTAGAACACGGGTCTGTATGAATGACATACATCATTAGTTCTCAATGGTGCTTCAGGTCCCAAAATACACTGAAAGGTTTTTTTCAAAACTGTTCCGGGGAACATTTCTGTGGTGCCCAAGAATACTTATATAAGGCCTAAGGGTTTATACTGGTGAGGCTGTCGGAGGTTGTAAATGTTACCTTGTCTCTCAGCACACCCTTAGGTCCAATGACTCTGTCAAATATGTGCTGTCCCACATGAGCGTCCACAGCAGACAGAGGGTCATCCAGCAGGTACACGTCTGCTTTCCTGTACACGGCACGGGCCAGGCTCACCCGCTGCTTCTGTCCTCCTGACAGGTTCAGACCCTGGGCAAAAGCAGGCAGAAGGATAACAGTAATTTTAAAAACTGAGGTCGCCATGGTAAATTTCGAGCAGGAGAGTGTGTGAGGTGTTTAACCTTCTCCCCGATTTCAGTGGCATCGCCAGCGGGCAGAATCTCCAGGTCAGGGAGCAGGGCGCAGGCCTCCAGCACACGCTGGTACCAGCTCTGCTTCTTCTCTCGGCCAAACATGATGTTGTTTTGCAGGGTGGCATTCTGGATCCAGGCTTGTTGGGGCACGTAGGCAACTGAGCCCTATTGAAACAAACCAGGACCCAGTAAGATTTGTCTTCATCTAAAGCTAAAGCTGACAGCGATTCATACTCTACAGTGTGTCCTCCATACATCCAACTCCATAGGTCCAACTACGTCCACATGTGACGTTATGTAGATTCAGGTTCAATACCTTGACTGAAACACTGCCACTCCTTTTCTCTGTCTCCCCCAGGACTGCAGACAGAAGAGATGACTTCCCACTGCCGACATGACCCACCACAGCGACCAGAGACCCTCGTGGTACCTGCATGCTGATCCTATACATTCACAGCAACACACCACTCTTTAACCAACCTTTAAACGCCTGAAGTTTGGAGTCATGGAAACAAGGGCATGCAAATCGGCAGAGTGTCACATGAAATAGACGTACTTCTTAAGACATGGAGGACCTTCTCTGGACCAGCTGAAGGTGCCATTTTCTATGGCTACTGCATCTCCATCTGGAGGGACAAATTAAACTGGAATCATTACTCTGCTTAAATACTCTGCTGCCAGAAAAGCAGTTTTATTCTTATTTTTTAAATGCTTATAAACCCTAGAATTTAACAGCAGAATTCCTCCTGTTGCTTCATTTTTCTTATTTTTTTAATTCAAAATAACACGCTTCAGTTTTGAGACAGAGAAACAAACCAATACAATTTGAAATTCAATGACAGAATTCCCAAGTGAACTGAAAAATCACCACCTATCTATGTGGTACAGTTATCTACTATAATTAGCTAAACTGTCCTGTTCTAACAGATGAAAATTAAAAATCCGCATTTATATATATATATTTATATATATATTTATATCACCTCAATACTTACCAGGCTGGTATGGGGATTTCTCTACACTTTCAGCTTTTAGCTCCTCTTGGAAAAGAAATTTTCCAAGACGCTTCAAGGAGACTATGGCCTAAGGAAAGAAACCAGTGAATATTCTGTCACCATTTACCAGCCACTGTTCCTACAAGGCTAAACATATTAACCCTCTGGAGTAGTTAAAGTTAATTCTCTAGCTAACTAAAAGCGAAACTGCATGAGTTGTCACAGAGTTTTGGTAGCACATTCAGACAAAGAGAAAGGTTTCTGTGGTCTGTCTCTGCACCTGCATCACGGTGCTCATGGCAAAGGGCAGCTGGCTCAGCGGCGTCTTCAAGACGTTGATGAGAGCCATGGAGACAAAGACCTTCTGCGCATCCAGGACATTCTTATCATCAATCAGCACGTAGACTCCAAACATTGCAAAAGCAATCTGAAGGGAACACATAGACTCAAGGTGTTAGGAGATGGGGAGTCACAGCGATTCCCTCACTGCTGAAGGAACGACGGCTTGATACGCACTAGAAATGATGAGGAGTTGAAGGAAGCCATGGAAACAGAGTGGAGGATCTGAGATTTCTTGAGGGCCTTCAGCTCCCTCTGCCTGTAGCCGAGCACCTGCTCCAGGAAGGCCTTCTCCCATGCGTAGAACTTCAGGATCTTGATTCCATTCAGTATCTCATTCATGAGTTTGATGCGTCCGTCCATATATTTCATTTGCACCTCCTTGTAACGTGAAATACTGTTAAAATTCTAATAAGACCCAAACTTACCATTTACTACGGTGCTAGTCGTTAGCTTGAAAAGACTGGTGATATCTACCATATCTTTTAAACTGGGCCAATTTAATTTGTGGAAATTGCCAAGCGCCAGGAAAGTGTTTAATACGTTCTTAATGGCTGGTCCAATTTACACTCTAATGTTGCCAAATGTCTGCTGCTCATAGAGAAATAAGTGAAAATAGACATTTTACGGCTCTTTTTTTCTGTGGTTGTTTTTCATAGGAGTAACATTTGGACATCAAAGCATTGAAGAATTGCACCCAAGCCGGACACCCACACTGCCCTCGAACGCTATCTAAACCAGCTGTAGACACCAACAAAATACACCAGAAGACACTCGGAGCTGGTGCAGCTTATGTGCAACACATGGAAAAATCAAGACACACACGCCTCCTGGACACAGTACCTGTAGGCGGCTTCTTTTCTTGGCAATGAATCCATTCAGAGGAAATATGAGGATGACTGTGGCAATGCCAGCTAGGGCAGATGGGCCTAAGTGCTAGATAGGGAGAGATAGAAAGGAAGTGGCTAAGGCTGACCAGGGGGAAAAAAGTATATCTAGTATATGTATATCTATGGACGAAAAGAAAGAGAATGCTTCTCTGGTTCTGAAAAATTCTAGCAATCCAAACAAAGTTGCAGGGTGCTGACCAGACTGAACCTCTGAATGTCATCTGAAAACAAAATATGAAGCTGAGGCACTCCT
This sequence comes from Gnathonemus echidnorhynchus, assembly GCA_026776725.1. NCBI lineage: Eukaryota > Metazoa > Chordata > Actinopteri > Osteoglossiformes > Mormyridae > Gnathonemus > Gnathonemus echidnorhynchus. Next base: position 26,437,387 of record JAODJU010000095.1, on the reverse strand, counting down.
GCTGTAAGTTAAAAAAGCCTTTATTTGACACTGGCTACATGCCAGTAGGCTCACTAGCTGAAACGTAGGCATGTAGCCAATGTCAAACAAAGGCTTTTTTAACTTACAGCAGGAGTGCCTCAGCTTCTTGTCTATATCTATATCTATATCTATATCTGCACCAGCTGCAATATAATATTATAATTATAATTATTGAACTGGATGTTTGTTGAACATTTTTTTTAAAATGTCAAAGGGGTATTTAAACTAGTTACCATTGGTCAGTGTTGATGAATCATACTGTCTGAAGAAGTACAGACGGCCCACCTGCCACAGGAAGAACAGACAGAGCGAGATCTCGATGGGAGCCAGCCAGACTGCGTTGAAGTACACCACAAAATCCATGAGCTTTTGGGTGTCAGATGAGACCAGGTTCACTATCTCCCCGACTGTGCAGGTCCTGCGTGCAGCGCTGCTGATGACCAAAGTCTAAGGAGAATAAGCATAGAAGAGAATGTGACCTTTGCTGCTGTGTAGTTGCTGCCTAATCGTTGGACAATAGCTCTGGGAGACACATACCTTCCTGTAGACAAGGCCCATGACGGCTGTCTTTACCCTCATGCCTACGGTGAAGCAGGAATACATGTACTGGTGGTTGAAGAGGGACTGTAGGCATGAGAGCAGGAACATAAGAGATGCGTAGAAATAGCCCTTCCACAAGGGGGCGTCCTCATCCCTCATGAATCCCAGCAACAGACTGTAAAGTTGAATAAAGGGTGTTACTGTTACAATATTACCACACATATTGTCCCTGTATTCTTTCATATAATTCAGTTTTATGCACAAATCTCTTACTCTAATTTTATATTTTGTTTTCGCTTGTTGTATAAACATCTATATTGCTCTAATTGCTTACCCTGTTTAGTTGCTTGTCTGTTTCTTTTCCTTATTTTTATTCTCAGTGTAAAACACTTTGGCCTGCATCGTATGTATGAAAGGCGCTACATAAATAAAGATTATTATTATTATTATTATTATTATTACAAACTGGCTAGCATCCGCTGAAACTGTTTGAAGATGGATGTAAAAAAAAATCCCTTTTTTCACTATGGTTCTGTTAGCGAGAAGCAGAATTTTCAAGTTCATTCCAGCTTTAGCATTCAGTGTGTTAATATTGATGGTGCTGTATTTATTACTGGAACCTCTGCATTAGACACCGCTGCTGATTATAGAACAGGCTTCCTGAGGCTCTGTGGCCTGACACTTGGCTCACGTCTGTCTTATTGTGTATATAGTCTGTTTCCTGAAGGTGGTGTCGCTGCAATGGATCGAATGCTGTGAGTAACCCTAACACTTAAGTTCCATGACCTCTGCCATGATGCCGCCTCGAGCCTCAGAGGCTGGAGGTTCAAAAACTGCCTCGTTTTGCCTTCCACTACCAGAGAGTGAGTCGCATGCCAGATTCACACGCCATGTTTGTAGGCTGATGTGTCTTGACGTGGCGGACCTGGGACATAACGCTGTAGCTCTGGGGCCCTGCTTTGCATCTCACCTCAGAATTTGGGGAATGGAGAACATGAAGGCATCATGGATCACGAGGCACAAGGTCCCTGACAGGAAGTAGGGCCCGAAGTTACGAGCCAGAGTCTTGAGCAGACAGAAGCCCGAACTCTGCTCCTTCTGCAGCTTCCGGATGAGCTGGGCCTGCTCCGCCAACCGCGAGCCCAGTGCCACGCCTGTGCCCAAGGACCTCTCTTGCCTGACATGAGAAGACAGAGGGCATTTGCATTAGGGATAGTCCTACGTGCTGGTTTTGCATCTGAAGTGTTAATATGAAACAGAGAATGGAAACACACAATGTGTTTCTTGTTTTTCTTGTCAATACATTTCTTGTACTCAAAGGGGCAGTTTTCATATTTTTATGCTTTTTTTGCCAGCTGTAAGAAACATTTTCTGACCTCCACCATGTAAGCAACTGTTGTATGTGTAAACTTTTAAGATTTAATAATCATGCTTCAAAGCTGAAGTATATTAACAGGCTTCCGAAATGACTGGTAGGGCTTTTGCCGCATCCCAGTGTCCTCATGGAACTAGGTTTGACCAGCATTTTCCTTTTCCATCCTTAATGAGTATCTTACAGCTGCAGTTTCGATCACCTAGGATGAATCTCAAAGCAGCAGCAGGGGCATTAACTGAGGCACAAACAATCTGACAGGGTGACTACGTTTCGCTTTGCGAAAAACAGGACCATAGGGACAGGATACAAAGAGAGGCATTTTTTGGTCCCAAAAAAGAAGAAGTCTGTATGGTCACCCTATAACCACTGCTATACAACAAAGGAAATCCGTGTTTCAATCTGTAACGCAAGCATGAAGGTATGTGGATATTACTGTCGCATCTTTGTGCATTGTGTAGTCCACTCCTGCTCCAAATCAGTGATGATCTTTTCTGAGGTGTCTTCTTCCCTTAGAGACCAAAGATCTTCAGCCTGGAGTGGCTTGCGATACCCTTTCACCACAAGTCTATCAGGCAAAGGCAGACAAAGTGAGACACTCATTGGCAATGTAGACAGATGTATGGCTGAACTCTTCCAACAATGGGGGAATGCCGTTTTAAGGACATTCACATTATTTACCTGATGCTTATAACTATAAGAAACATTTTTTACTGAAACCTGAGGCTATTCCTGCATTGCATTCCATAAATAAGAAGATATTCATACCCACTGAACCACCAAAAGAGAATCTTTGATAAGAATGATGCATCTTGAACAGGGCAGGGGTTCTGTAAAGAGAATCAGAGCCAGCAGGTTGGAGAACCTTCCCACACAAGTAATCCCGAGTAAAAACCTCAAGATGAAGACCAGCACAATTTTGCAGCAAGATTTGCTCCCCAATTAAACGTTTAGCACAATTTTGCAGACGTGCTATTTACTGCCACGGATGGACTCGACAAGATGATAAGGCTGCCTTGTGCGTGGCAGTTAGACGTGTAAACAGCTGCAGACGCCAGCCTGCCAGGCTCAGAATAAACACAAGCAGATGGAGAAGGGAGGCTCTGAGGTCAGAGGCGTGCGGAAACGTGTCGTCACCGAGGCACGCTGCACACAGCGGTGGCCTGTGTCTGCCCGCTCGCCCCCTTACCGGAGTTGGGCTGAGTAACTCTGCCCAACATGTGGAGGCACACTGAGGCTAGGAGGCAGAAGCTACTGGGTGTGTCCCCCGAGAACATGTCTGGCGGTCCACCAGTGCCCGTGGGTGTCTGGAGCCCATCACCTTAGCGTGGCACTGAACCGTTCCTCGGAATCCGCCAGATGTGAGTCCTCGTTAGTTACGCCACAGGCTTTAGTGTAGGGTCATTCATCGCCTCTGTTTCTTACCATTTTCATTCATTGTGGGGGGGAAAAAAGAAGCCCAAGAAGCTTCTGTCTTTTTTTAAAACGCTGTTTAATTGCGGCAGGAAGCGCGCGACCTGAGGGCCGAGCAAACGGAGAAGCCGCGGGCCGCACGGGACGGGGGTAGCTGGAGAAAAGCTGAAGTCAGCGAGTTCAGCCAGGGCCCCGTCCCACGCAAACACGCTCGGCCCTGCGAACCACTCCCAGTAAAACCAGAGGAAGAGTGGGCAGCCGGCAGGGACCAGTGGGCCAGACGAGGACCGATGGCGTGATGCGGCTAAAAATGCACATGACTAACAAAGCAGAAAAATAAAATGACTAATGAACAGGATCTTCTCTACTCCTCAAAAGAACCACATAAAATAACAGATTGGGCCTTAGGGCATGGCAGGCCTCATCCATTTAAGCCTGCATAAACAGAAGTGTTCTGAGGGCGACAGTGCAGTGTGACTCCCGCAGCTGAATCGGCGGAGAGGACCAGGATAACGGGGATGTACCTTGATCAGAGCCGCTTTCCCGCTGCTTGGGGGCTGGTCCGAGAAACAGCTGAGAAAGAGCTGCACCATTTGCAGGGCGAAGTATGAAAAAAAGGCCAGGTAGCGCACAGCGTCGGTGACAAAGCCCTGGCACACAGAGATCAAACAGGGATGTGTTAGGATGGGGCACGGGCTAACACTCCAAGCTAACACTCCGGGCTAACACTCCGGGCTAACACTCCAAGCTAACACTCCGGGCTAACACTCC
>JAODJU010000095.1:26416664-26433170 GCA_026776725.1 Gnathonemus echidnorhynchus | reverse complement strand
GGCTAACACTCCAAGCTAACACTCCGGGCTAACACTCCGGGCTAACACTCCAAGCTAACACTCCGGGCTAACACTCCGGGCTAACACTCCAAGCTAACACTCCGGGCTAATACTCCAAGCTAACACTCCGGGCTAACACTCCAGGCTAACACTCTGGCTCCTATTAGCGTGAATCATGGCAATTTACAAGCATGACGGCGCACTTGTATGGTGGCATGTCAGCGGCTTACAGAGCTGTTCCGCTGCCAGCCTGTGCTTTCAATGTCTTTGGCCGGAGCCTGTGAGCCCAAGCCACTTAGGCTCAGAGAAAGTCAGAATGAAAATTTAATTATACATATTACTTTTTTCAGGACGTTCAGGCCACAGGTTCACCACAACAATAGAAAATGCAGTCACACATCATACACATAAACCATAAAACATCACAGTTCCGTTTGTTTCTTGGATGTCATCATGGAGGGGGGGGTGAGTTTACATGAGTTCACTCCAGCTGTAAAGGATTACCCATGATGCTGCAGTGAATATCCGTTCCACATGAGACACTGCTAGTCCGCTGTCATTCATGAACGATACTCTCCAGATTTAAGAGCAATGGTGCGAAGCATAATTAATAATTAATAATAAATAATATCTAATCTGGGTTCTATGTAAACATCTTCTCATATATTATATAGTGCAGCTCTTGCTCTCAGTGGAGGAAATACAACTCTATAAAGCTTATTTTGACTGGTTAATTCGAATAATGGCGACAACCCAAAGTCTTTAACTGTTTAGTCTATATAAATGAATTCCGCATGTGAGAATAATAAAATCTTCTAGTCACGCTAAGGGACTTATCTGTGAATGGGGAATTCATGGTTAGGGAAGCAACACATGCATTAAATTGTGAAACAAGTAAACATTATAATGAATTAGCTAAAAGAAGTATATGGGTTATAAGGTATATGGGCTTCTAGAATAATCTGTTTATTTATGGTCATATATATACTGCTACACCCTGTGCTAACTTACCAACGTGGGCAGTAATAAACAAAATCTCGGTCAGTGCATGTTGAATGTTGGGTTGGGCTTAAAGGGGCTTGGAATGGTGAACGACTGGAACCTCACATCAGCCACAGACAAAAACACGGTCGCATGGGCAGTAAATATGGGTCAGACCGACTTGTTGAAGGAAATGGGTTTGCAAGCTTGAACTGAATCCAACGGCTTCCCAGACGACCACACGCTACCCATAGTTGGGGTGAAGTGTTGCTCTACAAGAAGAGCACGAGCACCACGATGCTATTCGAGGAAGCATGTGGTACCCATATCAAGGTGATACCTCAGACACTGGGACAGACTAAACAAAGACCATAAAAGTTTGGAAGTTTATGGACAGTGTTTTGGCTTTTTATGGTATAGCAGTGATTCACTTTGATCTGTGAGGTCATGGGGACAAAGATTACAGGGAATTCTGTTACAATATCTGTATTTTGCAGGCTATCTTAGTACTTTCTTAGATTAGTCTTTACTTTCTTAGATTAAAAGTTTGCGTATATAGTGAGACATGGCGCAAAACTCACGTGTCAGTGTTAATTTGGTATGCACTGCACTCCAAGTGTGTTAACCACTGATTTCTGGTCTTGACCAAAATGATGGTGTTACTAGAAAAGCAGCAGTTCCAGATGTTCTCCCGCCCCCTCGCTTTCACTTATCAGAGTGGGGACCGTGTGGGGGCCCCTGTCCTAGTTTTAGCAGGCCGTGTCTAACTAAGCTTTGCCACATGCCAACCATCGACCCATTCATTCCCCACTAGAGATAAAAATGCGGGGGAAAACGTTTATAGCAACTTGTCTTTCCAGCAGCGATTACCATGTCTGTGGATAGCACTGCCACAGATAAACAACCAACCAGGGAATCCACTGCGTTGGTCTCCTGTGGCCTATGTGCAGCTCCTAATATCAGACCTACAAGCAACTCCAGTAAAGTGGCTGCCCGACAAGATTAGAGGGTACAGCAGACAGATAAAAATGAGAAAAGAGCACAATAAGCGGCTAACCTTAGAATTACAAGTTTGGATAAAAGTTGAATGTGCATGCCAGGGTTATGGGAAAACTGAACAGACATAAGATATCTGATGGTCCAAAATATACAGGGTAAGGATATGAGATAAGTCAGCTTTCACATCCAGGACCACAGTGGCAGACAGCCAAAGTTGTCCAGATACACGACCTGAACCTTAATTTTCTTGACAAACATGCCACTCTATAAAAAGGAAAAGTCCTAAGTTGTGTTGCGTTGGTTTTCACACAGCCTTAAAAAAGTAGAAGCTAATGGAACATGATTGATAAATAATTAGAATGCTATGCCAACTCACAGGGGAGTTTCCACATTATATACAGTAAGGGTCTGTATCTGAGCCTCAGTGTCCGACATCAGTGCCTGCAGCGAAGCCCCTGGGTGTGTCCACAGGAATGAGGGCACCCAAGTAGGGCCATGCTGGTGCTAATTCTCTCACCTCATCCATAGCCAGCTGGATCTTGGCTCTGAGGGGCACGAGGGAGCACAGCACTGCCAGCATCCAGAAGAGGAAGAGGAAGACAGAGGAACGGCAGCCTCTTTTCCTCTCCAGATGGATGATGCAGACAGCCAGCATCTGCGAGGGAAAACCTACAATGAGGAAAAGCTCCCAGGATGCCTGACTCACATACTTGCATTGAAATGCATTCTGGGAAAAAAAAAGGCTTTCTTCTTTCTGCCATCGACACAGCTGTTAATGAATATAACAGCAGGTTTATTAATCCAATACAAACAGTTGCTTATCTGCCTAAACATATCTGCTGCTTTTGGAGAAAGGTGACCCTCCCCACCATGAGTGCAACTGTTACCCCTTTGTGCATTTTATGTGATAAAGGTTTCTGTTTCCGTTTCACTGCACTATCCTTTCTTGGAAGCACTTTGTAGCGAGTCTAGTGGTTAATGATCTTGGGATTTCGGGCTCTAAGTGCAAGTGTCAAGCCCTTGAGCAGATTTAGTAAGTAGCCTTGCCAAGCAGCAACAGCATGATTAGACTAACTAACATGTATTAATGACCACTATAACTTTAAAAATCCCACTATATAGTATTTATGTTCTAAATGAGTTGAAGCCTTTCAAATGAAATGACCATGAAACTGCACAGATGTGTAATACCGTGCATGAACTGTGTCCTATATTTTCATGCACGTGGAGTTAATGTTTGTAAATATTTCTCTTCCGTTTGCTGCCAGTGACTCCCCCCTTAAATGTAACAAGTGGATGTCAATGCATTACTTCACTCCAATCATAATGTGAGCCATGTAATTACATGGGAAGTTTTTGGTGTTTTAGACTAAATAGCTTTTTACGTCATGAATTGCTGGTTACTACTGATGTTGCACACATACCTCAGGACAGGAAAGACACAGACCACGGTCTGAGTCACTGAGATACTTCCAACATATTGAGTAGATTTTAGGAAGGATAAAAGCACTGGTTGATTAAACCAGAGGAAATACAGGGTGCTGCTTTGAATCAAACTGGAAATTACAGAGTTCTTCCTTAAGTGTGGTCCTAACCTCAAAGAATGAGGAAGGTTTGATGTAAACAGCGACACCGTATCCAGGCAGGGTTAGGGCAGTATGCTAAGACTTTTCAGGGGCAGGAGAACGCTGAAGCAGACCGGACACTGGGCAAAAGAAGTATCTCTGTGTGAGTAGGATCCACTTTGGTGTTTTTTCTTGCCTACACAGTATCTGATATTGACTTTGCTGTCTGAGGAGACTGCAGGTTGGCTCAGAGTCTCCTCTTGAGGCAGCTCGTCTGAACAGGAGGTCCACTAGACCTCTTAAGGGAAACTGAGTTTGTGGAAACAGTCACGAATCAACTTCGCCTGATGGCCAGTGTAGCACCGTCATAAATCTGCTATTTCTCCTCCACAGAGAAAACACGGCGTCATTTCATCCTCGCCGTCTACAGACCCAGCTCCCTACTGAGGATCCTGTGCGCCGTCTCACTTCAGCAAAAGGGTTGAAAGAAAACATTCACACAAGCCTGGCAGAGAAGCCGAGCGAGGATGGAAAACTTTCTGTAATAACCCTGTAGTGCACCAAGTAACCTTACGATGCACTTTGTATAGATGTAGCAAGTGGGCATCTCAAAATGCATTGTGATGTTTTAGAGGAAATACCTCTAGCCTGAACTGCTTCAATGATTAGACCTTAAAAGTTTTGCTAAAAGTTAATGAGCAGGTTGAATATATGCTGCTTTTGAAGGAACTTTGGAAAATGTTCCTACTGGCCACACAAAATGGCATTTAAGCCGCGAAAAAATGTGCAGAAGATTCCCTGTCCCCGGGACAACATTGTAGAGGGTCTAACAAGGACAAAGGTCACCTACCACAGTCAAGCTGCGAATGAGGGGACTCAAGAGGAAGATCAGATGCTGATGGATCTCTTGGCTCCTCTCCAGGAGAATGTAAAAGAACTCCACAAAGCCGAAGGATGCTAAGAAGAAGCCCAGGAGCTGTGCGATTGGTGAAGAAACAGCCAGTTATACCTGATGTTGTTCACGGCTGTGGGAACAGCTATGCTCAGTATTATAAAGCATTCTTAGCTTCTATGGGATCAACCCTTTTACATTCAAAAGCACTGAAGCTCTGAAGTTGTGCCAAATCCACCATTTGGACTGAATATATATAGTGCTGTATTATTTTACACGTGACATTCGGACATTCAGTGGTCTGATATGGTACTAATTGGTAATCAACTGACAGTTTTACTTCGCTTGCGGTGGCTCACCGTTTTGGCACTGCATAGACAGGAGATTTGGATGCGTCCACGGTCACAGCAGCAGAGATACAGGCAGTAGACGGGCGAACACAGCCAGAGGTAGATGCAGGGGACCCACACCAGGATAGTGTTCTGGAAGCACTGGGTCAGGTCTGGGTTGGGGGTGTACCATGTTCGGTTCCAGTCCTATGGGACCAAATGGAAGGAATCAGATATAGTCCTAACCACGTCGATACACGGATATATCGCTGTCTTTAGGTTTAACTCACGGCTGAGTTTTTGAAGTACTAAGAAATGTTGGTAAAAGCACTCCATGACCTTGTACTGAATGAGCAAATGAAGGTGGATGGTAGACTAGATGGAAAAAAACAGGCCCTTTCTTTCACAGATATCCATTCATCAGATCCTTTTCATATGTGTCTCCATAGCATCGCATACATTTTTTCAACAACCCTCAAGTGTGACAAATCGCGCCAAATGAGTTTTACTTTAAACTATACATGTATGTCTTTGATTAACTCCCGAGCTTCCCGTCCTGCATGGGAAGGATGCTGCAAGGGTACGTCTCGAGTTCTATCAACTACTGTGGACCTTCTGGGCATCGAATTTGTGGTTCTTTGTGCTGATTTTGAAGCTCAGACAGCAGAGTCAGTACTGGAAAATTTCTGAAAATCTTGCTGAAAAGAGGTTTTTGGAGGAGGATATTTAGTCCATTGTGAGGTCAGGAAAACCTTGAAATGTGGCACCTTAGCCCCAAGAAGAATGAACAGTTTGTGTATTGAGGCTGGTGCCTGAATTTAAGATTTGTGAGATAGCAGAAGAGCGGTGTCAGTGAAAATCTAAATTCCCCTGAGATTACCGAAAATCCTGATGCTGCCTTTCGCTTTTGTTTATATCAGCGAATTCGCAGGCGCCGGTGTGAGAGCAGAGTCACAGACCTGGCAGCCCTGCAGCCTGGACCGGAAGTAGTGAAGGTCACAGAGGCTCCTAGACAGGCACCCATGGGAAAAGGGGAGCCAGCTCCAATTTACAAAACAGCACGTCCACCCCGCAAACCAGCGGCTCTGCCCCAGGCAGGTGAGGTTTGCCTGCACCACCCTGTCGGGCCCTAACAGAGGCACAGTCTCTGTTAACAAGAGGCCCAATTCTGCTGACAAATGACATTGTGAACTGAGAGCGTATTTGATGAAAACTTGTAGTTGCTCCTGCTATTTTTTTCCTAGGAGCAAAAATTAAAAATAAAAAAGCATAAATAGAGTACTAATGGCAAATGAAGGTAAACAGTTTACGGGCATAATTTCCCTTCTAATGGACCTGATCCCAGTACATTATAGGCTCAGCATTACTTAACCACATTATCCAAAAAGGGAAAAGTCATTTCAGAATGAGCACAACGTTATAGTGAGTCATATGTTTAATCTAATTCCGTTATCTTTCAATGAGCAAAACAGCTGATTAGCAAAATATGAAACAGCATGAAAACTCAAAACAGTGAACACCAGGTATTGAGATCGCAGCTGCACAAGAGCCCATTAAACTCATTTTGTGGGCTTTCCTTCCCTCACTTGGATCAGCTACTTGCCTGTGGTAAAGGCAGCATTTCTGTCCTTGCCTGGTTAACCCGCTCAAACGGTCGAGCAGCTGGGATGCAGCTGAAGCTCCGATGGAGCGCAGCCTCTGGACAGGCGTGGAAAGGGTGTTTTCTCTCTCTAAACTTCGAATGTGAAACGCTGGCAAGACCAAACCTCTCTAACCAGGGCTATTTTCTGTCAATTCACTCTGACATTCAGAATCGCTAAGCTTAATTTACACTATGGCATGGCAAAGAGTAAGTTCAGTTAAGTGATCCAAATTGCACCTGTCAATCATAACATATCTGTATTTATGGCATGACCTCAGATACTAATTTTTAATGTAACGCTGTTAAAACGTACCGAAACAAATTGTGGATTTTTAGTAAAAGCAAAGAGCCAGACAACACATCTACGTTGATAAAATGGAGTGGCAAAATGCCCACCTACACATTAAAAATATTCATAAATGTTATCTGCTTTCAACAGCTCTGAATCCAAATGTTCCGGTGTGTTCTAGTGATAACTGCAAAGTTTTGTTTTTCAATTCTGAACACTACGTCCCATCATAAGGTAGGTACACAGACTTACATAGGGTGCCAGTATACAATGTGAATCATGACTTTGACGCTGAAACAGGCAGCATTTGTGGCTTGTGTTGCTGAACCGGAGTTTTTTTTATTACTGTTTATTTGTTTATTATGTTTTTCAATGTTCTTCTTTAATATTCTCCTCACTGTGCAAATAGTTGTCAGAATGTCTTGTTTGTTTCTACAGTAACCTTGAGCTGAGGGAACACTTTGGCTGTATACCATTTACTAAGCCATTGAACTAATACTTACTATCTCAGCATATCAATCCCCCAGAATAAACCTCAGAAGAGCTTCAGGGAAACGGGTGGGATCGACCTATAGGCCAGATTCCTAGCTCATGGATAGCTGCTCCAAGTCTCCTGGCCTGACATCAGGGACAGCATCATTCCTTCTCTGGCCAACGGTGGCAACGCTTTTGCCATTTAGCTCACAGTTAAACTTTAGAATCTATATGTCAAGTAGATGTTGTGTTCTGCCCCAAACTAATGGAGATAGTGGTGTAACTGCTTGCAGCTAAAATCTTTGTGCACTTGTATGACACTGAATGCTTTCCCTTCTAAAGCAGGGAGAGGTAAGGTCTGAGATCAGGCTGGTCAAAGACAGAGTTTGCTGCATTTTTACAGCCATGTAGTTTCAGGTCAGCCTACTGAGTTTCCATGAACATATTTACATCAGATGTTTACGATTCAGCTATCTGAGTCATCTCCATGCCTCCTACTGCTAAGAAAAAGAATTACAGTGTCCATGGCACAGCAAGACACAAAGAGAACTGGGAGCAATTACAGTCATCAGTCTCTACAGTATTTATGACACAGAGAGAAAATTACTACACAGAATGGTGCCTGTCCCTCCATCTTTCCAATCGAATGTTCGCTACCTCAAATTGGTCCAACAAAATTACTTTGTGTAGCAACTCTGGCTCTGTGCCTGCAGCGGATTTCAGGAGTTTGATGATGATTACAGTCATTCGTGCTCATCGTGCTCGTAAGCAGAGGCAGGCCTGAGCCAAGCCTAAGATAAAATAATGAAGCTGAAGGTGTAGATGGGAAGTGTCCGGCTGAAATGTGCATCAGCCTTGATGTGACGTAGCGCCTTTGTTTTGGGGGGGTCGGTGCAGAGTGGACAGTCATCCCATGTGAAGGAGATCGGCCCGTCTCATTCCCGGAAGAGGCACAGAATGTGGATGCTTGTTTCTGTGCCCTGGGCATGGACAGGCCGACATCCTGCCATGGGGATCTGCAGCGAGTCCAACAGCCCTTGGTCCCTAATGACTGGTGTTCCCTGGGGGCGGCAGCTAAGGTTTTACAGGATAATCATTTTTGCCTATAGCTAAGATCAATCACCATTGGTGCATAGTGGTGTCACAGTACAGGATTCTGGTTTAAATATTGATTACTCATTAAAAGTCTTTTCTTAGTGGAATAGAAAATACATTTACCACAAAACGTAACTTTTGGTATAATTCTGTGAATGATTTTGACTTCGATGATCCATGCCTCCATGTTGGCTTGGGTCACGACCTTTGCTTTACATTCCTTGTAATCAACATTCAGCACACTCTGTTTCTTAACAGAAATGGTGAAAGAGGGATAACACTTGAGCTGTTTCGGAAAGCTAGGAGTGTTTCAATGAGAGATACTAAAAAGAAATACCTAATCACTTTAAATAGGTCTTGCAATTAAATAAACATTAGCTTTTGTTAATCATTGAACAAAAATAGCCCTTTAATTTAACACTGGTCCAGCAGTTCTTCAGAGACAGCCATGGGGTAGTTAAAAAATTAACTGTATCACACATTCACTATAATTACTATGATAAGTAACTGGATTAGGGTTAGAGACCCTTACCCATAAAGGTTATGGTTAGAGACACTCACCCATAAAGGGTAAGAGACCCTTACCCATAAAGGGTTAGAGACCCTTACTCATAAAGGGTTAGAGACACCCATAAAGGTTATGGTTAGATACACTCACCCATAAAGGGTTAGAGACCCTTAACCATAAAGGGTTAGATACACTCACCCATAAAGGGTTAGAGACCCTTACCCATAAAGGTTATGGTTAGATACACTCACCCATAAAGGGTTAGAGACCCTTAACCATAAAGGGTTAGATACACTCACCCATAAAGGGTTAGAGACCCTTACCCATAAAGGTTATGGTTAGATACACTCACCCATAAAGGTTTGGGTTAGAGACACTTACCCATAAAGGTTATGGTTAGAGACACTCACCCATTAAGGGTAATGGTTAGAGATGCTTGTCCATAAAGGGTTAGAGATCTTTACCCATGAAGGGTTGTGGTTAGAGACCCTTACCCGTAAAGGTTTAGGGACACTCACCCATAAAGGGTCCAGGCCACTGAGGCTGCAAAAGGCATCCATCCAATCTTGGGTGCCTTTGTCCACAGGTCCTGCTGTTTTCTCTGTAATCCGCACTCTTCAGGCTGCTCTGCAGGACGACGCCGTGTGTGTCCCTGCTCTCAGGGAGTTCTTGTGCCCGGTGGCCTTCCCACCTCGTGTGCACTGCCTCTCTGAGCCACACGCTGTCTCGCTGCCCGCTTTATGAATGCTGCCTGCCAGCTTGTCTCCCCTTTTTAGGTGGGTGGGAAGATCTCTATGCTCCCGCTCTCCCTCCCTTTCCCTGCTTTCTCCCACGTGTGCTAAATTTTTGTCAATGCACTGCTGTGACTCCCCTGAAGAAGATGACAACAACCCACCTAAAACTTCTACCCTCCCTCCCCTGAACCCCCCCCCCCCATGAAAACACCATCCACAGTATAGTCTGGCAATCTTTCTTCTGTGACCAGAAGGACTGTCTGTGTCGGAGCCAGAAAGTGTTTACACAATTTGAGTATGACACATCTGGCTCTGTGTAACATTCGCTTTTACATATTTTTAATGTTGTAATAAATTCACATAAAAGTGCAGAATTTAACAAGTTGCAGTTAAATTGTGTGTAGACAGGACTTGTTTTTCTGCAACAAATGTTGACATATAAAATGTTAGTTGGTTGTTCAGAATATGGTTTATCCTGTGAATTTATGGATGTAAGATGCTGGACAGTGAAGAATCAGGACAGGATGAGTATTGGCACCTTTGCACTTTGAAGTGAGTGAAAACTTATAAGAAAACTGCTGACCAGAAGGAAACATAATCGGACCTAAGCTGTCTGACGTGTTGAGAGAGAAGACCCAGTGTGCTGGTGAAGACCACAATGCTTGGAAAATGTAAAAGAAGAAGAGGATGATCCACAACAAGATGGATGAAATGAATCAGGGCCAGATTAAGCGTATCAAGTGCCGCTGGGCAACAGAATATATAACATCACATCAGAAAGAATCGGAGCTGATTGGTGGCTCATGGAATTCAGAAATGCATCTAACACAGGGAAATCGTTACATAGACTTTCCAGTGAGTGCCATATTAAAAGAACAATATACAATCGTATAATATATATATATATATATATATAGGGGGTCGCTCTGCTCAGTGTCCCCCAAGGACACGGGACCCAGATGCCCACATGGTTACTCCAGGCCACAACTCGATCATCACGACAATGAGCAGATGACAGGATATTGCAGAGAAGTGACTTCCCAGTGGCTTCCAGGAATGACCAGCTGCATGCAGCAGTAATAGTAAATGTCGACACGTCACAGCATGAAGATACATCATCCTTCTAGTTTAAAGATTTCAGAAATATATAAAACTATTCTAACATTATTTGAATAGCTGCAAAGAACAGTAAAAACAGTCAGTGTTTTCTTTGTAGTCTCCCCAGGGGTACCACCAGACAAACTGAGGACAGTCATCATGGTCAGGAGTCGGGAAAATTCAAGGGCTTGATGGAAAATATTACTCCCACCGGTCATTTCAAAGGTCTTCTGCTAAGGAACATGGAAAGAAGTGTGACATGAAATCCCAGCTTGACCTTTGTACTTTAGTAAGAAGGGAAAATACTTCTCTTATGCTAACTTAACGTGTCCGATCTACATATAGTCCTCACTTACCATTAATCTCTTTGTGAGCTTTCTGCTCAGGCTATATTGTCATCTTAAGACCTATGATTAAAGTGTAGAGAATGGACTTCATTGGTCATTGGTCTAGCGAAGACAAGGCAGTACAGAAATACATTCTGGGTAAAAAACACAGTCGTAACCACACTTAGAGGATGATATCCCACACACAAATTGGAAGAGCATGGTGTAGGGGAAAAGCCAGCAGTGAGCATAACAAATAGCTGGAGTGAGGTAAATAATGAAGAATAAAAGGAATACAAAAGCAGATAAAAATGGAATCTCATCCAGGGTGATGCCTACCTGTGCTCCAAGGTCACTGTGACCCTGTTGGAAGGTGGATGGATGAATGGATGGACAGATGAAATAAAAAAAATCACCAGTGACACAGTTCTCATTCATTAAAATACTCTCATTTGACAATAATGTTATTAAATATGTATCAAAAATCATGCCCTTTTAAGTTCTGGATGCCAAATCTGTTAATTTTGTTAAAAAGGATAACAGTAATCTACCTAATCTCACTGTCCACACACTTCATGGGTGATTCATACGGTTATTAAAAATTGAGAAAAGTAACACTCTGCACACAAAGAAATTAAAGGTTCTACATTTAGCTAATAGCAATAATTATATCTTCATCAGAAGAAAATAAGACTTCATTAAAACACAGGGGAATAGGCACTGGTTGTTTCTACAAGTAATTCCTTTGAGGTTGAACTATACATGACCGGCGAAAGCAGAGTTAGTGAATGACATGCTATGTTGTTATTTTAGTGGCTGACTTGAGTGCCCTTCGATGGCTGAATTTAGCTGTTTAATCCATTCTGACCGGATACATTTAAACTATTATTCAATTACATTTAAAATCTTTTATAATAATTGAATGAATGATTAATAATCCTTATTTAATTGAACAGTCCTTATTTTTCTGGTAGAAATGGGTTGTATCTACGAATCGTGTTTAGACAAACTGATGCTATGAGAAAGGCTAGCTAAATAAGTATGAACTCATGTGTAAAATACACATTACTCCTCATCTCAGGTAACAAAGTAAATAGCTGGCACTCAGTTATCCAATCAAATAGCTAATCATGTGGACTCTCATAAGCACATGCTAGTGTGCTAAGTCAGAGGACAACAGGACGGTTCCATCAGTCTGGGGGGTCAGTAAAACCCATAATAATCTTGTGATTTATCGGTCTAGGATAAGACAAACGTCTACAAATGAACAAAATTCAATACAGCGGCTCTACGTCCTTCAAAATCAACCCCAGGAGGAACATTAGGTGGGATGCCGAAGAGTCTAATGCAGGCCTCCTTTGTGGCAAAATTAGAAGCAAAAGCATCTGAAAGAAAACATTTCACTATCGAGAAAATAATATGCTTTATTTAGCAGATGCTTCTGGCCAAAGCAACACAAATGAGGCAAAAAGCACGTTACAAACATACATGCTGTCAAGGAGTCAATTCGGTGTAAGTGCAGCTAGACTGAGCTTCCAGTGTGTAAGCAGTACTGAAAAGTGCCACACAGTGCCTTTCAAACAAAGTAAGGACCTAATAAGACAAGTATTAAAATCAGCAGAAAATGCAATACTAAGGGCATTCAGGAAACATGGGTTAACAGAGTTAAGTTTGCAAAATAGAACCTGGATAGTCTTGGATAGTTTTTGAAGGATGCTCTCTGGACAGATGTGTCTAAGACTGATCTTTTTGATTCCAACCTAAAAACTCCAGACTTCCTAGCACCTTATCGCTGCTATTGAACCTGGTGGTGGGGACTCTTAGTTTAGGTGACTCATAACAAAAGGTTCTGGACTACAATTTCAGGCCCCATATCCACAAGTTAAAATTGCATACCTGAAAATTACTCTAACAATTCAGCAAATCTCCTGAAAACTTCACCTTTTGTCTATACTGGGCACGAAGACATAACAGCTAGGAGTGTGTATGTCTCTGGGGATCAAATTTTGCAATATTTCATGCCAAATTCACACAATTGTTATAACCAATGGACACTCCGAAACCACTGGCGATGTCATACTATGATTAGTGTGACTATAAAACATTATATTATCCGTGTGGTCAAACACTCCTGAAAGGTCGGTCGTTTCAGAAACCAGCTACAAACAACAGCTTAGCCTTGCATTATGTCCATGGTCAAGTCCAAAAAAAGTTTTTTTTTTGTGGTGGGAGAAATGGCATGAGACAGAGCAGGACCCTCCTTCAGCAAAACGATGCTATTTGCAAACCTCTGACAATAACAAGTGCCCCACAAGCAGGGAACGCTAGACTGACTGCACGATGAATTTGCCAATCAATTTGCGTTACTTACTTAGAAAGTGTCACTATTTAGAGAGACATACATGTTCCACAGTGTGCAACTCTGCCTGTTAATCCTGGGAAAGCTCAAGTGGGATTCCAATAGTGAAACGCTCATTTAAACCCATAGCTAACTGCTAATAGACATTTCAGTGTCTTTGGATAACATTAATGGAGCAATTTATAGGATCATGCTGTAGCACATATTTACAGTGGGGTATCAGGTGTAAAAGTCGGTCTGTAGCCCATCGTCTTCTCCATATCTGGCATTTGTTGATAGCGCACATTCCTCTGAATTTTAATCCACATTGAAGATCCACGTTAATCGATGGCCTTGTGATTCCAAAACAAACTCCATTGTAGTGGAGTTTTCAATCATTCTAGTGGTGGGGGCCTCTAGACGTTGCCGTGCGGAATCAGTGCAGTGTCTCGGTGTTACAAAAATGTGATAAAAGACCCCATAAACAAGGTCGAAAATCATAGCATCAGTTACATAATCGCCGTGTTTCACAAACAGGGGTCCAGGAGCTTTGAAGAAAACAAGCACTTGTTTATGCCAGAGGGAATGCAAGGAAGCCAGAGTGGTTCGGCGAGTCTGCAGCTTCTGGAGGGCGGCCACCCGCAGCCAGAGCCCCCCCAGGGGGGGCCTGTCGGACTCGGCAGCCCAGGCAGGCAGCAGCCCTGCCAGCCTCAGAGCGGGAGACACGGCCGGCCGGTGGTTAACCGAAGCTGGTCACCTACACTTCCGCTGGCTTTCCTCGGTGGGAAAAACAGTCTAGTCAAAATAATGGTGTCATTTTGGGTTCGTATACCCAAGGGAGGGATATACATAGTAACACTAAGAAAAGAGCCAAGACCATTAGGAATGAAGAGAGAGAGAGAGATAAAAAAAAAAGTTTTTGTATTTTAACCAAGTAAAGTGATTTCTATGGTATTCTCCCAGACTGGATTCAGACATTTCAGCCTGCATTGAGATTTATGGCTGCCTGCTTGCTGGCAGACTGGTAGAATACGGTCCCTGTCTCAGCCACACACGCAACCTCTGTGACCCGCAGTCTCCCTCTATCGTCTGCTTTTCCATCCAGATTATCGTCCTCTCTACGAGGCGGATGGAATGAAGACGAAGGGAGGCCTCGTTCTATCCCCTGACGGCCTCCTGCTGACTACCGAAGCTGGATTTGCTATGGGATTCTGACACAGCTCTAATACACGTCTTTACATGTTCTAATGTGATGTGATGAATGGCTCTGCATTGTCTGATCGTACCTACAGAGATTTCATCATATAAAAATTTAATTTAAAGCACGAAGATACAATGGAGAATAGAACTCAATTTTTAATTGTTATATTTTTACCACAATGGAAAACAGCAAATTGTGAGGTAACTTTAATGCATCACCAAGGTTGGAAGTCAAACCTAATCCTTACCCTCTAGTGTCACTGTTCACTAATCGATGTTTTTCATTTTTGCTGTAAGATTCACCTGTAGCCTCATGACACAGTCAGGACTGTGGTATTTCAATCAAAAGAGGAGAGGATATTTTTTTGACTGAAAGGAGGATTATAAACTACTTTCACTGAATGAGATGACTTGCGTTTTGGGATTTCAGATTTGTCCTGCACACACACACACACACACACACACACACGCACACACACCACATGTCATTATATCATTGTGGAGACTCTCCATTCATTTCTATAAGGAAAAACATGCTAATTCCAACTATGACAACCTTAACCCCTACCCAGCCCTAACCTTAACCATAAGTAACCAAACAAAATACAAGACTTCTGGCATTTATAGTTTTTTATTGCACTCACAGATTTTTTATAAAATTGAGTTTCCACTTGTGAGGATATAAAAAATGGTTCCCACAACGTCAAAATAACAGGTCAAAATAACAGGACAATTTGGTCCCCACAATGTAACATACACACATGCACAAACACACACAGTCAGATTACTTTGCAGAGTCTGAACTTTGGTGACGTTGACTCCTGGCAATCATGCAGTCGAAACTCCAGAATGTTTTGTCTTCAGTCTGTCTCCTCAGACTTCCCAGTGACAGTCATTGTTGTAACAACTCAACGGGTTTTACTTACAATGCCTGGTTATCTGCATTTACTTATATGTGATTGTTGTTTTTTTCGCTACCAAGCCAACTCTGTTGTCCGTTTTGGACACGGATTCAGTCTCCACAGCATTTGTAGGGTCAATCTGCTCAAGCATTTACTGGAGGCTTCAACTCAACTGGGACAACTCAACTCAAACATCCATTCAGTTACTTTACCCCCCGTTAATAAAAGGATGCTGTGGCTTCACACAAACAAGAAACAGTCCCCTTCCAAAATAGAAATTTGAAGAAACCCATGTAGCAGACTGTGTCCTTGAGTGCCCATTAATCCTGGAAACATCACTATAATGGAACCCGCAAGCTTCTCGATGTTGTTCCCTGACGTACGGTGGCTTCATCATGAGACAGGAATTAGGGGGATCACATGTTTGTGGACAGACATTTTTATTGGAGGGTAAGGATCTAACGGACAGGGAGTACCAAAATGACCTCAAGGGGGCTTCCTGCATGAGTATGAGCTTTTCTTGCATATTTAGGGAATGCCCCCACCAACTCTACAGTTTATTTTAAAATTAATATTTCCAGCCAAACCTTTACACTGACCCACAGGCTATTAATTAGCATATGACATCACAGAGGGGGTGTGTCTTCCTGCATTCTTCATTACTGCTCCACAGTTGCAGTCTCTTCTGATTGGTCCCCAAGGGACGCAGCCTCCCCACCTCACACCACACCAGCTGTTTTCCATAAGGGATCAGAAATCAGCGGCAGCTACAGGCTCTGCGTAAACATGACAATTACGCTAGATTAAAGTGGCAAGATGCCGCCAAGCCGTCCATTGCCTTCGCAAATATGTTTTCGTATAGAACTCCGAGTGGCATAGTCAGAGTGCCATTTTCCTAAACGGATGCGTCCCCCCTCCCCAACCCCACACGCAAAATCAGAGCCCTCCCTTGCACACTATAAAATTCCTCTCGAAAACATCAATTATTTCACTCTGTCTTTTGCCCCCTTTTATTTGTTGTGTCATCAGGCTTATTGCTCATGCTGTATATTATTTGGCTCCCTATAATTTGACGATAATCAAGAATCAGCTCAAAGATTTAAAAACACCCCCCCCCCCCCCCCCCCCCCCCCC
>JAODJU010000095.1:26399741-26413626 GCA_026776725.1 Gnathonemus echidnorhynchus | reverse complement strand
ATTGCACGCCGACTCAGCTTCATGCAGCCAGCTGCCCCGAAATCAGGGGAAAAACATCACAAAAACAAAACTGAGCTGACATATATAGAATAATATAACTGCAGGGGGAGTGGAGAGACATTCAAGGGCAGAAAGTGGGTTTCAACACACAGTGGTGGCCATACAGAGACCTTCAACCTTCAAGCGGTCAGTCTTGCTAATCATGGCTTTTCCATCACAAATTAAAGACACATTTTGCAGATGGTATTGATTTTATAATTCTGTGGCAGATTTAAAGAGTTCATATCTGTAGTGAAAAAGCTACCAACCCATGTAACTGACAGCACAAACTGCAGACAGTGGAGGTCCTGGTTTAGCAGAACCTCCACACTTGACTTACCACGTCGATCTTGTATTTCATACCCAATTATGCCGTTTACCATTTTCCCAGTTTTCTTTTCCACTTGCTGCATCTAGGTTGCTCATCTGCTGTATAGTTTTTATTTTTCTATATTTTTATGATTATTATCATTTTTTGCCTCCCGCCCCATGACCCTGAGCAGGATAAATGGATTTATGGATGGATGGATGGATGGATATACCATTATCTTTGTGATCCGAGTTTCACACTTGTGGTCTGAAAAAGTGAGTTATGAACACATTGTTTAAACCACAGCTGGACTGAGATTACTGTCTTATGTTCACATTCCTTCACACTCCTCCATTGACATTTCAACACCAAAGCTGTAAGTCACTTGGTATGAAGGAGTCATAATAATGTAGGTAAGATTTACTCGGGTTATAAGAACTTATAACTTTGGCAACAACAGGTCTCGCTCTTTTTGCTTTTAAGTAGGTGCCTCAGAAGGAATTACCCAAGAATGGCATCCTGCTGTGTCTCACTGGAGCTGGCAGGACATGGAGGGTCTGTTTGGGAAACTCTGCACCCCCATTCCCAGAGTCTCCGCGCAGCCTCCTTTCACGAATAATGGAAAAAAGGAAGTGGACAAATGAAAAGCAAATTTTAACATGACAGGATACTGTAGGCAGATTGTTGTACGGAAACCACCCATAATAAATACTATTTATACCATCATAAAGGCTATTTATAGATCCAGCGGTGCAAGGAACAGGAGTACTCTACTGCCAGGCCGTGGAGAAATATGATATGCGACAGATGGTCCTTCGGCGTGTTTGCAGTGACGTGTGGTCACTGCCCACGGGGCCCTTTCTAAGTGCAGGGTGCAGGCAGCCAGCTCCCCATAATCGTGTGGGATGCCTGTTCCGGCATTTTCAACCTGCCTTTCTTCATTCTGTCTCAGGAAAAAGATTTATTCATCATGTCGTGCTTCCAAAATAATGCCGGCCCAGTGCAGAACCGGCTCAATTACTTTTGAACAGCACAAAGACGAATGTTCATTTTCACCGACTCTCCTGGTGACAGAACCCGTTCATTTAATTGGAATGGCTGAAGAAATTAACTCTGCAGCACTCCAGTGCTGTGACATTCCTGTGTAACATGACATTCTCAAGCATCATAAACAGAACCATAAACATATAGATAAAGATTCCAATAAACAAATCACTACAGAACAACAAATGAGTTATGAGCAAAAAAAGTGAACAAATATGCTGAGATAATGGTGCTGCTGTGGCTACTATTCATACTACTAATAGTTCAAGAAGATGTGAAAAGAATGAAGAGAAGAATGAAGAAAAGAATGGTCTGTAAGGTAATCCATCCATCCATCAATCCATCCATCTATTGTCTCAGTGAAAGTCACAATTCAGTTTCATATGTAACGCTTATTCAGGTTACACTAGAATTTCCAATTTGTGCAAGACTGCCATCTAGCTTGCAGTGTGCAGGGAATCTGGGTTGCCAGCTTCGGTCAGCTGGCTGGAGTGAGATTCTCAATTTCACACAAGTCTGCACACACATTTACATGTGTAACAGTTCAATTACCTTGTGAAGAGTCTGTAGCGTTTGGAAACTACCCCAACATTTTTGATGTAGTTAATTTTAGGTTTATTATGGAATAATACAGATTTGCCGTAAGATTTCTTGCGTGAGCATGAGAGTCTGAAAACGTGTAACGCCAGATGTGTGACTGTTGGAAACCCTGGGGATTCATGCAGTGTTTGTTTCATTTATTCATGAAACAAGTTAAAATACTAAATATATGTAGCTTTCCACTGATTATACCTCTACCACTTCCCAATGCTGGAATCCTGTAAGACAGAAATGGCTACTGCCTGTATTTAAAACCTCACCCCTTTGCCAAGACCTTCAACCTTAAGTTAATACAGCATTTTAATAATTGTCTTAACAGGTATTTTTTAACATGGGAAACACTAATCAGTAATCTCTCTTATTGTGTATGCTTACATACATCAAATCCATATCTTTATATCCATACTATGCATACTATGCACCATACCCGAAAGCATATTCTCTTTGTTCTACTCCTAAGAAGTAAAATTAAGGCATCCATTCACATGAGGTGTATTTGCTTTTATTTATAATGCTCATTACATTTTTTCTTTGGTGTAATTAATATTTTAAGTTATATGATTTGCGCTTTTAAAGTAGTTTGATATAACAGCTTGTTCCCTCTGAGCACATTTCTTCTTGCCCCAGTAAACAGCAGCGACACGCAGAAGCGCATTGTCGCTTGCCAGAAGGATCTGCCGCGCTACTTCCGGGACGAGCGCACACTCGCGAGCACGTCATCAGGAGGCGCCGGCCGTCAGTATGTGGCAGTAACATTTCAATGACATTTTGGTCTGAGTTTTATTTTTAATTTAGCGTAAATGGTTTCGGCGACCCAGAAGATGACACTTAATCTCTGGGCGCGGGTTTTCAATATCACCAGAGTACGGCATTACAGAGGTAAGCAGATTAATAAACCGCAGAACTGTGCTATTTTTCGGACACCTACACTTGCACATGATAACTGTATTTTAATGATTACAGAAACGCGGTATTTTACTTACCGATAGTCTCCGTAGTGTGTCTGTAATGTATCTAATATGTGCCCTCAGGCTATGTCTGCTATGTCTGTAGACACTCGTAAGCGGTACGTAAATCAGATTAGTTCTGTGTAAAACAAATCTTAAATCCGCTCACTGTGGAGTATGCCATTAAATTAGATATCGCATAGTGTAATTCTTCTTTACTAGCTTGGTGGGCGGTCGATGGTGCAGTTCTGGAGATAGTTTTTGTGGAATCTTGGGCATTTGGCTCAAATTGTCAGGTATCATTTGTTCAGTTATGTCACTGAATAGATGTGTGGCTGACTCTATCAGATAAACAGTGTGTGTGTGTGTGTGTTTTTTTTTTTTTTTTTGCACAAAGCATCAGTGATTCCCCTGAATTCCCGGGGTTACAGTGTGCTCCCACCCCCCCATGATGCTGAGGAGAAAGCGATCCTGGACAGAATGCTGAGGGTCGACCATGCTGGAGAGTTTGGGGCCAATCGCATATATGCTGGCCAGATGGCGGTTCTGGGGAGGACCCATTTAGGACCACTGATCCAGGTACTGAGAATGCACCAACCACAACATTTTCAGAGAGAGCGGAAAAGTCCAGGAAGAATAGCCAGGACGTCTACTTTGAAATCAGTCTCTATGCTGTGTCTTGGCTCTGATGTGTATAACTGCTTTTATCCAATTTAACTGACAGCCAAAAGTTAGTAATTTGTATAAATTCGGGGTATCCTTATGTTTAAAAAATGTGTAGGCCTTAAACTGCCAAAAGTACCGCTACACCACCAACATCTTTTTACCTACTTTAATCCACAAGATCTCCTCTTTTAAAAGATGATGTGACTGCCTGTCCCTTTCTTCACTGCCACTTCAGTGTGTTTGTTGCTTCCATGGTATACCGAAACAGTAGCATGTGGCGTGCTCCGCTAATCCATTGTAATAAACATAAGAATATGCTGTTGTGATTCTGTGACCCCAAACAAATCATAGAAAAAAACAATGACAGTCAAAAAGACATCAGGTGAATTATTCATGTAAAGAAATCACAATTCTGGATGGAATTCATGAATGGGGTGTACAGGTCAGCTCTGGTAAAAGGGTGACTATATCACGCAAAAAGCAACATCACACCATTTTTTGGCAAAGAATGTGAGTGGGTCTTAAAGAAGACTTTTTCACTCCCTTCACACACTTCAGACAGCTGAGAATTTCTCATTTCTAACCCCTAAATAGGCACCATCACTCAAACTTTGCAGAAATACTTCTTTTGTTGCCCATGACAATATTCGAGGGTGAGACCTAAGGAATCTTGCAGTTCTGTTTCTAATGCAAAGAGAAGTGGTTGTAGCGTGTTTAGCGTGCGAGTAGATGTTCCGGTTCTCAGTGTTTTTCATCGGGGGCTGCAGCAAATGTGGGATCAAGAGAAGACACATCTGCGTAAATTTGATGAGATCCTGGCGGAGAACCGGGTGCGGCCCACGGCGCTGCTTCCCCTCTGGAACGTCGCTGGGTTTCTACTTGGTGAGTGAGAGAGGAGACGGGCGGACAGCAGTCTGCAGGAAGGAAAAGGGCAAAGCCATGTTTCCGGCGGGGACTGAAAGTCGCCATCGGCCGCCAGTGATATGCTCCGCAGACTGATCTCAGGTGTCCTCTGTTGCCCGACAGGGGCCTCTACAGCCTTGCTGGGGAAGGAGGGGGCGATGGCGTGCACTGTCGCAGTGGAGGAGAGCATCTCGGAGCACTACAACAGCCAGATCCGGGCCCTGATGGAGGCTGACCCTGACAGATACAAAGACTTATTACAAGTAAGGGGGCAGAACGTCCTACATTGTTTTTATATGACACCCCCACAATTGCAGTACCTGCCAGTATTCTAATTAGGCTTGAGTAGTATAACAGTAGTACAACATGCTGGTCCTCTGGAAGTATTATGGTATACCGTGGTATTTTGGATATATCATGGTATTTTTATTGGGTGTCCCCCCTTCCCCCCCACCACCTCTCGACAGTTTTTTTCTAGTGGCTCCTTTCCAAATTCTGGAGTAACATTGCTTTTGAAAATACCACGAAAATAACATATGCCTCAGTATAATGAAAAATTAGATCCCTCTCAGGCCTAGTATGTGATATCATTGTTATTGCAGGTTTGAAGTTTTGAAAAAGCAACTACTGAATCATTGAAATACATGAGTTCCCTGTAGATGGCAATGTAGGCCCATTAAAGGGAACTGTTCCTGTAATAGGCCTTGCAAATGTTATGAGTTGGTATGTGTTGAATTTGCTCTGTAATACGTAACCTACTGTATGGACTTCAGGTCTTAGTTGGCTATAGATGTGTTATGCTGGAAAGCAGTTCACAGATTGTTTTTTTGTTTTTCAGTTAATTAAAGAGTTTCGTGATGATGAGATTGAACATCATGACATAGGACTGGAGCATGATGCTGAATCGGTAAGGGTGGGTCCCCGCTCTGTCATGTCTCAGTCTGTCTACCTCTAACAGCTCTTCCACGTTCTCTGTTGCATGTGTGTAGCTTTCGTCTTTAGATGTAGCTTTGCTTTGTGATGCTATTTCCACTTTAGCGAGCTGAAGCGCTTTCTGTGCTCTTGCGTGGTGCAGTGCTCCGATGGTAAAGGCTGTTTGTGTTCCAGGTCCCCGGATACTGGCTTTTGAAGAGCGCCATTCAGCTTGGCTGCAAGGCTGCCATTTATGTCTCTGAGCGTATCTAGAGACATCGCCAAGACATTTTTCTTAAATTAAGAATAAATGGTTGTATTTATGTTGATATACACAGTCAGTTTATGTATTATACTTGCCTTACATGCTGATATAGTACTAAATTTATATATGGGCCCTGTTCCAGGGCTCTGCAGTATATTCCGTTTGTTTTCATCTTTTAAAATTAAGTGAAACTCCATGTTTTAGAATCTGAAGTCTGTCTATGACATTTTATTTCTCTGTTTAAGCTTATAATTTGGTGCTCAATGGTCATTGACACACCACAGTGCACAACAACAAAATATGTCCTCTGCATTTAACCCATATGTGACATAGCAGGGGGCAGCTAATTCAGCGCCCGGGGAGCAGTGCTTGGGGGCGGTACCTTGCTCAGGATACCTCAGTGGTGCCTTGCTGGGCAGGGATTCGAACCTGCAATCTTTCAATTACAAGTGCGCTTCCCTAACCATTAAGCCACCACTGCCCACAAAAGCTTGTTTGTTGTCTGTTTTAAATTCACTTGGCCTTTTTGAACTAGGAGTAATTACACTGCAGTCACACTCTACATGAGTCTTCTGGTCTGGTTTTTGTATAGATGTAAAATGTTCATTTTGCAGGCAGTTCTCATACATTTCATTGAACTTCACTGACCCCCAGGCGTAGTTTGTTGTTGCCTAGCAGCATCACAAAAGTAAATAACTCCCACTGCTGTATACCGTCCCAAGAATAAATGAATATCAAGTGCATTGTACAGTGCACATGGACAGGTGAGGTATATACATGGAAGGAGTGTGATTTGGTACACGTGGGACAATAGAGTGGTAGCTAGAGAGGTGGCCTCCTAACTGAGCAGGATTAGGGACGTGGAGGGCAGAAGCACTCAGCAGACAAACAGCAGGAGGCACCAAGGAGCACCTGAGGCATTAAGTCGTGCATCTTAGGGCTGCCGGGGCTCCTCAGCTGTGCCAGGTTTCTGGGGAAACGGGGGGCCTCATTATCCAGGATGATATTACCTGCGAGTGAACAGCAGAGGAGAGCGTGACACTGGATACGATGGACTAGTGTAGGACGTGAGTAGGAGCTTAGTGCACACATCCAGAAGCACGAGGCTAACGCGGGGTGCTGAGGACTGCACACGAGGTAATCCCTCTGCTATGTCTGTGGCACTCCGTAGGATTTTAGTCCCTGTTCGTGGGAGTTTTTTTTCTGTTATTAGCTATAAGTCTGGGTGAAGTATTTGTGCATAATGCTCCTCCCTACATCAAACTCATTCGTTCTTACCAGCATATCAGCACTCAATAACTGTTTAAGAACCAGTCCTGTTTCTCACTTACACCTAACACCAACTAGTCCAGCCTCCAATATCCCCTAATCCTTCGCTCTTTAAGTTTTATGACTGGGGCCTTGTACCTCAGCCAGATATTTGGGGAGCCATCTTGGAAACAACATTGTTGTGATTATTATTAAGTAATTGTCACATTATTATTAAGTAATTTCTGTGATATATATATACATACATACACACACACACACACCTCCCTCTTTTGCACAGTTGGAGATCATGTATGTGAGAGACTACATTATTTTCACACACACTTGGTGGAGCACTTAATTTTGACAGCTAAAAGTCTGCAAACCTACAGCATGTTACTTTAGGTCTTTATGGTTTGTTTTTCTTCATAAGGCTGAGCAGAACCAATGCGCTGGTAGCTCATCTGAAGTCTCTTTGCTTTACCTTCCTGCCATCGATCCATATATGTGTCTTTGTGCTCTGTGCTGTGCATTTCAAAGTGGGCTATGTCAGCTTTATGAGACTGCACGCAATCTCCACCCGTGTAAATCAGGACTCTGCGGGCTGTCATGTTCGCAGAACCATAAAGATGAGCACACAGCTGTTCTTTACATCAGGTCACCGCTGAGCAGGGTTACGCTGTGGGCAATCAGCCAAACAAAAGGATTACCCTCGTACTCTGCCTGTGCTGTCCTTAGAGGACGGTCTGTGCCGTGTGGGTGCTTGGACATTAGGACGATGCAGGGCACGCAACACAGGACAGCCTCTTATTTCAAACTTTATGTTCCCACATAGTGTTGGCCCCTTATAATCCTATAAAGACGGTGGCACTTCTGTGACACTTTGTTTCTCTAATGATGAATCATCCTGAGTCCTCTGAGTTTATGCCCGTATAGAGAGAAAAGCTCGTGGCCATCTGCCCTTTCCCTCAGTCAATCAATCAATCAGTCTTTATTTCCATAGCACTGTTTTATCCACAGGGCCTACAATGTGCTTTGCATACGTTTTAAAAGAAGAAGCAAGAAATTAAAAATAATAAAAATTAAAATAAGTGCATAGTGCTGCACTCTTCTGGGAAAAAAACGCGAATCACGATTTTTTATAATTTTTTTTGCTTATAATTGAGATAGTGATTTTCTGTAACGATTTTTTCCCCCTCAAATTTATTGCACTCTTTAACTGAAAAAGGAGACACAACAAAACATGTGTTTGATCCCAGACCGTCATACCAACTGCTGACAACAGAAAGGAACTGCTCAGTTGGCCGTTCAGTTAGGGTAACCAGAGCAGCCATAACCAAAGTTTCAGTACCAAAACTGCCAGTGGGGAACTTTTTTTGGTACTTCGGTACTTTCGGGTGCGACTTGAAACGCTTTCTTTGTCGATCGGTTATACAAATAGCCTGCCTATGAAATGCAATACAACCGCCGTCTTGAAAACAGTTGCGAACTCAGTAAACGATAAATGAGGTAAATAAAAATAACAATAAAGGTTGCGTGGACAACTGAAGTGACCCAAGCTTTAACTACGATCTGGTCGCAAAAACCAGAGATCAGGACAACGTAAAAAGAAATAAAGTATTTTACATAATATAGTAGTTTTATGTATTGCAATGTGATTTTGTTGTACTAAATATATTGGGGTATTTATAAAACAAACAGGAGTTCAACAAAAAGGAGTTCAACATAAATGTCTCAAGAGCCAGTCTAAGGAGCAGCAAAGATGAAAATGATTGTCTCAGAGAATGCATGCAGCGCTGACGCAAAAGCAGTGGAGGTAAATTTTAAACTGTTTTTTAAACAAATACATGATAATCTTGAAATGAAATAATTAAGATTGCAAAACTTATTTTTTCCTATGACAAATTAAAAATGTTTAACGAAATCTAAACTCCCTACGCTATAATGTCTGTACCGAAGGTAAGAAAAACCCTGATCTTAAAGTATAGCTGACTGACGTAGTATGAACTGCATATGCACAACATGCGACGTTGGTATTAATATCGCACATCGTCCCTATAATATACTACATCCATTTTTCGAATTTAGTACAAAAAACCCGCCTCACGTTGTGATGTCATTCACTGCCGGTACCGGTTTTTACGCCAGTGGAAAACCAACATCTTGGGGGCTTTGGGCGGGGATAATGTAAAGCGCTTTAAGACAACGTATTGTTGTGAAAATCCGCTATACAAAAAAACTTAACTGAATTGAGAGAACCATACTTTAAAGCGAGATTCCTGGTGCGCTGGAAAAGCACCGTTTAAAGAGAATGCAGAATTATGGGATGCTTGAGGGAAAGTAGGAGCGCTCCTTTTGAGCCGATGTAATACAATGCAGAAGATCCGTTGTAATTTAGAAGTGAGATCGCATAGAGGTATGGTTGGAGATGCCGGCTTTTTTTACGATTAATTGTGCAGCCCTATAAGTGCATACAATAAATTAATTAAATGACTGATTGCCATAGGTTACCATACGCCAGTGTGGGACACTCAGACAGTCCTCGTTTTTGACGGGAGCTGGGAGGGAGAAAGAACGAGGACCGTCTAGGGCTCCCTGAGGTCCAGGTTGAGAAACACTGGTGTACATAATTGTGAAGAGGTATGTTTTCAGGCAAATTTTGGAAGTACTAAGATTCAGTAGTGCTGAGGTATCGCCTGCCACATGGTGGTTTGTCGTGTGGTGGGTGCAGCAACACACTGTAATCAGTGCATGCTCCTTACCTCTCTCCTTCTCTCGCTCTCTCTAAGATTAAGTAGCTATATAGACTATAGTGACGAAAAGCTACCTCTTCCCTTCTCAGCGGGATTTTAGGAATAATTACTGTTGGGTGATCTGCCTGGGATATACCTTACAATTGTGGCACTGAGGGAGGGTGGACCAAGAAGGGATTTAAGAGTAGGTGAGGATGAAGTGAGGGTCGCATGGCCTGATGTGCTCCCACCTTACTTGCTTTGTGACTGCTGCCTTAAATAGCACCCTCACTGCCAGCCCCAAAAAGGACACAAACCCTGAAATGAATTAATGAGCAATGCTGACTTCCTGTTCTGTGTCTGATGACCTTTGGCTTGCAGTAGGTCTACCTAACCAGCTCACACTGAAGACGATGCATGTCCCCCCAATGCCTTTCCGGTCACAGCACATTGCAGAGGAACCACAGCCATGAAAGTTCCTTCAACTGAATCTCTTCCTTTTATGACTAGTTATGTTTTGCATATTTCAATCATTCATGACATCACTGGTCTAAGAAATAGTATTCACTGGAACTATTTACAGTCCTTTTCATGGTCATAAATAAACATTGCTGCCTGCCGTCTATAAATATCATATTTTCCCACTTTAGCAACAGTCCGTAAATGAAACTCCACTCTGTTACCCGTATAAAACATGTACAGGCTGAGCCCACACAACTGAACACAAAGGAGTACCTGGATTGGCATGCTTGAAAAATAACATCATTTTTACATGGTGAAAAGTGTATGTATACAGTATACAAGGGGCAATAAACTATATGGAGAAATACACCAAATATTTATGCATTTCCTTTAAAATTGTGTTTAATGTATATTTTACGGCAATAATTCATTGATGTGGTTTGAACAAACAGATTTATGACCATGGAGGTAAACAGAAATGTTTGATGCATGAAAAGTCTGGAGGCTAAATTTTGGCTAAAAGAAGTAGCTGGAGCTTATTCTTATGTAGGTTTAATAGTGCTGACAGCTTTACTAGAAGAAAGGGGTCTTTAAAAATGCACATGCTGGCTCAGTGCTGGGCGACAAAATTATCATTAAATAAAAGATGAGTGATGACTCGATAGTGGCCAGGTGTTAATCACAGAGAACCATAAAACGAACGTCTAAATCAGCCAGCGTCCTGCAGATGAGAGAGATCAGCTGCAGTCTGTAAGCAAAGGAAGGGAGTGAAGATTATCATCTCACACTGATTCCGATAAACTCTTGCGCAGTGTTGTCAGGACACTCCACCCAGACTCGCTTCTCAAAGGAATCTTGATATACTGACTGTGAAATCAGCAACATGGATTTAAAAGGAGCCAAAAAAATTGTAGCGCCCTCGCCCCGTGAATTATTATGCCGGTAAATTCTGAAAGCATGAGCTGTATAAATTTATTATAACTCATAAAAGCTTTCGGATGCAGATCATATTCTTACTCGGTGACCGTGGCTGGATCCTCCAATCCTTGGGGGCGGACACCTTTCCCAACAGGGTACATGTGACACGTCTGTTTAGCAGACTCCTTTAACAATGGCCAAGGTCAAGGGTATGGTTTTAAAAGCAAACATGATGAGGTCCTATATGATGACTCTAACAGCTCATGTCCCCCAGTTGTTAACACAATGCCACTCCAGTCCAGAATAAACACAAACAGACGGAGGACTGCCTGGTCAGTTGGGACTCGGCCATAAGCAAGAATGTTTTGGTTATACAGGTTTAGCCTTTATGGGGAACTGGGCCATGGCTAATATTATAGCTTAGAGCAGGGGTGGCCAATCTTATCCGCAAAGGGCCGGTGTGTATGCAGGTTTTTAGGATAACCTGTAGGTCAGCTGTTCAAACCCAGGTGTGAGGACTCTTCAGCCAATCAGTCCTCAAATTAGTAATCTGATTAGGGAGTTGCAGCGAAAACCTGCATACACACCGGCCCTTTGCGGATAAGATTGCCCATCCCTGGCTTAGAGCTACCTACACCTATAAGCTCTAGATATCAAGCTGCTTCTGGAACGGGGCCTTTTGCTGTCTGTATACACAGGAAGCCCACTGTAATGTTATCACAGGTCAGGAAGATAAAAAGTCATCTAATGCATGTGTGCTGTAATCCAGTCCAACCTGCAAACGATTTCATGCAGTCTGACAGTTACTCCTATTGCTTGGTTAAAACCTAAAGGAAACAGTATGTTAACCTTTAGCCAACAGCACTAATTCATTAAAGATGCTACTTATCTGTGTATCAACCATGCAGCCCGATTCCAGAATGAAATGATAAAAAGTGAGAACAGGCATAATACATTTGAAACAGTCATGTGTCTCTCAGTCTGTAAGGTGTGTGTGAAGCGGGTGTTAGTGCATTACCCCTGTGCGTGCGGTCACACCTGCAGGCTGTCATGTTCTCATAAATTTCTGCTGCCTTAATTCAGGCCTGGAAGAGCAGAGGGCTTTCTGAGAAGCCTGAGGCCATCAGCTAAACTGAGGGGTCAGTGCTCTGCTTCATGAAGGTCCGGCCCCCCCCCCTTTAAAAACCAGCTAATTAACAGGAAGGTCAAAATGCAGAGTGACAGTGGACTCGGCCTGCCTGCCAGCTCACATTTCCATCAACTGACATGGGCTTATTTCTGTTTATGGGTTTATTTCTGTGACGACCTCATTCCGGGGAGCTTTACCAGGTGCTCCTACTTTTTTCACATTTTCCCAGTTTATGATGAAGATTCGCGAAAATCCACAAAAAAAAGCCCCAAAGCTGGAATATTTCAATTATAGCTTTTTATAGGGGTCAACTCAAGGGCTTACTTTTGGTTTGAACACTGGGGGGTTGTATTGGTCAGTTTTGATTATTGGGGGGTTATAACCCCCCCCCCCCCCCCCACCCCCATAATTTACGCCCATGGTTCAGCTGTGCTAGATCCCACTGGAAATCTGTCTTGCTGTATTGCTGTTAATTTTGTTCATATATCACTGGAATCATTCACACTAAGAACATTTCTGCTCTACATCCACATTCTCTCGGTCACGTGATGCAAGTTGCTGACATCACCTCATTATTTCTCATCGCTGATTTATTACTCTCTCATCATGCCAAGACTGCCCCCTACCCATTTTTAAAGATAACCAATCAAGGTGGGCTCCCTAAGCAGGTGAGCGGTATTTTGATTTGATTTCCTTCCCGTTATTAACATTCACAAATCAGTTACTGGTCTAACCGCTTTATTGTGATGATAGAATTACCATTGAACAGCAGTGGTAATGTGTGTTGTCTCCCTCGTACGGTACAGTATCTACCAAACCTGACATAAAATATAAATCAGCAATGGCTCCTGATGGGTGTTTAAGCTTTCTGTCATTTCTTGCTTTTACAACCTTCAGCACTTATTGTCCGAGTTCCTGCAGGAGTAACTCTGTCTATTATTGCTGGACCAAGGAACACCTGAGGACTGTAGCTTAGCTTGGATTCTGCTTATCCCATAGGCCCGTTCTCTGCACTTTTAGGGCCCATGGGACACCTTGTGTGACTGACCCACTGTTGGGCCGGGTGCAGCGTGACCCCCCCCCCCCCCCCCCTCCTTGGCCATATAAATCAACCAGCAGGGAGACAGAGGGGTGGTCTCTCCGGCATAATTTCGAGGCCACGTTGCTGCCCAACACTTTCCTGGGCCCCAATGTCTCTTCAAGGTTCAATATTTTACAGAGAGACTATGGGCCTCTTGGTGCAGCGCTAGTGGAAGACCTGCTCAAGTATGACATCATCTGCTAAATAAGCTCTTATCTGTCTGCATCACTGGAGGACATCTGTGGTTATGTGCTGTTCTTAGTCTTATGAGCATTTTAACAGAGAGCCTTCTCTTCGTGTGCTGAGTTGTTTCCAAACGTGTCAGCTGTAGACTTGTCTTCAATTGTTCACAAAAAATAACTAGTAAAACTAAAATATTGTGATAATAATGGTGATTAAGTGAATAAATATCAGTTCATTGTAGTAATTAATAGGGATAACAGTTTTATGCATTTTTAAAAACATATTCAGAATATATTCCCCCCTTCACATTCACAAGGGTTAATGAAGCAACATCCCTTTTTCATGTAAAGCACTTTGTGTTGCATTGTGTTTGTAGGAAAAGTGTTATATAAATAAAGTCTGATTGATTCATGTGAAAATTGGCAAATACGTGGAACACACTCAAA
>JAODJU010000095.1:26380440-26398095 GCA_026776725.1 Gnathonemus echidnorhynchus | reverse complement strand
ATACACACACACAATACTGAGCACAGTACTTGTTCTCCAAAAAGTTGCATGGCTAGATTTTCAGGTGCACCTCAGTTATTTCATGTGTTTCTTAAATTTCACCACCAGCTCACTGACTTACCATGAGATATTGATTAGCTGGACAAGGTGTGCTGTCGAGTCAAAAAAAAAAACATGTACACATGTGTGTATTGAATGGTTATTGCATTGGGGTGATTTTAGGAGAAGTTTTGAAATAGCTAAGCCGGCATACCTAGACAGGCATAATAGCACAGTTTTACACCAACATGAAGATTAATTAAACAAAAAAACATTATTTTCTTTGGTTGCTTATAAGTTTTACAGATTACATATTCATAATGTATGTGTATATTTTTATATTTATTGAAGACACGCCTTCACTGTTGTAACTCTGAGTGTGCTTGGACTTATTTCTGAGGTTGTACATCATAGCGTTTATTTCAAAGTGTGCACCATAAGAATCTGTATATGTGTGTACTATAAAGGACAATCACATGGCCAGTGTCCCCTACATCAAGCTTGCAGCACTATTCATCGCATGGTTTGCATCGGGACTGTCAGCTGATGAATGCTCCTGCTTGCCCTTAGACCTTGCAGCAGCGATGACACACATGCATGACAGACGATGTACTTGGGCCTGTCAGGCCTGCCGAGTGGATCCATTTTAAACCTGGATTCCAAATAACGGAGGATAGCATGAAGTAGGGTCCCACTTCGCATGTTTGCCAATGCAATGTCCTGTCAGCGTTGTTCCGTCTGCTCTGTCCTTCACTTCACACTTCTTTGCCAACGGCCTGCCCATCGCTGGGGGGGGGGGTACGAGAGAAAACTCTTTTGTAAACAAGTTCTCAGCTGCTTGTGCATAGATGAGGTCTCTCATGTGACACTTTTTCAAGGTTCCATCAGAACACGGACAAGCTCCCTGATGTGAGTAATGCCAAGGGAACCAGGGCTATCAGTCTGCTTTCTTCATTGGTATACGTGAAAATATGGCTCGTCTACCCAGACTCCTGCAAAAAATATAATCTGTTGAAGCCAATATCAAAGCAGCAAAATGCCAACGATGGCATCTATGTGCTTTGCTCAAAACTTTCTGGCTAAAAAGGTGATAGATTTACAGCAATTGGTTCATTTTTCAGCTATTTCAAGTATCTGCTTAACAGATTGTTGAATAGATTTTATGATAAGACAGATGGTTCTTCTGCATGGTCAAGGAATGAAACGTTTTCAGCTCGGTAGATCAAATTCAGTATGTCATTGACTTTCTTTTGAAAGAAAAATAAATTGTACAACAAAAGATATTTTCACATATCTTAGTGTTTTGCTGGCATCACTTAAAAGGTGTCACAACAGCAAATAGGTCTTAACAAGCCAAAGATGTCGAGCTAAACTTGAGCATGAAAAATGCAGCAAGTTGTTTGTGCTGATGGTAGATGAAAAACACGGTGAGTGTCTTGCCTACTTTAAGCAACTGGCAGGATGATAATCTGACCTCTTGTTATTCTGTAAGTACTTCTTGAATGCCAGTGGTTTGAACAGACAAAAGAACATGCTTATGTATTGGTGAAACCAAGTGCCCTTTGTTAGTCACCATACAAAGATTGTGTGAGTGACTTCACCATCAGATGGGAAGAAGAGCCATTGCATGATGATTAATTGAAAGTGACCGTGACCTGGATAAACTGTGGCAGGTTGAATGGGGCAATTCTAAGCTGGTGTATGAACGTAACCCAGAGCTGAAGGTGCAGCCGCTGCAAGGGGAGCCTAGGCATGTGAGGGCACAGTCCCCTCTGCCGGGTGTGCGAGCCCCGTCTATCTCTGAGGCTCGTTAATGGTTTGATTGACACGATGGGATGGTGTGCATTTCATTGATGAGCATTTCAGAGGCCAGGCTTGTGATCTCCTTTGCTGATCAACACGTCACCCTGTAGCTATCCTGGGGATACGTGAGATCAGTTTGAAATACCCTGCCTTTTCAGCCCCGGAGTCAAACTCCTGGCCCAGGGGTACTGACTCACACCTGACTCTGCTGAAGACGTGTCTGAAGGTAAACGACACAAAATGTTACTTATTTAGTCATCACTTTTTCAAGCTGCATTAGGAGGTTCTGTGGATAATAAACCACAGACTGCATTCACTTCTTGACAAATTTTGCCCTAAGCCTTTATTGTTTGAGTGATGTCTGTTTTCCTAATTTTAATATCTGAGCTGGTGTGTTTTTTATTTGCAACAGAGCAGACTAATGCGGTTGTGCCTGTTTGTGACCTTGTTCATACTGAAATTACACTCTGTTTATTCTTTGGAAGATAACATCAGGCCTGCTTACATTCTAATATTATTTACCACTTCTTTTAAAATGAGAATATTATATTGAATATATTAATGAAGCGTGATAGGAGTTCTTAATATAAAAGAAACGATTGCACTGAGAAATGGACTGTTGCTTATGTGTTGGGTGCACGTGTTGAGTTGAGGAAAGGGTTTCTAATGAATGGTATGAGAGTCTGCATGAAAGCAGCCCTGCCAGATCAGCCTGGATCTCTGTCAAGTGGCCCTCTTCATTCAGATGTGCTGACCTGCCTGATTTTCAGCATTGACCTCATGATGTGTGACTGGTGGTAACAAACTGCCTGAAATTTGCATCACGTCAGACCAGACATTGAGCTGTTTGATTTAATCCTCAGCCTAATGGTGTGGGCTGGGTGCTTCTAGCCCAAAGTGGGTGGGGGCCTTTGAAATGCGTTCCGGAGAGCG
This sequence comes from Gnathonemus echidnorhynchus, assembly GCA_026776725.1. NCBI lineage: Eukaryota > Metazoa > Chordata > Actinopteri > Osteoglossiformes > Mormyridae > Gnathonemus > Gnathonemus echidnorhynchus. Next base: position 26,395,320 of record JAODJU010000095.1, on the reverse strand, counting down.
TGTGTTATCTTTTCTCCTCGCCGTGTACCATCCAACCCTGTGCGTTGTCCGGCCAGATTTGGCGGCAGCTCAAAGAGAATGCTGGGAAATGTGATCCATATGGTGGCACTATAAAGCCCGACCCACATGTGAGGCTTGACCAGAAGCTACCGAGCCCACGCTCACCACCTTCCACTTGGTCTCCACTCTTCACAGCTACAGCACCACCTCGACTGGCCTAGGGGTCCCCTGGCACGCCTGACGTTTTCCCCAAGTGGATACTGAAAAGGTATTTTGCTGTCAGGCGGGTGGTCATCACATGTCCAGCTCTCACTTTACTGGATCAATAATGTGTGATACTAACGACTAATCAGTTTAGAAAACACACTGCTGACTAAGTCAACAACTGTTGCATGCATAAGTGTAATAAGTGTGCCTTTTGTGAACATGCATGATCCTTCTGTCAAGGGAAGCACTCTTATTAAAGTGTTTCCCTGAGTTTTTCTCTCTTCCTTGAAGAGGTCTGGGGGATTTGCTATGAAAGTGCTGTATCATGTGGCATTGCTGCTCCTGTTTGGAGGGCTGAACTGCCAAAGTAACCGCAATACCAAAGCTGGTAGCAAATCACCCAGGAAGACTGGGGGCCAGCAGGGGGGCGAGGCGGCCTCTGAGGATGAGGCCCACCCCGTGACAGCGGGCCCCGGAGGCCGAGGAGCCTCTGGCAATAAGGCCAGCGATGACATGAAATTGCACTTCCTCAAGAACACACAGGTCACCTGCAACGACGGAACGGCAGCTGGGTGAGATACCCCTCCACCTGCTGGAGGACTGTACAGTCCTCAAAAGCTAACCTTAAACCCAAATTCCATTTCAGTTATTTTAAAAGAAATTTATAAAATGTTCTGCTTTACTTGTAGTTTAATTGAAAGTCCTAGTTCCAACATGGATTTATAGCATATTCCAGTGGTTTATATCTCAACATATCCCCGTTGGTGTTCCGTAGGTTTTACTTGAAGGAATTCAGAGGAAGCAAACGATGGCTCATATTTTTGGAAGGTTGGTATTGTTCATTTACTGCTTATTTGTTCAAAAGCACTCTTGAAATATTTTAATTTGTGTTTTAGTCCTATTGTTAACCGTTAGCCTTTCACTAGTTCAGTGAAAATATGAATTTTCAAAAATGTATCCAAGTGTTATCCTAGTCCAGAAGTGAACTAGCCTTATTTAGTTACTTGAAGGTAATCAATCACAGTATCCCCTATGGTTGCAGTTCAATGTAGGCCCATCCTCTAAGCATGAGCAGTTCTAGGCAGGTGAATCGAGCAGGTGCAATCGCAGGTGCATTCCTTGGCCAGACCTGAGGGGGTTAGCTGGAGGGCTGAATGGGATCTCCTCTTTGTAGTCTGCTTAGGATAATATTAGCATCATATTTTTAGGTGGCTGGTGCTGCTACAACAAAGAGACCTGCGACTCCAGATACAAAAATATCCCTCGGCTCATGAGCTCATCGGAGTGGCCCCAGACACGAAAAGGTTGGCTGATATGCTCTCATACTGTTTTGGCCAGTGATACTTGTTCCAAAGTAGATGACTGTATCCTGTGTTGCAGTCAACCTTTCCCTTTCCTGATGATTATTTTGCTACATGTCTAAGTGGTGTTTTGCTTGAAACACTTTACAGGTACTGGAATCCTCTCAGCACAATCTGAAGAAAATCCTCACTGGTGGAATGCCAATATTGTGTAAGTTCTTGGGAAAAAAAAAATTTGATCCAATACTCCAGATCAGGTTCAAGTTCATCGTAAGGTTCAAGTTCATGTGTCTGTGTCCTTCATTGAAAGACAGTGACTCATGCTGATCCCATAATGCCTCATAATGTGTTCTGAGACAAGTTTATCATTCCAGATTTGTTCCATACTGCTCCAGCGATGTGTGGAGTGGAACTGGACCGCCTGCAAAAGCTCGACAGGGAAAAGATACGGGTATGGCTATCACCACAGCCAAGTGTGTCATTTATGTGGAGATTTTGTGTTGTAACAGTCTTGTTGCTTACAGTTGAATACACCTTCATGGGCTCCCTTATTATCCGGGAGGTGATCAAAGATCTCACTCTCAAGGGCATCAAACAAGCAAAGGTCATCATGTTGGCTGGTACAAGGTAGGTCTCCTTGCCTGATTTATCCACATACATATTGGCTTTTATGGAAATGTCATTGAAAATATGTAATCTTAAAGTGATTTTAGTGGTTTATCACTTAATGTCTGCAGGTTGACTGTAATACTGAGAGTTATCAAGTAGACAAATGTACTCTTGCAGGCAGACGAATGTATGAATCGAGTAGTCAAATGTACGAAGCAAGCAGACGAATGTACAAATTACAGAGGAGTGCCATCATTGTCATGACAGTGCGGGGGGTACAGGCGTGCTGCTGAACATCGAGAAGGTGTCTGCCCAGCTGGAGCAGCTGGGTGCAGAGGCACAGGTCCGCGGCCTGGTAGACTCTGGCTGGTTTTTGGAGAGTAAGCAGCAGAAGGCGCCTGAGTGTCCCGACAGCGCGTCCTGCACACCAGTAGATGCCATCAAGAAAGGCCTCCGGTAAGAAGATGTCAAGTGAGGACGAGCTCTTACCTCACAGGTCTGTTTGGTCTGTTTGTTTATGTTCGAAGGTAAAAAACAAAACTCAGATCAGTCCCCAGTGTTTTTCATATGTTCCCATGAATGCTGACGGGGAAAGGAATGGGTTCTTTCCATGTTATGGGAATGTTTTACTGCACCTGCAGACTGTGGAACGGGATGATCCCAGAGAAGTGCCGCCAGCAGTATCGGAAAGGAGAGGAATGGCACTGCTTCTTTGGCCCCAAGCTCTACTCTTCCCTGTCCCGTATGTATAACTCACCATTTACACCGCCTTTTCCTGCATAGCTGCTTAGAACACTATTGGGTAAAGACACCCTCTTACACCTTTTCTCAGCCCCTCTATTTGTGGTGCAATGGTTATTTGATGAGGAGCAGCTGCGGCTGGAGAACATCTACCTGGGTGGGCAGTCCTTGTCTGAGCAGCAGTGGACCTACATGCAGAACCTGGGAAAGGAGCTCAAAAACTCATTCAAGGATGTTTCGTGAGTGTGATGCTCTTCTCTTTTGCAAAAAACCATCTGCTTGTGTTAACGCCCTTAGAAATCAAAACATAACTAAAATCTCAATGTTTTCCAATAAAAAAAATGTTTAGGAACTTGGATTTTGCATGTTCTCTCCATGTCATACAAGTTTCCACCTAAAATTTGACAAAATTTAATCTCTAAAGTGCCCATAATGTGAGTGTCAGGGCATGTGTGTGTTTAAAAATTGGCTGCCATTGTCCAGGGTGTACCCCTGCCTCCAGCCCCCCCCCCCCCCCCACTCTGACCAAGATAAATGGTTGGAGAATGGATTTATGGATGTATAGTGTGACTGACCATGGTGGCTGGGTAATTAGGGTCAGGGTTAGTTTAGGGTTAGTGTGCCTTTGCGGAGTGCTTCCTGCTCATTGTGTGATGTACATCTCTAGGGCGGTGTTTGCTCCCTCCTGCCTGGCCCACACATTGATCACTAAAAGGTAAGGACATCTGAAACGGCCTGAGGACTGCACTAACATATGCTGCTCCATCTCTGCATGATGAACTCATGCTCCTGTTTATGGAGGCTCATTCATCACCCCACATTCTATCTGTCATTGGGTGCCATGTCACACTTTCACTCTCCCCATTTGGGACCAAGCCTGACTCCCTCCTGCCTAGAGGGGTGGGGGGTAGGGCTGGCACGGGGGCCAGAATCGAGGACTGGGGGTATATGGTTAAGTGAGGTCAAAGGTGATCTGGTGTAGAGCTTGCTGTGAGGTCAGGAAAAGTTTAAGGTAGGCGGTTTTGTCATGCAGTGCAGAAGTGTGAGGTTGCATGCAGGGCTGATTCACAAGTGGATTTTGAGAGAAAACAAATTGCAGTGAAGCCTGAACAGTGGGCCTGACTTACTGTCCTCTGCTGTCTCTACACAGTAACTGGATGGATTTTCAAGTTAAAGGGACCTCACTTACACGAGCTCTGCAGTGCTGGGATAAGAGTCTGCAGGAGTCCAACCGTAACAGCAAGACCACCATCAAGGGCTGCCCCTTTAACCTGATCGACAGTTGCCAGTGGCCGCAGTGCAATCCCACGTGCCCTGCCCTAGTGGACCAGGCCACCAACCAGGAGCTCACCCTGCTCCAGGTGTTGGCCTCCATGGGTCTGGACCTGCAGAAGTTGGGCCTAAATCTGAAGCAGGAGGGTAGCCATCTGACCGGCATGGTCAGTAATGGAGGCTAGGGGGTGCATTAGCTCCATGGCATTGTGAAGGAATGAGTAGTAATGTAAACATGATGCGGAGATCTCAGTCTGGTACTCAGTTGTGCCACTAAGCATTCCATTGCTCCACTGAAAACTGGTGTTCAGACCCGTGGGAATTCCTCTGGGATCCTGGGCTCAGTTTTCCCGGGCTTTCCATCTGCTTAAAGGGCTAGCTGTCTCTCTCTGAAACCTGCGTGCCTGTAATTAGTTCTCAGACATTCAGATAGATTTGCTCCTTTATGCTGCACAGTATTCGGTTTGGAGAGATGGCTCAGTAATTTCAGTTTTTAGGGTTTTTCAGTGAAACCTTTCAATTTTCATAAGTTGCCATGGGTTGCCAGATCAAGTTTGGAGCCGTATTGATGAGGCACATGTGGCTAGCCTAGTTCTAGGATGAAAGCTGGCAAAGTTATCTGATACCTGGCTAGCTGAAGCTCTCACAGCAGTCAGCTGCACTCCTGTAAATGAATCTGCAGCCTTTTGACAACCCTACATTGACATTGTCACCTGCCATTATTTGTTAGTAATAGTAATAGTGATTTTATGCATCCCTGTGGGGAAATTGGGTAGTTTTTGCATATCCCACCTTGCTCTCCATGAAAGACACAGACAAATAAACCCTATAATGTCAAATTCATGCAAACATACACACATACAAACTCAGATACAAACACACACACAAAATGTAGCTTCAAATGGTTCAGCTGTTATTGCTATGTATAGTCATAATAGGGGCTACAAAATCAGATTAATTATGTTATTGAGTTAATCTGATTTTATTTCCCAGATGGAGAAATTATAGGTTATATTATAGTGTTAATATTTAGAGTATCAGCAAAGGATCATGGTGATAATCATGTGTATTTTATTTTTTTAAATGCTTAAAATATGTGTGTGCACAGTACCAGTTTCTTTCTTTGTGTTGCTATTTTAGCAGTCAATTTCTCAGCTCTGAATGTAACACATTTCTGAATGAGTTTTTAAGAAAATGGTTTTAAAACAAAATAGTCATCATTAACAATATGACAACTGATTCAAGGACACATCCGTTTTTTTATTTGATGTGAAATTATCAGTTTTATCTAAATCATCTAAAATTCTTATTGTGCCATTTTATATAACCTATATATCTGTTATAAAGGTCAAGTATTTATTGTTATTCAGTAACTTGATTTGTTGCTTTTAGCATAAATGTTGTTTATTGTATTATTAAATATTATTTGATGTATTAAGTACAAAAACAAAGTAAAAAGGAAACTCCACAATGCCATCATGTGTATTTAACGTCGTAAGCATTCTCCTACCTCCTTGGAATATCTGTTCTCACTAGAGGGCGCACTTTGATAGGTTTTGGCTTAGACTGTGTTTGTCGCTTGGTCTTAGAAAAGTCTATTAAAGACTATTTTTGTGAACCCAGTGATTAAATAACCAGCAGTAATTACATCCATCCATCCATCCATCTATAACACCCACCCAGGTCAGGGCTGCAGGGACCAGTAGTAGTTGCGTCCAGCATTATATTCAATGATCGTGACTACAGATATTTATAGAATATTTAGGTGTCATTTAGAGACCTTTTGGAGCTGAAGGTCACAGGTAATGTGAACACGAGCACAAATAAAAGTCAGTCTGTAACACTAAGTAGGACAGATGCATTACTTACTAGTGTTACAAAACATTTCCCATCCCCAAAAACAGCATGGGAACCTCGGAAACTGTATTATCAATTAAGCTTTCAGTCGTTCTCAATGATTAAACACATACACCCATTACCAGTGGCTTTTCTAGTTTCTGAAAATGGCAAAATATTAAATCAGACCAAAGATTCCTATTGGTAGCAAACTGTTAAAGACCGGCCATCAATTGATGTCCATGCAAAGACGTAAGAAGGGCGAAGTAGCCAGCTAGGGGGAACTGGGGACATGCACTTTCCAATATTTAATTTGGCTTCACTCGCGGGTGTAGCACTAAGTCAACTTTCTTTTTTCATTTAGGAACAACATGTTAATAACACGACAAACCCAGTGCGTTTTACGCTATAAGACATAATGCAGCGCCGACATATGTACTTGCTAACTGGCTATTTTGCTCTCACCTACTGCTACTGAAGACGTGACCCAAGGCAGCGTCACTTTAACGGACTATAACTTTTCTCACCTGTCCTAAATAAAGCTGAAAGTTCTCTCCATCCTCCTCCAGCGCATTTTTTTTTCGGTTTATATATCCCGGCTTTCTCACCATTTTCCATTCCTTCCAGTTTCCCGTCCATTGCAAAATACCGTTTGTAAGAATACGCAGATCGATACTGAAATATAGTTTCTTTCGATTAGAATTGTTTCACTTTGAAATTCGATTCTAACTTAAAAGAGTCCATTTTATCTAGTAGTTCAAATGTCTATATTATTAAAGGGAGCACGCCTTCTGACAGGAAGAGAAAGGAGAAGGATACCCGGGAACCCCCGCCTGTCTTTCGCCTGCCGCATCTGTGTATGTTAACTAGTTATCAGTTTATCACATTCAAAGTAGAGTCCACTCTTCCAAATCACGGCACAGCCCCCACGCAATCTGGGAAACCCGCATAAATTTTCTGGTTTTGGCGGGCGAAGCGGGCGCCCAGCGGGTTTGGGGGAGGGGCAGTTCGCCGCAAGATATTGCGCGAGAGGCTGCAGTAAACGCGCGTGGCGTCCTCTAGACCTGCACAGTACCCAGATATACGCATTTATGAGTTACTATACTCCCCCAAAAATCCAATTTAATTTCTTATATAGAAGGTTCGACTGTATTTATTTATACTAATTATGTGTATAGGATAATATTACGTTATCCACTGATTTTTCTTATATAGGCCTACATGTTGTCGCTGTCGGGCGGATTATCCAACCATATTGATTCTAATGAACACTCAGACTGAAGTTTTTGGCGAAGGCCTTTAAAATGTGTCTGTTTTTTATTATATATTTTTTGTATTTTTTGCAGACAGAGTTTGGTGGCACGATAATACAGGGCAACCCACAACTACCAGTTACTTACTTTAAAATTATATTAATTATTTTGACATGTTGAATTCCTGCCATTTTAGGTCTATTTCATCTTATACATGCCATATACAGCACAGTATACACATTTTTAAGAGTTAAACATAATTTAAATAATACCACAGTAGTATCGTACCTAAACCACCTACTTTCTAAGTTGTCATTATCCAACTCCCAGACAAGCTGCGATTCAACAGCCATGAATGAAGGATATTCAAGCATGTCAACTGATATTGAATTCACATGAGGTGAATTAGAGGTAGATGAGATAAAATAAACGTATTTCTATTCACAGCCACCCACTGTTTCCTATATAGCCTGAATATTATGTCCTAAATTAAGAATTAATTCTTTTATGCTATTTGGTTTTAATAGATATGCTTCATTCATTTTGCTGCAATAAATCAGTAAGAGAGCATACGCTTGAGAGTTCTTTTCTTCCTTTATTACTTAAATAAAAGTCTTTATTTAACTCACACCCAAAGATCCAGCTGAATTCAAGTTGAGTGTGCTTGCTGCCCTATAGCTGGACTAGTATAAACAGCCTCGCCTATTGCATGCACTTCATAGAGGTTACAGGTCAATTCACAGATCATTGCTTCCTACTTACATGCTTTAATGTTATAGAATGTGAAATCTAGATAATCAGAATCTATTTTAATCTCTTTTAAGTCTTTGTTTTAAAATTTGTTTGCATAATTTTTTTTGCATGAGCAACATAAATTAATTCCTGTGCAAAACGTTTTGAAAACTTAACCATCCTTTTTTCTCATGAGAAGTAATTTTTTATCTTCTTTCCTTCCTATCAATGTCATCTTTCTTGTTCTTTAAAGCGATTTGTCTTATCCTGTCTCTTTAAGAGGAGTGAGGGGCGGGAACTCTGTGCCTTGGCTGTAGGTTCAGCTCCCGACTCTCCAGCTCAGATTTTTCTGTTATGAGTTTGGTATTTCCTCTGGGTACGCAGACAGAAGGCCCACATCGGGTCCTCTCTGCCGTCAGAAGAGGGCCGTTTTAAATTCTGGATGTTCTTCAGGTTGTGAAAGAGGATCGCGGGCCCAGGCAGAGTGAGTCTCCAGAGCGACATCATGGGTTAGTGCATGCTCGTGCGCTGTTCCGGCGGTCAGTATGACTGTATACACACTGAATCTCAGGGTCTTCTGGCCCCTGGTTACCTTCCTCCTCACTAGCCTTCTGTTGCTGCTACACAGCTCTCTACACAGGGGCCCAGACTCTGCCCCCACAGACTGCCCAGACAAAGCCTTAGGGCCTTTCTTACTCGCCTTATTTGCGCTGGGTTTCATTCTCCGCTACTTCTTCAAATATTGCTTTTCTCGACTAAGGAGGAACAAGAGGGTCTTCCGTGAGCTTCCCGAGGTGACTTGTCGAGTGGCCCCCTCCAGGAAGGAGCTGCTGGAGAGTTACTATGAGCAGCACGTGCGCTTGTCCCCGCATGTCCTCGGACACAGCAAGGTGCATGTGGCCAAGCTGGTCAGCGAGCTGGTGAGGGCTGGCCGTACCGAGAAGCCTCCTGAAGCATCCTTTGCCTTCAGGGGAGACTTTGTGCAGATCGGCAGCTGTTATGAGGAACACAAGGTGAGCCGTCCGGACTGCTTTGACATCCTGGTCCCTCTGCACCTACCTCGTGGCCTGAAGGTGGCGCCAGTGACCCTTTCATGTGCAGAGGGCGGGATGCTGCCTCTCTGTAGTCTGGAGACGCCCCGAGCTTCTGCCTGGTTGCGTGAACACAGGACCTTCGCTGGGAGCTTCCTGAGTTTGAGTGGGACAGGCGGCGCATACAGGCTATCCCCAGGTGCTGTCCTCCGCTGGTTCTACCTGGCAATTCAGCGCTGCCTTGCTGCTGTGCGCCAGCCCTTCGAGTGGCGCTGTTCCCTGGGCCTGTCGCTGTGTAACTCCCGTGTCATGCTACGCCTCACACCACTCTCTGACTACGTGTGCTGCCACATCTGCATGGGTGTGCGCCTCATCCCCGCAGTGCCGCTGGCGGACGGCTCCTACCTGGTCGCCTCTGTGTGCGGCCCCCAGCAGGGGGAGCTCTGGACTCCATACTTTCCCCGTCAGGAGCAGAGGCTGCTGGGCTGGCTGAGGAGCCGACTTCCAGTCGGATCCTGCCACCTGAAGTGTCTGCAGATGATAAAGGCTCTCAGGGACCTTGGGGGGCAGGCTCTGGACAGCCACGGTGGGGGAGAGTGGAGGGAGGTCCTGTCGTCATACTCCCTCAAGACGGCATGGCTGCGCCTTTTGCTCACAGTGCCCCCGGAGGCGTGGAGGGACCACTGCTTTCTGGACAGACTTGAGGACCTCCTGCAGAACCTGAAGGAGAGCCTACGTCAGCGGGAACTGAGACACATGTTCCTTGGGGGCAACACAGAGCTGCTGCCCAGCTTCCTCACCTTACCTAAGATGTTCAGGGACACTGCTCCATCCAACCTCTTAGTGGGCTTCCACCCCACGTCCCTCGACTTGGTTTGTGCCCGCCTTTCCTATTTCTGGGCACACCTGCCCTGGTTTATTCGTCTAGGCCAGTGCCCACCAACTGCTGGACTCCGGTCCGCATCAGGGCCAAAATACAGTTGAATCCCGACCATGTGCTCGAGTTCACTGTTGAGAACCCACCAGCCTGTCTCGCTCGTTTAGCTGATGTTCTAATCCAAGGAAAGCATTTTCAATATTTATTCATTGATTCTTGGTTTATAGTGGAACTTGTGGGAATGGTGATGATAAAAAATGTATTTCACTCTAAGTGCCGAGTAAATATTATCTCGTAATGCTTGCACTGTGTTCGTAGAAAAACTCTGCAAAAAAAGAGTTGCAAGCCCATTAGAAAACTGCTCAGTGACAATGCCCTTACTGAAATATGGCTTAGGGCTTGTGTTTTTGCAGGGATCGAGGTCAGTGCTGGCACTTTCACAGCAGAATTCATTGGCTACAGCAAGGTTGCTGCTTGAGCAGCTGTCACTGGATGGTAGTAGCACTGCGGGGACATCGTGTCCGGGAGCCCTTGTGGCTGCTTTCAGGAACCGCGGGAGCAGCCTTCTGTGTTTCCCTCAGGAGACCCGGTGCTGAAGGGGAGTGGGAAAAACCTTCTTAGCGCTGTCACGCGAAATACTGGGCTGTCGTTAATAAAAAAATTATTTGCTGCTCCTCTTAAGTAATAGTAAAAAATACAGATTAAATATATTTTGCAAAACTGCTATAGAGCTGCAGTTTATTGCATGTATGCCTGCGTGGTGTGGTGCATATAGTGTATTGATACAAGTAAAATCAAACTTTCAGCAATGAAAATATAGTTAAATTTTGGCCACTCATTCTCCTGTAGACTGTGATACTGTGCTAGTTTGTGTTTGACTCAGGATTTCAAGCATTCTGGACACAGGTGTATAGATGTGGGATACAGATGGAGCTTCAGGTTAGAGCTTGTGTTTGTGTAGACCTTGTGACTGGCCTGTTGGGACCATTTAGCCTAGTGAGTTCAAAGTATCATGTGACAGAACATCCTGCCCTATGCCACTTACCGATAAGTCTTATATACAGCTCAAAATACCAAACTATCATCCACTAGCAATAAAACAGGAGATGATCCAGGTGTTCTGTCTCACTGGTCAGGATTCATAGACCTTTTCATTATCACAGCCTTGAAGGGCCACAGGTGCCATTTCGTACCCTGAATGGGTGACATTTAACACCTTTAGTTTGGGAGAAGCCTTGTTGTTTTTGTGACAATGAAGCGGCTTATGCTGCACGATCGGGGCTAGCAGGAGGCAGGCTTGTGAGAGAGCTGCATTTCCTGTCTGGAGGCCGTGAGAATGTGCGAGTATTCAGCAGAGGCCAGCCACGGCTGGAACAGGTCAGGGATATTTCCATTTCAAGGACAGGGGCATTTTTCATGAACTGCAAGTGCCACTAGATATTTGTGCAAGTTTCATGTGACACGATATGGTCTCATGTGGTCCTGTCTTTGCTGGTAGTGGTACACATGGGACCTGGCTTACATTAACAAATGGTTTGCAGCTGTGATGTGTACTGTGATATGTACTGACTGAACTGTCATAGACTAGCGTCCCCTTTGGGTGCTCACTGTATTATTCCAAAGATTGGCTCCAGATCGCCGTAACTCTAATGGGACAACAAGATGCTGAATATAGGGAGATAAAACATTTCCTTCTCGGTTTCAAACATAAAAAAAGAGTAGAATACTGTAGTTAGAACAGCATTCGATTAATTTTTGGCTACCAAACAGATCTTTAAAAATAATAGTTCCAGTTTCTAAAGTAGAAACATGCAATCTTTTTTGGAAATAATGAGAAAATTAAACGTTTTTATATTATGCATATATTTTGCATATTATGGTCAAGGAGAGATTATCTGTGTGCAGGGGGGTACAAACCTCTGCAGGCTGGACAGAGGAAAGGGAGATGTAGGGAAGAGATGTGTCATCGGAGTAAGAATATGATGGAGGTGAACAGGAACATGACAGTAAGAACAAGACCATTTTAGTGGAATGAAGAGGAATGTCACTATTAATAAGAAGAAATGATTCGAAGGAAGAGGAAGATCAATAGGATGATCTTACTGATGTTAATGTTGCATTTTCCATACTAAGATTCACACATTAAAGTCCTTTAAACCCACTTAACATGAATAAACTGAATTTAATTGTCATACAACTATTGTGGTATTTATTATGGAACAGTGGTAACGGTTCATGCAGTGCAGTGCAATAATTTATTTATATAGTTTTATTATTGCATTATATATGTAAAATACTTATTCTTCATGCTAATTGACTCATGAAATGAGTTACTTTGTTTGTAGATTCAGAGGCTCCTGTTAGCCAGGTGTTTTTAGGAGAGACCATGGCAAATTTCAAGGGGAAACTGTCCTTTGTGTTTTTGAATGTTCACCCACCATGGTACATATTTGTTTACTGCTTCTGCAATAAAGCTTTCTCTTCATATTCATTTACGTCAGTTATTATTTATGATGTATCATTAATTAATTGAATTAAACACACTATTGTTATCCATCGCTTTTAATCTTCTTGTTCAATCAAATTTTTGGTGTGTTTCTTCTCCACTCATACTTTTCCAGATATCGCCACCAAACAACAGTAGAAAAGTAAGTTGTTAGACTCCCTATGAACCTTGGTTTCCACCTATTTCACATAGCAACAACCTGCAAGACCTGCCTGCTGCTGTGTATCAATCACACGCTCATTTCCTTAAAGAAATGCACTTTTTAACTAAATTCACTGGTTTAGGAGCAGCCCTCTCTGACTCCAGCTACTAACAGAATACCATGGGTAGCAGCAACCGTGGATACAGTTAAAAACCCGCACCAAAAGGTGTACGAGAAACAGCCTGGCGGTGTAGAGAAAAGACAGAAGAGAACTGGATGACCAGTGGATAAGAGCATGTGTTTGTGGGGACTGTGAGCTACGGTACAGTGATCCCCATCTGTGAAGGGCAATGGTAGGGAAGAGAGGTTTACAACTGGAAATAGAGAAAAAGAAATAAGGCACTCACCTGGGGGGGATGTGGGAGGTGCTGCAAGCATTCACCTGGGGTGAGGTTTAAATAAAATTAGAATGATCAACTTACGGGTTACCCCTGTCCAGGGTTGTTCCCTGCCTCGTGCCCATTGCTTCCGGGATAGGCTCCGGACCCCCCGCGACCCAGTAGGATAAGCGGCTTGGAAAATGGATGGATGGATGGATGGAACTTACGGGTTAACTAGTTGCACATTTTTGCTTTGTTATCTCTCCCTCTCTTTTGCTGCAGTGCTGCCTTATGCAGTCATTAATATTTCCACCCCCAACACTGTAAACCATGCAGCTCCACGCAATTTGCTGCCTGTTTCCATGGTGAATCCTTTTTCAGTGATCTGCTGATCATGACCTTTTATCGTTCCGCAAGGCTGCGCTTTAGTTAGAATTTACAAAGTCAGACTTGATTGAACTCAGTCCCTAAGCTGTAATCAGTGTTTCTGGAACCATCATTTATGTTTACGTCATTTCAGGCTCATTCAAGACAGAGTTAAGGTTTAACCCATAACACGCTTTCTGCAATACTCCCCTGGAAATGCACTTTTCTTGTTATATTTTATAATTGCTTTTTTAACTCATTATATAATAATATTACTTATTATATTATTTATTGCATTATTGTATCATATTAAACAACAAACTAGAGGTCAGTGCCAATGACCAAGCTGGCCTCGAGGAGCATTTGCCAAAGACCAGGTTATGCCTATTAAGTGGTTTTGGAATTTTTTTAATCAAATTTAATTAAAGTGGATGATTATATCACTGGGTGGCACGGTGGTTGGAACTGCCGCCTAACACCAAGAAGCTCCTGGGTTTGATCCCTGGGTCGCCCACGGTGTCTCTCTGTGTGGAGTTTGCATGTTCTCCCCGTGCCTGCATGGGTTTTCTCCCACGGTCCAAAGACATGCAGATTAGGTCAGTTGGCTACTCTAAATTGCCCACAGGTGTGTGTATAGCTGTTTGTCTGTGTTGGCCCTGTGGTGGACTGGCAACCTGCCCAGGGTGTACCCAGCCTCTTGCCCGATGATGCTGGGATTGGCTCCAGCTTCCCCACGACCCTGATGGATAAATTTATTTTAGATAATGGATGGATGGATTATATCAACAGTGCATTTCGCGAGCATGCAACACTAGATGGCGCTGTGAGGCCACTCTTGATTTTCCTTTTTCTAAACAAGAAACAAATTTTCAACGAATTAAAAAGGAATTAGGTGAGATGTATAAAATAATTTTGGTGAAATTAAAAAAGAAAGACAACACATTCATTAATGCAATGCATGATGGGAAAAGTTTTATCATATACCTGCATCATAAAAGCGTATCAGTTAAGTCACCATATGAAGTCATGGTATAAAGAAATAGGATTGGGTACTGAACATTCTGGGGCTGAATCTTACTCTAGCTAATAGATAAATATAAACAGGCATTTCCCTGGATAACAGTGCTAGTTAAGTCTAGTATGCTGAATGCAAAAACACACATTGATAAAAGCACCTTATCTTTTATGCAAAACCATTGAAAAATATCTGAAAGTGAAGCTGGTTTAAATATGATGGGATAAACATTAGAGACATACTCTGGGTAAACTGTAGCTTGGCTCTTTTAAAACTAAATGCTGGTATTTGCTCAGGCAGCCGGCAAAGCAACAGGTGATGAATGCTGTCATCTCCACGGAAAGGCAACTCACCTCGGCTGTACGTCTGCCTGCTGGGTTACTGATCTTGCTCAGCCTCTAATGGGCTCTAAGGCGCCCCCCAGTGGACAGAACCGCCCATCCGGCCATCAGCCCTGAGCACTCTGGTAGGGTCACTGATTCAAGGGTGGCAATTTAAGGGTGCTGAAGAACTTCAAACTGCAGATTGAAATGGAGTCTTATAAAACAGCACCTGGATTTTGGGGAACTGGGGGACGGGGGGGGGGGGGGGGCGTCTGGTAGTTTAGTTCTG
>JAODJU010000095.1:26367978-26379317 GCA_026776725.1 Gnathonemus echidnorhynchus | reverse complement strand
GGGGGCAGCTGGGAGGAGCCAGTCTGGGTGGAGGAGACGTATTAGCCGCGGGTAAACAACAGGGATGCAATCAGCTCTGCCTGCGATGCTCCAGGCTGCCCGGTCACCAGGTTAACATGGCTTGCAGGTTTTCATTAGGAGTTGCCCTTTGTTTTCCGTGTGGTGCTTTGCCTCATCTTTCACTAAACAGGCATATTATGAAATGCGTATATGTGTCACTGTTCAAGATATCCAAACAAAATCAGCTCAGGTAGATTGCAGGGCTGGATTGGGACTTAAAATCGGCCCGGAGTTTGTGATTCCCTGTGATAAATTTTACTGGCCCCCAAACCCATCAGCCCTGGCAGATAAAATGAGTTTGCCAGATGCCAGATGGCCAGTCCAGCTAGCCCTGGTAGATGGGTAAGGCCCCATGGTTGACCCCATGTCATAGGCGCCTTTCTGAGACCACAAGCTGCACTGCTGCTTTGTTGCTGAAGAGCCCCCTGAGATTGCTTTGGATCGTACTTTGTCCCTGATGCGCGTTACTGCGCCACTCTCAGAGTTTCCTGTGAACAGGTGAGGAACGGGAAGGTGGCAAAATCACGTCGACTGCATCCTGCGATTCTAAACTGTTTTCCTTTCTCTCTCCCTCTCTGTCCTTCTCCCGCTTCCCCTCCGGTATCTTCCCATCTGTGGCTACGAAAAAGGACAGCTGGAACCTGTCAATGAGGTAAAAAGGCCACACGACTGAATCTGCCAGCCTTGTCCAGAAGGACTCTAATGTTCAGTTTGGCAAATATAAGAATAAAATTCATAATATTCGTAAACAGACCTCTCCTTACATCTCACTGAAATCCTTTACTAGCACGCTGACTAAGTAGAAGAAAAGACAGTGAGTAGGTAGTCATGCCCATCACACATAATTGGTGAATAAAGACATTTTAACAGAAGTTCTATGATTTTTTTTGGATTCCTGTTGTCGCCCAGTCTCACCCAGTGTTAAATCTCAAGGACTGTTATTTTTATTACTTAGAGGAAGAGGTATTCATTGTTTTTAGGAACCGGGCAGATGCCATCTTGAAGAAATATCACTGTATATGTCAGGTTGTATATTTATATGTAACATCATCAGCAGACACCAGCTTATACAAGACACAACTCACCCATTCTAGGCATTAAATCTCTGGTTTGTTTTTTCATGCTTGTACACACCAGTCAAAACTTTTTGCACACACTGAGATTTTCTATACTTGCATGTTACTCGCTTAACATTTATTTAAATATACACTCATTATTCTTTGCTAACAAATAAATTTACAGTATGTTGTACCATGTGAGTACCTTTATTAGCAAGAAAATATCATATCTTTGATTCATTAAAGTAACCTCCTCAAGCAGTTATAACAACGGAACATTTGAGGCATTCTTTCTACAAGGGACATTAAATACTGCTCTGTTTCAAGGGAGGAAACAGTTAACTAGTGCTTTTAAAGTTAAAGGACAGCCTAGAATTTGACTGTCATCACCACACAACCAGTTAATACGATGTCAGACATGCATTGTTATGTACTCTTTCATTATTATTAAGAAAACTTGTTTTGAGTATATTTTCATTTATAGTTGTTCACTCAGCTTTCCAATACTTAAAAATTAAAAATCTTTTGACTGGTAGTGTATATGAAATGTAATGGTTTATCAGTTTGATCATAGGTAAGGCATTGATTTTACATTATAAGGTGCTTAATATAAGTGAATGTTTGAGCTGAGTGACCTGACTGAGCTTGCAGTGTCGGATTATGTGTGTTCAGAGCATGTTGTCATCAGGAAGTAGGTACTGTAATTTGCTCTGCTGTCTGCCTGTTACCAGTGATGCCTGTCATCTGTGTTGGAGGAAATTAAAAATGAATTATTTCAACTAGAAAGTCCTCTTCAGAAATCCTTTACAAAAAGCTGCATGTTGCCTGAAGAACCTTTAACACCATCAGAATACTGCTCGATAGGATTTCAATAAGAGCCGTGTCACGTTCTCTGAAAATCTTTCAACCTGTCATCCGAAAGTGACATTTGAATAGCAAAGCTTCATCTTAATATTTAATGAAAATGGAACCAAACTGGGCTTTTAATGTCACAAAAGACCGAACCAAAATGAGCAGCTTGACTGTTCAAAGGACGGAACCTGACTTGTCTAAGTAGCTTGACACTGGTACTGAGAAGCTGCTGTATTGAAGATGTGATTCTTCACCTTTGACGTGAGCTCTGACCAAGGGCATAACTTTGGGTTGAGCATCGGGGGAGTTGAGGCCTCCACCCATTAACAGGGGTCCAGGGGGGCCGTATTAGCTGGTTTTGATTATCAGGAGGGGTTTCAACCCTTCATCTCCCCCATAATTAATGCCCCTGGCTCTGAGACTCATGTAGACTTCTGGGCCCTCTTGTTTCCCGATGCCTCAATAGCTGCAAATCCATTAAGAATCTTAGTGCCCTTGATTATTAGGTGTGGACTGAGTGGGTCCTTTTTTTGTTATTTCATTTTCACATTAGTGGGGATGTGTACACTGAGCGTGTGAGATCGGTGTAGTAGCCCCTCCTCTAACACATCCTGTCGCTCTCCCTCACTCAGGGTCTCCTGTCCAAATTGTCCAACTTCCTGTTGTGCCGCTGGACATGCCAGTCCTGCTGGCAGTCCTGCTGGGATTGCAGCTGCTGTCCGGTGGGCGACGATGAAGTGGAGATCTTGGGACCTTTTCCCGCCCAAACCCCCTCTTGGCTGTGAGTGACCCCTCCCCCACCCCAGGACCTTCACACACCTTCTTCCCTCATAGTGCCTGCGACCGAGGCTTTCTCAAGTCAGGGCATTAGCCAATAGCCTGGCCGCCATTCCTGTGCTATCGATGCCAAAAGACCATTTATTTGGTCTTTAGGGACTGTTTGTAGCAAAAGTCAAAGCTTAACTGTGACAGATTTTCTAAAAACAATAGATGAAGCCTCAGGCAGAGGTACCCCCTAGATGGAATTCCAGACCATCATACATATGCATACAGTCCCTCGCTGTGTGTCTTCGGACAGCTGCAGGGAACCAGAGCATCCTGAATGTAGCCCCTAATACAGGATGTCCTGCGGCTTGATGCTGACACATCAGCTGTTATTGATGTGAGCCATTTGCCTCGAGCCCCCTGCTCATTTGTAGATGCCACCCACCTGCAAATCCAGCTGTGCTGGTGCTTTGTGGAGAGGTATGGAAAACATCTGGGCTGATGCCCAGCCACTGGTCTGCACAGGGGAGCAGGCAGCTCGGCGGTGGGGGCCGATGAGTCATACAGCCTGTGGTGGAAAGGTATTAGGCAGCAAAATGAGTCACTTTGTATGTGTTGGAGTCAGTGTTATGTACAGATGAGTGGCACGCAGTCACATTCCAAGTGGTCTCCTTCCCTGTCACATACATTTAGGAAATGAGTGTGTAGCCATCAATACAACACGATGGGACCTTTATTAAAGTTATTTTCATACTATGGTCAAAAGGGTATGAAATTGTGTGACATTTTAGGCTGTCTTTGTGTAGGAGACAAAGTAAAATTTTGCAAAAGAGTAACACTTTACATGATGCATGTGAACCCAGCACTGACAAGGGCTGTCAGGCAATTAATGTTTCTAATTGCAATTAATCACATAAACAGAGCGATTAATCACACATTCAATCACGTTAAAATCTGTTGAAAATTAGCGGCAAAGTTGTGCTAGACTCACAGTCTCCCACAGAAACAAGCTCAGAGCAGGCTTAAGTACCAAAAGAATAACATGATCGAACAAATTAACTCAATGAGGCAATAAACTAAATTGACAAATAACACGTAAAACAATCAACCAATAATGCAATGAGCGATAAACTAAAGAACCTAGCTGACCACAAAGATCCCAAAAAGTAAACACTGAAGGATAAACAAGATTATTGACTGCTGGCCACTGCTGAATCCCTAGCATTAACTTTAACTTGTGGTGTACATATTATTCATTTCCAAAAAAATATTACTCAAAAGCAAGTACAAGTTGAGTTTCAAAGCTTTCAAAACGGCTTGATGAACAGATGGCAATAAGAAAAGAAAAGGCATTGTATTATAAGCATGGATTTATTTCTTTTATCACACACAGATATACAATATTTAATCCATGCTTTACCGTGTTAACTCGGTTAAAGAAATGGTTTTAAAATTAAAGCTAAGCGTTAAAGACTTAACTGCATGTGTAAGTTTATATGTAGATTTTTTTCTTTCTTATTCAATATAAATCTTAGAGTCCCTGAATGCTCCATAATTCACTTCCTCCATGCTAGGACTCTCTCTAGCATCATGTGACCGCTGTAACTGAGAGCACTGTGTCACGTTGAGGGGGCGGCGGTCTGCTTAACACCAAGCAGTACTAAATGTTCTCCTGCCTTTGAAGAGCATGGCAATTCAAACTGCCATGTTCTTAGACAGCATCAGTGCCTTCCCATTTCCTCTCTCATTGAGCTCCAGCCAAGTTCAATACAGTTCTTTGTACATCCTCGTCCTCCCTGTAGGGGGATATCGATGGCAGGCCGCAGGCCTGGAGTTTTAGTAGTCCGGTTACTGAGTTTTCTCCACTGTGTGGATCCTGTCGCCTTCCTGAGAGGATCCCACTCTTGTCTGGGAGACACCAGACGTGTTTTCATGTATTAGCATGCCAGATGTTTTCTCCAAGCAAGACCCTGGTGCTGAATCCTGTTTGTCATCCATGACTGACTAATGCATCAGCCCCAGCATCTTACAACCTGTGCAGCAGAAGCTCATCTGCAAAGCCATATGTTATGGTTTCTCTACTGTAAACACAGAAAACAATGATGTTTCTGGCTGGTACCAGAAAGTATGGCTCCTTCTATATTAATGGTGAGACTTCATTAGGCCTTTGTACAAGCGGGAGAACAGGTAAATGGGAATTATTTGTTTTTCACGCATCCCATTAATCTGTCTTATGAGGCACACCCACATATCATTGCTGTCAGATGAAAAATACGTATGTCCACTTATTGATGAGTGTGATTTTTTACTGTAGATGGAATACGCCCATTCTCCTCTGTCTACTGATAGCATTTGCCAGCTAAATGACCAATGAAAAGATGTTTTAGGAAATCTATATATTTAACTAATATTTATGTTTGTACTAGTTAACACATTCATGATGGCTGTTTGTATGGATTACTATACATCTAATTTTAACAACTCAACATTGATAGCTAGATAGCTAGCTAACTAACATCATTGCTAATATTGAATATAAAGTAAGATTAGTTTGCATCTTGTTGACACTGACATATTTTCCTTGCTGACAAAATCCTCATAAGTACATTTAAAATATTGAACCATTCATTAAGTAAATGAATGTGTGTAAAAAAGGTTTCAGTTGGTGGTGATAAGGTGTCTCATTACGATGTCCTAGATTTATTTTGTAAAGTAGTTTCTGAAAAAGTGTGTTTTTTCACACTGGTGAAATAATGGATTTTTGGAGATAATGTTAACAGCGACGATATAGAGTAGAAAATTAAGCTTGGGCTGAGATAACAGGACCAGTCAGTTTCTTTGGCACTCCAGAGTAGGTTTTAGGGTTAAGGATCGTGCTTCAAAGCCGAACAATGATATAATTACTCTGCTGGAGACATTCCAGAAACAGGTCTAGTGAGCTGTGTAACAGACCATAGTGGATCTATGATCCACATGGATGCCTGTACTATGGTTTGACATGTATGTGAACCCCGGATTGGCTACGTTGACGTCACGAGAAAAATAAGATGTAATCCTGACATAACAAGACAGAAAAAGATCATGATGGATGTCCTCTGTGGACTTCCGTATGATGCAGAGATGCAGTGAAAAGATGCAGACAAGGCAGTTGTGTGTTCAGGTGAACGGGGAATGTTAAAAGTTCCTTGCTTTAAATGTTCTTTAAGTAATAAATGGAAGGCGAAACTATATTTGTTAAACCAAGGAGGCAGGATTTGAACACACAACGAAGGAGTTAGTGGCTGCATACTCTGCTCACTGAGCCATGCAGTAGTTGGGGGAGCAGGAGCAACACACTAAGCACTTTGACAGCGGGGAGGACAGGATGGCCAGCGATACCTGCTGGCCAAACGGGGAGAAGACACAAAAGACTCAGACAGACAGGTGCTGACCCTGACACCATTATGATCTGACATAATTTGTTCATGTGGAATGAAGAGATACTACTAAACCTTACAAAGACCATACAGCTGGACCTTGAAGATAAATAGCTATGCACAAGAAACTAAGAAGGCTTCCTTTTACAATATAAAGTTTATCCAAGCTCTGGAATTGAAGATGAAAATTTTTGAATTGCTGATACAACCTTGGCAAAAGGAAAAACATTACATTCTCTGATATTACAGTTTTGAAGGTTTTACAGCTTGAGTAGATCAAAATATTTTATTCATTTAGGTCAGTTAGGTGTGTTTAATGTTGGGGTGTCCATATTTTCTTATAACAGAATCAGCTGTTTTCTTCCTGCAAGACTTCAAAATCCCTATAAAAATGTCAATTGAGTTCATTCATTAAAACCCCACATGTCAACTTAAGGAGATTAGGTCCATCCATCCATTCATTTTCTGGAACCGTTTGTGGGGGGGCCGAAGTCTATCTCGGAGGCTATGGGCACTAGGCAGGGAACAACCCAGGATGGGGCACCAACCCATCACAGGGATATTTGATCAACAAAGCTAATTCTTTTCCCCCTCAGGGTCAACGAGTACAATACAGAGAAAGAGAGGAGCCAGGATACCCCGGGCTTCGGCCATCCTGCCACCCCCCCGGACAGCTCTCAGAACAGGCATTCCTCCAGCTCGGACACGTCCCGCTCCAGCTACAGCTTGGCACACCGGCTATCCAGTGAGTCTCCTTTCTTCTGTGGCATTAAAGAAATTGACGTGCTGTTGGCTGCAGTCCTAGGAGGCATCTGCTGTTGTACCTTTGAAGTTGGAGTTAAATATTTTCAGGAGACTATACATCAAAGAAAATCATAACTCTGCATCCTATATACACCACATTGTATTAAAAATGCTGAAACAATGTGTGGATTGCACTTACATCACATGTTACATCATATATCAACCAGACAAGGTCATATGAATTGTCCTTTTATCATTGGAATTGTCCACTCATCCATCTATCCATTCATTTATCCATCTTCTGACCATTTATCCTGCTCAGCGTCAGGGAGCCAATCGTAGGCACAGGGCAATAGGCTCTAGCAGTAGCTTTAGTAGTATGTAAGTATTAGTATTTTTATAATGATATATTTTAAGCAGGTCTGGAGTCTCGCAGACCCAGTTCCCCACTCGTCGACCTCAAGCCTATTGAATTCTGGGCAATGGGTCCCAGGAAGGAGCCGGTGCAGCCGACAGTCTTACGCAAGCCCTACGAAAGGTCTGAGGACTACTTCCACAAGCTGGAGCCCCGGCTGTACTCGGCAGACTCTAGCGGCGACGACGTGGACTCCCTGACGGACGAGGAGGTGGCCTTGCGTTTCCAGTTGGGCATGTTGCACTTCAGCGTGCAGTTCGACCTGGTGCGCGGCCACCTGAGCGTGCGCGTCATCGAGGCGCGTGACCTGCCCCTGCCCGTCTCCTGCGATGCCTCCCGCCAGGACCTGGCCCACTCCAACCCCTACGTCAAAGTCAGCCTGCTGCCCGACAACAAAAACTCCCGCCAGACCGGCGTCAAGCGGAAGACCCAGAATCCGGTGTTCGAGGAACGCTTCACATTCAACCTGCCCTTTCTGGAGGCCCAGCGCCGCACGCTGCTGCTCTCCGTCATTGACTTCGACAAATTCTCCCGCCATTGTGTCATCGGTAAGGTGACGCTGCCTCTGGGAGACGTGGACCTGGTCAAAGGTGGCCACTGGTGGAGAGCCCTGGTGCCCAGCTCCCAGGTATGCTTCATCTGATCTCCTGTATCCTGAGTGTGGCAGCATTCACACATAATTAACTAGCAGGATATTAGACCAACTTGCATGATGCTTAGGAGAATGAGCCAATTTATATTGCTGGAAACATCACGCCCCTAGGCAGGTTTCCAGGTCAATGTTGATTCCAGGGAACCAAAAGCAAGGTCCTCCGTAAGCCTGAACCGTGACCACCGCTGCAGCTGCTGTTTGTAACATTCCTCTAACATCATCTCAGAACGAGGTGGAACTGGGAGAGCTGCTGCTATCGCTCAACTATCTGCCCAGTGCTGGGAGGCTGAACGTCGATGTCATCCGTGCCAAACAGCTGCTGCAGACGGACATGTGCCAAGGCTCAGGTACTCTGACACAGTAAAGCACCCTGTTCCTGTCAGCCACATATTCCCATACTCCTGAAGTAATTACAGTATTATTATAATAGTAATAGTAGTAATAATAATAATGTGAAGGAATTACAATAGCAGATCTTTGATGCTTTATTTTAGGTGTCATACAGGATACTGCAGCACATGTAATGTGCTGCTACCCAACATGAAATATGGTGTCCCTGGCATTCTCCAGATCCTTTCGTCAAGGTTCAGCTAGTGACAGGGTTGAAACTGGTGAAGACCAAGAAGACGTCCTGCATGAAGGGCACCATCGACCCTTTCTACAATGAATCTTTCAGCTTCCGGGTGCCGCAAGAGGAGCTGAGTGAAGTTAGCCTGGTGTTTTCAGGTACACTGCTGTGCACTTCCTATAGACGCCCTGTTCTTTGGACGAAGCTTAACATGCATTGGGACGGTAGTAGGGTAACTAGATGATCCATGTCAGGGAGGACAGTTTGAGCTGGGACTGGGTTTGTAAGCTTCTATTGCAATTAAAAGGACCTGGATTTCACTTAAGCACTGACATCATGCTGTGTGTTAAGTAGTCAGTCTCCTATAATCATGCATGTGTCAATAATGTTAATATGAAATGCCTTTCAATCAAGGAAACAAACCAGTTAAAGCACAAGAATAACTGAACTATTTATCTGAGCACAGGAGCCTTTCAGTTTTTAGTTTTAAGTTGTTAGTTTGTAAAACCTGAAGTAGCTCAAAGTGTCCCCCCTGACATGGATTATCTGGTCATCCTAGATAGTAGGTTATCTTCTGTCTGCTTTTCCTGGTGAGGGTTCTGGTAGGAACTTGCCTAACGGGTCAAACTTGACCTTTTTCCTATGGGACGGTGGGTCATCTTCCAGGTATGTCTTTCATGATCAGCGTCTTCGATCATTTATTGACTTTTTGGATGCCTGGGGAAGACACTGATGAGTTGGACAGGCTCATAATAAGTGTAGTTTTACCAGTGCGAGCTTTTAAGAATGGGGTGAAAAATAAGTGAAGAAATGCTTACATTCACTCTGTTGACTTGAATCTTCACCAGCTCCTACAGATGGTTCTAATTTCTAAAATCAGAGGACCTGTAGAAATCAGCCCAGCACATAATACAAAGCTGCTTACTGTATTTTCCCATCTTTTTTCCTCATCAGTGTAGGATATTAAATTTAAAAAAGAGCACAAATTGCCATAGATATAGATATCAAATGTCTTTCAAAAGCTTAATCTCGTTGATTGATAATGATCTTTTTTTAATCAAATATTGCACGTAGCTCACCATGTGTAATGGCAAGTCAGAGGTATTATGAGCAAGCTGAAATCATTTTATGTACATCTAATATGACATCACAATAGTTACATTTCTGTTCACCTCGATTCCTGCAGGGTCTTGCCCATCTAATATCTGTGGAGGTGACCCTGTAATCCTGACTCTTTTCCCTGTAATCACTGCACTCCTCAGCGTTGCATTGTACTCAGTACAGATCATTGACTTCACATGCCTGTTTGTAGCCAAGTATTTGTCTTTCCTTCATGCTGTGGATTGTTAGGTTGTCTTTCCATGTAGGCATTGGTTCTTTGGAGACATCTGGGAATGAACAGGGATATGTGAAGGTTTACTTTAAGAAGATGGCAAGATAGTGGCTAGGAAACCCCACAGAAGTAAGGACAGCGTGCCCCTCTGCCCAGATATATGAAAAATCAGCATGATAATGAGCTATGCTGAGCTTGGAGGCTAATCAGTAGTGATGGCTAAATGAAGCTTCATGAACCATGTGCTGAATTTTTTGACTCCACAAGATGGTGCTCTTGACGTGCTTTGGGGCAACACCAAAGAGCACCATCTAGTGGGGTCAGAAAATACAGCAAGTAGCTCATGAAGCTACAGAACCTTTGGCCATCACTACTAATCAATACACTTTAGATTTTTTTTTTTTTGATGACTGCATAATTGCGCAATGTTTCGGCCTGGCCGGTGGTGTTGTGACACCCACAGTACAGGCTGGCCGCCTCTGAGTGGCATTCCACAGCCCAGCTTTAGGTTATTGCGTCTGTGGGTGACTCACACTGTATTAAAAATGCACTGGTGTGGCTTCGCATGGTGACCCATAGAGTGCGGAGGAAGGCAGTCACTCCCAGCGGTAAAATGATTAGGGAAGAGGTTGGCGTCACCAAAATGAGAGAGAGGCTCCTCTCTGACGGATGCTGTACTTCACCTTTGCAGGACTGAATAATTCACTACTAATTCTCCACAAGTGTTTCATAAACTTTTTGTAGGCAGCACCCCAGTAATAAGTCACAGCTCCTCATTTTTCTATAATTGATGGTCTGTTTGACACATATTTATTATAGCAGATGAGAGGCAAGAAAAAGAGAAACCAGACAGCAGCCAGAAAGTGAGGATTGTCTGGGAAAGAGAATCATTTCAATTTACATGCTGAGTTGCTTTACACCACTGATGCAAATGACATGTAAATGGTGCTTTTCTGGGTCTGGGATATATTAGACAGTAAGCTAATATTCAGAACTTGTAGTCAACATGTTGAATGCAGAAGAAACGGACAGGGGTAAAGATCTGAGTGACTTTGACAAGAGCTAATTCGTTATCATCAGACGACTGGGTCAGAGCATCTCCAAAACGGCAAGCCATGATCTCATGGTCAGCTGTGGTGAGTACCTACTGAGACTGGTCCTAGGAGGAAAAACCCATGAACCACCGACTGGTGTCAGGGACCAAGATTTCATGTGAGATGAGAATGAAGGCTATCCTGTCTGGTACAAACCAACAGAAGGGCTGATATGGACTAAATACCAGATCATTTTAATGACGATTACGGGAGTAACTGTGTCACGACACATCGAGCCCAATCAAGCTCAACATGTACTCGACCACCCACGTAGTGCAACAGAAACGGGATTCATAGGTTCAGGTAACCTTCTCCTTCCAAGGTCCACTTCCGATGCTCATGTGCCCATTGCAGGCAATTTTGATGGTCGGAAGGGTAAGGA
>JAODJU010000095.1:26350884-26361810 GCA_026776725.1 Gnathonemus echidnorhynchus | reverse complement strand
AGTTGATATCATATTGATTTTCATTTGAATTGAACATGATGACTAAGCGCATAAACATAGATCTAACCAATAAAATATAGACTTAAGAAAATAGTTTATTATTCATAGTTAATATGAATTTGTCTTGTGACAAAGGAAAGACATTTCTATTACACGACTGAAGAAGAAAAATCAAGGTCCCAAAGGAATAGTGAAGGACACACGCACACAGACACACACAGACACACACACTAGAGTAGCGTGCACAAGGCAGTTGTAATTACACTCTCTAGGGACTTCGCTTTTCTCTGCTTGTTCATTAATGCCATCTACTGGTAGCATAATAGAACTGCAAAAGTTGTTGTAAATACTTTGATACACTGTATAGGCACACATTTTTATTGGTCTAAATGTAACTTCCAGGGTGGCACGGTAATTAGTACTGTGGCCACCCTGGGGGTCGAATCCCAATTCAGCGCTCTATGTGTGGAGTTGAGTCCCCTCCAGCGGTCCAGACAGTGTCCCTTTGTACCATCCCACCAAACGCTATTTCCGCTATGTTTGCTCTTTTAGGTTGTCACATTTTCGCTCCAGTTGCTATGCCAGTTGCTTCCTGGAATCCAATACTAATGAAGTTTCTAAAGCATCTCTGGGCTGTACTACGCTAAGCGTTACAATATGATCTTTACAGCCCAGATGAGTCACTCTTTTCAGGGCAGCTCTGAGAATACTGTAATAAATATCTGAAGCATATAATTAAGCCACATAATTTCTGCCGTTTCGTAATGTTACTTTGCCAGGGCTTGATTACTGTAATTCCTTATTTGTTTGCGTAACACTTCACTTTTAGACCCACTTGAATTTCACCAATAAAATTTACCTCCTCTCTTTGTAATCAATTTATAAATCTCCGTGTCTTAATATCCAATGCAGGGTCGTAGTGAGCTTGCAGCCTATCATAGGAAGCACAAGGCATGAGACAGGGGACTCAAAAAAGCATTATGTGTTAATCATAATTAAATGAAAAACCATTAATAGTAGATAGCCATGTTATCACACACTTCCTGCACTCTGGGCTAAATCTGGCCCTAGATAGACCTTGTGGGACGTTTTTTCTGGTCCGTACAAGGGAAAGTCTTGCATTTTCTTTAATCACTTAGGGAAAAGTTAGGGCTGGGAAGGGCCAAGTTGTCATAGCTGGGATTAGGAGTTTGATGGTCCCGACAGAGACATGAATATATATGTTTATTTGCAGAGTCCTCCGAAGGTTTCAAATGTGTTTCATTTTCATTGTTACTTGAGTGTGTGACTGCAGAGGCTTTAATGGAAATTACAGCATATTTAGGAAAACCTTGACATTTGATTGAAATATTATTCCAAGGCATCCTACAGTTAATTATTGAAATTATTAAGCAGTTGATTAATTATAATATTTAGATAAAATAATCTGTTACTTTAGGGAATATTCGCTCAGTACAAATTAAACGTTCGTAATGTTTAAGTTGGAAATACAACTACAAGTCCCATAATACCTCAGAGCGGACTGGCCGACTAACGGATAACACGGAGTAAACTGCCTGCGGTGCGCCGGAATCCGCATTGCCGAAGCTGAGGTCAGATACAGACGCTGGCCGGAGACATCGCACCATGGCAGACGGCGACAACAAGAGCACAAATCTCCTGGTATGTGTCCCGCTAGCATGGTGCCGGCGCCTAGCATTTTTGTTCTGCTGATTTTACTATTTGATAAAAATACGGAAAATTGCGAAGAGCCTGTCAGCATTTTAGTATAAACCGTTAGCTGCAAGTCAGGTGTCTTATTTCAGACTAACATCCATATTCAATAAATTATGTTAAAATCGATGTGGATTATGTGATAGGCTGAGGCCAAGGTACGGCCGGGATGGAACTCAGCGGATCGGTTCATGATGGTGTCTCTTCCGCTGTTTAGCGTTGCCGCAATACGTCCAAATCACCATTTAGTGTTTGGTTTAGTACATGGTCGATGGACACAAATTCTAAACCTCACGTCGTCACTGCAGTATCTGCTCGATGAGAGACAGGAGACTGGCGGTCTGATAAACAGCCAAGTCTGACCTTCTAGCTCCCTAAACGCCTCGAACTAGGACTAGTGATATATTTTAACACGTATGATAGGACAAAGTTTTAATCTAAACTCAGAATTATTAAAAATTAGACAGCAGTGGTTTCTCTTTTTGTGCCTTTAATACTAGTCTTTCAGCTGTAACCTATTTCTCTTATCTAGGTCTGGCCTTGGTGGTGGTGGTGGGGGGTAGTTCGTTTTATGTTTCTAGCTCACAAATAATTTATAACACTTGCTATCGGATACAGTTATGGGAGTGCAGTGTGTTTGTATGTGATGGTACAGGTATGAAGTTTAAATAAGTTGCCCCCTATGCTGATACACATCCCGTTTATCTGACCCAAGGCGCAGGAGATTTCCCAACTGGAGGAGCAGCTTCAGGGGTGGGGCGAGGTGATCCTGGCTGCTGACCACGTCCTGCGCTGGCAGAAATCCTGGTTTCCCGGCGCCCTTATCGGAGCCACCACCGTGCTGTTCACGTGCGTACAGGGGATGGCCCTCGGACCCGTGTCCGTCTCGTGCAGTTGGCTCGCTAGTGTCTCCCTCACTCTGCGTAGAGGCGATCAGACCCTTCGGGTTTCTGTAGGAGGAGCTTTGCTATGTAGATACATGTCCTTTTAAAAAGGGGGTGCGGTGAATTCTATGCTGTACAATACAAAATTTATTGTAGTGTCCTCCGAAAGTTTTAAATGTGTAGCATTATCATTCTTAGATACACCTGCTGTTATGTCAAGCCAAGTCCTTGTTTTGTGAAATATGTGGCCTACCTTCTCTGGTCTCTAGCCTAGTTTGTTATTCACAGTGGCGGTCTGATAGTGAAATTCTCGTGGGTGGTTTCTGCAGAGGTTTTGGCCTCAATATAGCTGTGTGCTGATAGGACGGATGTGAGAATGCTGGCACCCTCCTTGTATGTTTGTCACAGATGCAAAGTGAACATCAGATTCGGATGTTTGGAGTTGGCCATGGTTACTTGATAGATGTTAATTTGATCAAATCTGAGCTGTAGAATGGTGTCATTACTCCCTGCACTGGTGACTGTTATTAATATCTACCTTTAGACAGTGTCCAGTCCTTGTTGACCACATCTCTCCTCTGGCAGGCTGATCTATTACCTGGACCCTTCAGTCTTGACCGGAGTCTCCAGTAGTGTGATGCTCCTGTGTCTGGCTGATTACCTGGTCCCAACCCTGGCCCCAAAGATCTTTGGTTCCAGCAAATGGTAAGTTCTGCTGAGGATACTGTGCATCAAAAACTGGCTGTTCACACATGGTAAGCATAGCTAATGCAGTCTGATGATTTTACCACAAAATGACTTAAGCTACACTTGAACTCTTGAGGCTATTTTGCCTGAGCCACATTGTTAGGTACAGAATATCCTGCTGTGGGTCTTGGATGCACTTTTGTTCCAGGGAAGTGGCTCATTGATGCTCTTGGCATTATTGGTGGTTGTTGCTGATGTGAGATTATTCATGTTACTGTTAAATATAGACATTTTACTTATTAGCATAGCCTTGACCTATTACGACGTCCTGGTTAATGATTGCTGGCCTACTTGGAGCCTATAATCTGAACTGATTTCAGTAGAGTGGTGCAGAGTCTTGAGACCATCCATGTTATAGACCCCCTCTTTAGCTGTCTTTCATCTTCTGTCATCCTCATCCCCGTTCATCATTTACAAGTTGCATGTATGAATCCGTGGCTTATTACACACAGAGATTGTAGGTGATTAATTGTGGACCACAGGGGTTTCTCCGTTATTCTTAAAGCTTTAAGTTCAGAGCCTCTTCACGCGAATTAAATTTAATTGACTTCTGAGAGCTGCTGTGATGCTACACAGAGGACTGTAATTATTTAGTTCAGTGCTGTTGGTGTCACAACATGACACCATCAAGAAAATGTTCATCCAACCGTTTGTAAAGCGCAGTGTAATTAAGGCTTTTGTGTCTGGGTTCACCTCTTACGTTCGTGTTGTTTTTCCAAAGGATGAAAAGAACTTTGTATCCTTCTGCTTGAACGTTGCTCTTTAATTGTTTAAAAAATAATGAGGCTAACGGTTTAGCCGTCTGTTGCATTTATTGCTCTTTTTGTGTTAATTTGAAATCGTGACGTCAGTCGCTCTGATTTTGGGTGTCTCTCCCTTCCGGCCTTTTCTACAGGACCACCGAACAACAGCAGCGCTTCCATGAGATCTGTGGGAACCTGGTGAAGGTCCAGAGGCGTCTGTTGGGCTGGTGGAGGCGCATTTTTGCCCTCAAGGAGGAGAAACCAAAAATGGTGAACAGGGAATGAACATGGGAGAGCCACATGCTGTACTGGTGATGCTGGTGCATTGCTTTGTAAACCGTAATTATTATTAGCTGTAAATGCCTCGACCATACAGGTAAATGCAACCACACAGAGGCAGCAGCTGAGATATGCTTTGAAGACTTCAGACGAGTCTTTAAAAAGCTTAAATCGGTCATTTCTGCTTTACTTGTCATTTCACTGCTTTGGGGCCTAATGGTTAGAGAGGTGTGGTAGTGATCAAAACGTTGCTGTTTGAATCTCTAACCAGCAAGGTACCGCCCCCCCCCAGCCCCCTCTCCCCCGGCGCTAAATAAAATCTGCCTGCTACTTTGTCACGATATCAGAGGACACGTTTTGTTGTTTTGTGCTGTGGTGTGTCGACAATTAATCACTTTCAATTTATTAAAGTTGTGCTACAATCAAATAATTTAGCATTGTGCACCTACTGGCACTAACTCAAGTTCGTTTTTAGAAAATGAGTCACTGTTCAAGATTTTGTAAGGAACTCTGCCAAAGGTTACATTTAGCTCTTGTTCAGTTAACCTTAACCCTACCTAGCTGTGTAGGGAACTGAAAGACGGGCTTAATCCTAATCTTATCCAACTTTGAAGCCGAGTTTTCCTGATTCCTCTGCAGTACTTCCTGTCTGTGATCTCCTGTCTGGTAGTGATGGCCTGGATTGGGCAGCAGGTCCACAACCTATTCCTGACCTACCTGATCGGTAAGGACGAAGATAGACCTACTAGTTCATGTACTGAAACAAAGTAGTTGTCCATGTGATGCAGCCTCAGGCAATTTCCCAACATCATTGGGTTGCTCTCAACCTAAGCATTTGACCTATGTTGTGGCTTATTTGGAAATAGGTCTGTTATAATAGGTTTGTTATTTGTTTGATGAAATCTGCAGTCTTTACTAACAAAGCTACCAAGAGTTGAAGTCAATGGAAGATAACAGAAAATTTATTCCTTCATTATATATTTACTAATAAGGAATGTAAAGTTCATTTTTACAGTTGTGTTCCAGCTTTGCTTACTCATGGATTTTGGCAAGTGTGACAGTCATTGAACACACCTCCCCTGCTAGTGTGAAAATAGGCCATCAGATCTAGGACAACCAAGGAGGCCAGTGTTTCACTTATCTTCAGCTCCTGGTGCTTAATCACCTTACCTCACCGATAGGAGCTTAAACCTGGGACGGTTTCCAAGCTGGAGTTGCTCTTTGACCTCAACTCTTGCTCTGGTTCACAGTGACTGTACTGCTCCTTCTCCCCGGCCTGAACCAGCATGGCATCCTCGCCAAGTACACCGGCATGGCCAAGAGGGAGATCAACAAGCTGCTCAAGCATAAGGAGAAGAAAAACGAGTGAAACAGACACGCAGGAGACGTCCGTTTGCTTGGCATTGGGACTTGAGATCCATGCCACCCCCCCCTTACCCCTCTCCTACAGTACGCTCCTAGAATACTCTACAGATCCTGTAGGAATTCTGTAGGCAAAATTGATAGAGCGAAGCAAATGTTACCTGTTATGTGCTCTATTACGGAAGATAACCACAAGTAGTCGTTCACCACACACACTTCATGAGTCCCACCTTAAACATCTGCTTTTTCAGACTCCAATATCTGGCCTATTTGCTTTCACTAGTGACTAGCTAAAGTACTGAAGTTCAGGTCAG
The DNA here is from genome assembly GCA_026776725.1 of Gnathonemus echidnorhynchus. NCBI lineage: Eukaryota > Metazoa > Chordata > Actinopteri > Osteoglossiformes > Mormyridae > Gnathonemus > Gnathonemus echidnorhynchus. The sequence goes on along the minus strand of JAODJU010000095.1, from coordinate 26,355,768 downwards.
AAGGGCAAGCCAGTTTACAGCTAAGAGTATTTTTAATCTTGTTCATTTTCAATGCTATGCTGAGGTTATACTATAAAATAGACAGTATGTGTCACGGTGAATGTCAATTAGTGAAACATACGGATGAATTATGACATGAATTTTGATGAATTATTCATGACACGAAACTGGATAATTATATTCCGAGACATTGTGGTCAGGATACTCTGTACTATTAGGATCATAGCTAAATGTGTAATGCATATGTAAGCTTATGGCTTTAAGTGTACCATAAGTGTACCACTTTTTGATAAGCCTTTGAGAAAAGTGTGATTCAGAAGAAGCTCCTTGAGGAGACTGTGTGCCAGACTGTGCTGAAATCTGCTGTACTGGAAGAACACTGGATTTTTTTGAATATCTGGGCTACTGAATCAGAAACCCCGGCTGATTATGATTTTGCCAGTGGGCTTCAGTGACTTCTGTAAATATCCGACCTCTGCTTTTTATTTTGGCCTTTATTTGATGTTTATCATTTAAAACCTTCATTTATTCATTTTCATCTTTTTTCCAGTGGTAATAAAGATACACATTACAGTTGTGTTTGTGCTAAAAATCTGAGCTCAACTGAATTAACCGACTTTGCGTCTTAGATTTTATAAAATGCATAAAAAAACTACAGGCATTTTTGTTGAAGAGTGATGCTTCTGGGGGCCTTATCTCAAAAGTCTTCCATGGAGCCATACATGTGAGGTGGGGGTGAAGCATAAGGCAGGAAGTTTTGGCAGCAGAGGTGGAAATTTCAGGTCCATAAAGTACAAATCCAGACCGTGATTTAGTTTCAACCAACCAGTTGAGCATAAAGAGTCACAGTTACAGAGAACTCAGCTGGTTGGTTGAAACAAAATCCTGGTCTGGATTCGTACTTTCTGGACCTGAAATTTCCACCTCTGTTTGGCAGTGACACAAATCTTGTGTTTCATAAACTTTGCTGCTTCAGCATTTATCAATAATTTTTTTACATGTTTCTATGGTATACTGAAGAACAATTATAAACATTTTCTATGTTTCAAAGGCTTTTATTGGCAAATACATCAATTTTGAGCCCTCTGTCGTGCCAACAGTGAAGCAGACAGACTCATCCAGACTCATCATTGTATTCACTCTCAGTTCTGCCCAAAAACATTGCCATGAATAAAGGATGGTTTCGAAATGTTCCCCAAGAGCAACTTCTGTGTATTTCCCAGCATGATGGAACACCATGTCACATGGCAAAAGTGATACCGAAGTGGCACAGAGTTCATAACATTGAAATTTTGGATCCGTGGCCAAGAAACTCCCCAGATCTTAATCCCATTGAGAAGCTGTGGTTGCTCCTCAAAAAGCAGGTGGACAAGCAGAAGCCCACAAATTGTATCAACTCTGATCTCTAACAAGGCATGAATGGATTACCGTTACTCAGGATTTGGCCCAAAAGCTGATATCCAGCATGCCAGAGTGAATTGCAGAAGTTATGAAGGGTCAACACTGTGGATATTGACTCTGCATCAAATTGATGTATTTGCCAATAAACGCCTTTGAAGCTTATGAAATGTTTATATGAGTAATTGTCCTTTGGTATACCATAGAAACCCGTTAAAAAAAAAATCTAAAAGTGCTGAAGCAGCAAAGTTTGCGGAACACAAAATTTGTGTCCCTGTCAAAACTTTTGGCTATGATTGTATATGTTTGCTCATGATAGGACACATGTAAACATATGCAGTTTAGAGAAACCAGCCCATATTTGTGAACTGTGGGAGAAAGCATGTGACCTTCTGGAAGACATGCAAAACACACATGCACACACACACTCGTGCACGCACACACACATGCACACACGCATGCAGAATCCGAACCCACAAACAGCTATGTGAGGCCACTGCTACCCCCTAAGCTGCTATCTACAGGAACTACCTGGTGATTTAAAAGAATCCAGTGGATGGTGTCTTTAAATTGTATTATTCTCTTTCATAATACCTACTTATCTCAGTCTTTTGAGATGACCTTAGTCAAGGATCACTTATACTTAACAGCAACTCTGTCCATCTAAATGAGAAACACAAAACTACACCCTCTTCTGATTTGTAGAAGAAAAGGTGGCTTCATTGTCTAGAGCTTTATTTGATATTGAGTAATATCCGCTGTGGACATCTCGCCGAATGAAGCCTCAATGTGATGGGCTTCATCTAGAATACTCACTGGTGGCTTTTCCCCTCGGAACAATATTGCAGATGCAATTAATTACTCTGAGATTGGCAACATTACACCATGACATTGCAATGGCAGCTTAAAGCACAGTATGAGGGAAGGAACCTAAATACACAGACATGCAGGGAAAAACAAAGAACAGGTGTCACTTAATCAATGAACCAATCAAGGGAGACACAGCAGCAAAGAGAGACAGGTGGACACAATAACCCTAGGAACACACAGAACTAAGAGAACAAATAAACACTAAAGACTAAGAATCTACAGCAACCACTAGGGGAAACACCACCAGGAAATACTAGAAGCAAGAACACACAGAAATAATCACAATAAACCAGGGGGAACGCAAGAATAAGAAAACACAGATTAAACACTGGAGAACAAAAATGGAGAAAACAAAACAGGTGAGACAGGCCTCGAGCCGGCCTCAAACCCATAATATGAAGGAACAGTATCGGAGCTGCATGTGCAGCCCACTGAGCTATGCAGCAGGCTGGGGAACAGGGAAAAAGACACTAGGGCTAGGTACACTGGGGCTGAGGGCCAAGAAACGGAAGAGGACAGGATGGCCAGCGACACCTGCTGGCCCAAGTGGGAGGAGACAGAAAAGGCAGGGTAAGCCGGCCGCTGATCCTGACATGTCCCCTTTCTGAAACAGTGGTAGTTTAAAGTAATGAATGCATACTTGGTGGGTGTTTGTTTTACTAGACAAATATTTATTAATTGATTTAAAATTTGCAATTGTTAATGTGAGCTGTTTTCCGCATCGCGTATGATATTCTCAGTAGTATGTAAATTTACAGCATTAACAGCACAATTTGTTGCGACTCAATCATGCTTTGGTAATTGGTTTTAATATGTACAAATTATAAAGTTATTGCTGATATCTTACTGTTTTTTTTTTTTCTTTTTTTTTGCAGAAATTAACATAATAAACAACGATCACATTTTACAGTAGCACAGGACCATTTTCCAGCTGCGCGCACCCAAGCGGCACACCCTGACCACGCCCCTACGCTCCGCGCGGACCTCTTCTCGCGACATCACGTTTTTCCAACGTAGTTTGATCGCGAGCGCTTTTCTCTTTTCCTTCCGCCATACTGCATTGCTGGTAAGGCGGATGAGTGCATTTTGTGATAATCCACTTAATATCGAAGCCATCCTTGCCTTTACCAAACAGTCTGTTGGGAAAGTCAGAAGCGAACAAGCACATTATTTTGACAGTCGTTGTTTAACACAACCCCGATGAGTATTTCATTTGTTTTCATCTCAGCTCGGAGGTCACTCCCTGCTTTAGTTTGTCGTATCTATTTAAAGTAATAAGTCCAGTCATCAGAGCGAATGCACTCCTCTTAAAAAGCAGTCGGTTAATGTCCCAGGTTTTCGCGCTGGTTGTGGCCGAAGCAGATAATACTCTGTATTTCGGTCATGTGTCAACTTAACCTGACTGAGAACATCTGTAGAGCATAGAAACATGAATAGGTGATTAAATGCGGAGTGTTTAAGTTGCAAATATTTGCGATGTTTCCCATAAGAAACAGTTGCTTTGTTAAATGTCAATCAGGTGTTATTAAAAAACATTGTCTTTAGAGATTATTCAAGAGGTAAGCGGTGCACTTACATTTAATGACCTGTTTATGTTTCTATGCTTCTTAAAACAGTGTCTCAGCTAACTTCGAATTGTATCAGACATTTTGTTTTGTGGCATGATCTTGGGCTCCATGCAGGGTTGCCAACTGCTGCATCTGGTGTGACACACTTTCAGACTGTCACCTAAATTACCTACATCAAATTCAGTGGGGTAGTTTGCAGACCCTATAGACTATAAGGTAATATCTCTGTTACATATGTAAGGCGTGTTCATGTATGTGCAGATTTGTCTCGAATTGAAAATCTCACGCCAGCCAGCTGGCCAAGGTTGGCAACCCTGTCCACGTCTCTCGATAAGAGTTTGATGGTTGGATGTGTATGTATGTGGCTTAAATATGAAATGGAAGCTCCAGTGCACTGACTGTCAGTTCGCTTTTCTCTGTTGAGCCTCCGGGCACCATGGTACGCATGAATGTCCTTGCAGATGCCCTGAAGAGCATCAACAATGCCGAGAAACGGGGCAAGCGGCAGGTTCTGATCCGGCCCTGCTCCAAGGTCATCGTGCGCTTCCTCACCGTCATGATGAAGCATGGTGAGTCGGGCCCCCTCCGTCATCCCTGGAAGTGTGACTGATGGACCTTCCCAGCCCCCCTGGGGTCGTTACATTCATGGGTGGGGGGCAGTGCTACATCCCACCAGTAGCCAGTCACGGTCCAGATGGTCACATTTAGTTACAGAGCCACACAGAGTGTGCAGGGGCTGATGGAACAGGGTGTCTGTCGTTACAGGACCATGTACTTCGCAGTGATGGAAACTTTTGGGGGTGGAGGCTAGGGACTGTGTTTTGTTGCTGTCTTGGTTTGAGGTATACTCATCCTGTTCTCATCTCCTCTGCAGGCTACATTGGCGAGTTTGAGATTATTGATGACCACAGGGCTGGAAAGATAGTTGTTAATCTCACTGGCAGATTGAACAAGGTGAGTTTTCGATCTGTTCCTCGGCTTTTGTGTAAGCTGCCTTTCCCACTGACCCCCCCCGCCCCCCCCCCCCCCCCCCCCCCCCCCCCCCCCC
>JAODJU010000095.1:26340132-26350784 GCA_026776725.1 Gnathonemus echidnorhynchus | reverse complement strand
CCCCCCACCTGTCTGGCAGTGTGGAGTTATCAGCCCCCGGTTCGACCTGCAACTGAAGGACTTAGAGAAGTGGCAGAACAATCTCTTGCCTTCCCGGCAATTTGGGTGAGTGATGGTCTTTCCATTTCGATGTCAGTTGCCCGGGTGCCCTCCTGATCGCTCAATAACATCACCTGGGTTTGGTCAAGTCTGTTGGTCCTGCTGTAGCTGTGGCAGTTGAACCCACATGATGCAATAAACTCACAAACATAAACTCACATCTCCTTGGCAGAGTCAGGCTGCACTTATTGATGTAGGTGTTGGTCATACATAGTACTTATAATATAATATAATATAAATGGACCAGAAGGTTCCGCATCAAGTCTCATTGGGCACCTAGGAAACACTGTGGTTTCTTCAGGAACTGGTTGAATGTTCTAAATGGGCGTTAGAGTGGCCATTTAATGGTTTGCTTAAGGAGCCGATTTCTGGAAGTTTGAGTAATAGTTTGGGGGTAGCGGCACATTTTTACGTTTTGCATCTCAATGCATAAGAAAGACATGCATCAAGACTCTTCTCTGTTTTGACACGTATGTGGTGGATTGAACTTCCACTAGATGTCTGAACAGCTGAGTCAATGGGTGCCTTCACACGACGACTAAAAACTTACCTCTTTCGGAAGTACTTGGGTTAGCACTTCCAGGGTTATACCCATTATTATAACAAAAAAATGTATTACCTGCCAACAGAGTTTTTAGAGTGATAGTATTCTTAGCCAGGTTCTATTGAACCAGTATCAGATTGTATTCACTGATCAATATTGTTAAGCATTTATGCAAGTCGCTCTGGCTAAGGGCATCTGCAGTAAATGTACATTAGCAGAATTAGCTTAAAAACTATGGCTTTTAAGTAAATGGGTTACATAGCAACGTGAGCTTAGTTTTTTTATATATAAATATATATGTCTCTGTGTATGTGCATATATATATGTGTGTGTATATATACTGTATGTATATATATATATATATATATATATATATATCAGATATTGTACATTTGTTCACTACTTAAATATATTTTGTGGTCATGTTTACATAATATAATGAAATTTTTGCTCCTATGATCATAGTAACTGATAAATAGAACACAATAAAATTTACGAAATAGAAACTACAAATAACTGAACAGTCAGTCTGGCACAAAATGACAGCACCATCGCCAGTAGGTGTGCTGGAGGTGCGTTCTGGGGAATGTGGTTTGTATTCACTGTCTTAGCTGCGCGTGGATAAACACCGTGATCCCACTGCCTCTCACGCTGTCCTGTGACTCCGCAGGCACGCTGTACTTAACCCGTAGTTATTAACAAAAAGATGCTTGTTTTCTAAAGATCGGATCATTAGCTGGCTGCTCCATGTAATATTACCTCGGTAGCAGGTCTCGTTTCACAGAGTGTGTCAATGACTCTTTTGGATCAGGCATTCCCGTGTAAATCTGAAAGATTAACCATGAAAATCAGACGTGTAAATGAAGCGTTGCCTTTGGAGGGCAGCGACTGAATGAATCAAATTTATTTAATCCCTGAAGGTGATTTACCCCGGTAATTTGAAGTTATGGGCTTTCCTGTCACTGAGTAATGAATGTGAACATGTTTGTGTGATAGTTACTGGTACTGATAATATGTTTATTGATCAGAGCAGCGAGTCCTAGGTCAGAATTGGAGAATCCATAAAAGGTGATTATGTGGGACTCGTCTAATAGCTCTCACATGCTCAACACCCACGAGCAACGACTGGCTGCTGGTCACAGAGCCCCAGGAGAGGAACAGGGGCAGCATGTTGGCATCCAGATAGAGAGCTCACCTCTGTTTAGAAGTGGGAGGCAAGGTAGAGGTGTTGGTGTGGCCAACAGGTTAGCCCATCCTGTGGTCCGTGTGGATCCCAGTGCCCCAGTGCAGTGACGGGGACACTGGCCAGCATGTTAGCCCATCCTGTGGTCCGTGTGGATCCCAGTGCCCCAGTGCAGTGACGGGGACACTGGCCAGCATGTTAGCCCATCCTGTGGTCTGTGTGCATCCCAGTGCCCCAGTGCAGTAACGGGGACACAGTGCTGTAAACATGGCACTGTTCTTCGGATGATGGAGGGGACATAAAACTGAGGTTCCTGACTCTGAGGTCATAAGATATGGGCATCTTTCAAAAGAGTGGGGGTGGTACGCTGATGTAAGCTTGCCAACCTTGGCCAGCTGGCTGGCGTGAGATTTTCAATTCGAGACAAATCTGCACATACTGCCCATTCTGGTCCTTTCGGATCTTGCCTCCTAATCATCCCCTGTATCTAATGGTGCTTTACCACTGATATACAGGAACCAAGCCGTACCCAAGTCGTGCCGCAAAAAGAGATTAATTACAGCACAGTTCCAGCTTGCGTCAGTTTTCCACTGCAGGGGGGTCGGCTCGGTAAAGGCGTGGCCGGGTTTGGAGAGGGACAGTGATGTGAAACTGAAGAGACTTTTTACTGTTCACACGTTGAACATCATGATTTACTAGGTGCTAATTTCCGCTAGCATCAAATGCTATGGCAATTAGCATTCGCTTGTGTAAATTTGAATTACGAATCCATTCCATTCAGCTGTTCTCTAGTAATTTTTAAGTAGGTGGTTGGAAATTTTCAAATTCCGAGTTATCGGGAATGCATCAATATATCGCAATGTGTGATACTTCTGATAATGAATAATGTGTAGAATATTTCCCTGCATTTCAACCAATCAGATGGTGGTGACACAACCAGCTGAGTTTGGTGACACTTTCACCACTGCTATTCATGCAGGGCATTGTCAGCATGGGTACAGCTCAGGTGCAGCTTGGATCATTCACAACGGAAAACCGCTAGTTTGTGGTATGACTCGGTTCTTGATGGCAGTGGAAAAGCGCCATAATTAGTGAAATCCCTTCTTCCCTGCTCCATCACCACCTTGCCACTGTGTGGTGAGCGTACTGGCACAGAATGGCTACTGTTGCATCATCCAGGCAGGTGCTACACAGTGGTGATGGTTGAATTGACTCCCTATTGATTTTTTATAGGGCTTTGGGTGTTTTGAAAGGCACTGTATAAATGTAACATTCAGAAATATACAGTGTGATTAACTGAACCAGTTAAACCAGGAAGGTGGATGGGAATGGAAGCCAGTGGACATCCCATTATCCTTAGCGGCAGTGGATGTTCCCATGTAGATAACAGGATGTAAGAGAGGGTTGCATATGCGGATGGCCTGCAGTAACTTTTGGAATAAATGTGTCCGCAGGATGGTATCACCCTATAAAGATTCCTATCAGGTGCATCCCATAGTGAGTGACTTTTTAAATGCATCATTTCTGTTTTTTATGACTTTCCTAGTCTGGCAAATTTTACCAGCTGAGTGGATTTACTGCCCTATAAATATAAACCTGATGAAAACACATGGTGTGTGTGTGTGTAAAATTCCTTGGTCAGGGAAAAGATGTAGAAGCAGGACCAACTGTGTGCAAACCAGTTGAATACAACCATGTGCATGTTCCGTGTACATGTGCGGCTGGCGTGTAACGTATACATGCATCACTCTGGTGTCCATGTGCTTCTCCTGTGTACATGCATGTCACCCAAGTACCTGTCTTTCTCTCCTCTACAGGTATATCGTGTTAACAACCTCGGCTGGCATCATGGACCATGAAGAGGCTCGACGGAAACACACTGGAGGGAAAATTCTTGGCTTTTTCTTCTGAATTATTAAAATACACGTGCAAATAAATCCAATTCCACTGGCTGTATTGATTCCTGTTTTTGTCTTTTTTCTGGTCTGTCATTTTCCTTTAGTTGAACTAATTAACGTTCCTTGATATTGTAGGTCCATTAAGTTTAATGTAAAAGGTTTGACTATTTGGGGTCACTGTATGTGACTGCAGCAGTGAGTTCCCTCATGTTGCTTGGAATCTCTACCTATGGTGTGTGATTATTAGTGCAGGCATGCGTGTGCCCTGCTGCTGGACGCAGCCTGGCCTCGTGCCCTGTGAGCCGCGGATGGGCTCCAAGGAAGCCCACACTGAAAGGCATTTGGAAGAGGGATGACTGGATGGATACCTAGAAATATACCTATTTATTTTCCAGTGGAGAAAGTGCTGTATATTGAACAATATTCAAATGAAAAGCTTGTGTCCATCTGTACTGTTGAATGTGCCTGTAATGAGAAGGTTAAGACTGTATGCATTTATATTTAAGATATGCAAATTACATAAGGTAATGAGAATATGACTCGAATATACGGGGTTCTGAATAATTCTCATAAATCCTGCTGAACATTTAATCAGGACATTTGCTAATTTATTCTCAACAGTTAAGATGTGAGAAATCTTGAATCTGTTTTTCTTCCTGGCGCTGTGCTCTTGGTGTCCAGGCCTGCTGAGCGCCACCCCAGGGCATCATGGGAATGTTGCGTCTCCGTGCACCTGCGAGGAAACCGGAAGCCGAAAGTCCGCCGTTGTTTTCCTCCTGCTTGCCGTCTTCCCCCCTGCTGCCGTTTTCTTCTTCACGCTCCTGCCTGTGTTCAGAAACAGCCTGCCTGCGGGTTCTGTTTGCAAGGTGTTAATTGCTGAAATACCACCTGCTGGCACCATCCCTGGAGAAGAATGTGAAGAACAGAGACTGATTTGATATGCTGGACAGGCAGCTCCTTGAAGCTACACAATTATTTCTGAGGCCTGAATTAAATGAATTAAGCCATCCATCCATCCATCCATCCATCCACACATTCCGCTTCCAGCTGCTTATCATGACCAGAGCTGCAGGGACCTCGTACTCTTTTCCAGGCAGCACTGGGTACGCGGCTGAGGTGCATCCTGGGTAGGATACCAGTTCCCTTGGGGATGAATTAAATTAGTTGTAAAATGGACAACAGACCAGTATTATAGGTGGTGAGAGCCCAAGGATTTGTCGTTCTCTAATGGCTTAACCCCCTTTTTCCCGTTTAGAAGGATTCACACTCACTGGTGTGCATGGTGTCTAATGCACCAGCACACAATCAGCGCATCACCCTGCACAACAGGAAGTGTACGTGCTTGTTTCCTGTTTCCTGTGCATGCAGATTGGCTTCCTCTGAAGCTCTTATCTCCTGACTGCATGCTACTCCTTCCGAAGTAAGGCTGGGATTACGGGAAATGTTATATGTGGTGCTTGTGCGCAAATATTTTAAAATTTTTATTTCAAATCTATGTAGGTTTGCACCACAAAAGAACCTTGAGGAAAAGATTTCCTTTGTGAAGTTTAAAAATATATATTTAGCTCCAGGAAGGTGCCATGTCTCTGTAAAGCAGCTTGCTTGAACATTTTTGAATATATTAATGCTGCTTTGGTTTTAGTTTCATGTCATACTGACATAAACACTGGCTTCTTCAAAGCAGCCACAGGATGTTTGCTACTGTATGAGTGTCTGCAGGAGGCGCTCAGGAGCACTGATTGTCACATTTCCCAGTGAGAAACAAACCCCAGCCCCGTCGGCTCTGCTGTGTGACTCACCAGCACTAAAGAGTGACACACATTGGATGCAGAGGATGGACGTTGTCACACTGCAGCCTCAGCACCGTGGCCAGGAGAGATGGTCTTCCTGTTTGCTTTAATGAGCCCGTTAAAGCGGCATGGCGTCCCTCTGTCAGACGTGAAAATGAACAAGCAGCTGGCCTTGAGCTGAGTCGTTATTATTCTAATGAGGCCATTTTTATGAACCTTCACTCATGTTGATGCTCAGTTGAAGTTTGTCCCATTGGTTGCCAAGGGCGATGCTTCAATTCCAGACTGAATGTTTTTGGATTTTATTGGACTCCCGAGCAAGACGCTCAGCTGAATTATGCCAGTAATGTCCCCTTCTGTAAATGGGATTCATATATAAAAAATGCTAAATCATTCTGGATGGGTCTATCTCCTAAAAAAATCATGATGTAAAAATGCACAAGGTCAATGGGCTGAGTTGCTAGCTGTTTTCTAACAGCAGGGGGCGATGCTTGTCCACCTTCTAGTGGCGATTCTGTTGTAAGTTGATATTTGCTTTTGAGAGGTGGTCCACTCATGGTTGATACAGTGGAGTGTGTTGAGTGCTGTTTTCTAACAGCAGGTGGCACTGTTCGTAAGCGGTGATTCTGTTATCAGCTGATATTAGTAGGGGATAGGTGGTCCTCTGATAGCTGACATGATTCAGAGTCAGACACTGTTTTTTAACAGTTGGGGGCACTGCCTGTAAGCATTCGAGCAGTCATTCTGTTTCCTGCTGTTAGCAGTACAGAGGTAGGTCTCACGTAACTGATCCTTGCCGTGTCTCTTGTGGTCTGGCTAAGTAAACAGATGTATTCGGATGGAAGTCCATGCACTTGCATGCTCACCTTACTTAAACACTTTATTGACTGTTTTTACAATACTATGAAGGGCTTTTATTTCATAAAATCTTTCGCACATCTAGCAGATTATCCCTGCCTGTCTATATCTGTGTGTACATTTGGGCGCTTGCCCGGTGCTTTTATCTAAAGTGACTCATCCCTATTTATGTTGCTGCATATTTACTCCAGCCTCAGATACCCCCTACTAGGTCATAAACATGGTACCTTCCATCTATGAGTCTGCCTCTAAGAGCTATATTAACTATTAACCTCCTATTCCAACCCCAAAACATCTATAATAATAACAATGTAGCTGTATGGTGCAGATTCGCAGACATTAAAACTGGCCAATTCATGTCCAAAAATCTGCTTTTTGACAGGTTGTACAGCTGACATATAGACGCAGATTAGTTGAGGACATTTGACCTGCTTCTGCTGGAGGCTCTTGACCCCTGATGAAGTACCAGAAGCTTCCGTTCCTTCTCTGATGGTTGCGTCATTTCTCTCTTTAAAGACTGCTGAAGTGTTTGCGAACTGCAGAGACCTACAGTGCATCCATGCTGCATGATGCTAACAGGTTTGTATGAATCTCTTCTGCTCACCGGATTTGTCAGTTAACATGCTCCACAAAGCCAGACATGTACAAAGAAATCCGAATTCAGTGAAATGTCTAATCCAATATATGTCAAATGTGTGAATTGTTTTATGCTGAAATGTAAAAACATTCTATGAATATGAACTTGAAACAAACAATTTAATATAGTTTGAAATTTAACGACTGTCAGACTTATACATAGATAGTTCCTTATTTGCTTGGATAATGATGGTGCCCCCCCCCCACCCTCACCCACAGAAAATGTGATGTCACTTGGAATGAGAGTGTCTACTAGACAAACTCACCAAAATTACTCAAAATAGTTTAACGGTAGGGCAGAAATGACAACAGCTAATTCAGTCCTTTCTGGGAGCTCCAGATTTGTAGGGCAGCAAAGAAGCATGTGCTATTAAAAGCAGCCGTTAGTCTCTATAACACAGTCATTAGCTTCTGAGTGTGGCCCCTGCTGCCTAGAACTCGGGCTGTCCTCCCATTGGCTAGGGCCAGATGTGGCCAGCATGTGTGCCTGCTGGCTGCTCTCCCATTGGCTGGGGCCGGAGGAAGCCAGCGTGCGTGCCTGCTGGCTGCTCTCCCATTGGCTGGGGCCAGAGGTGGCCAGCGTGCGTGCCTGCTGGCTGCTCTCCCATTGGCTGGGGCCGGAGGTGGCCAGCGTGCGTGCCTGCTGATTGCTCTCCCATTGGCTGGGGCTGTAGGTGACCAGGCTGCCAAGTCGAGTTTTGCTGCCACCCCTCTTGCCCCTGGCTGATTGGCTAAAGGTTAGCCTGTATTGTGGTTGGGAGATCCGGGATAGTCTTCAGAGAACCAAAATAGGGTCAGACAGCTGCATAGCTGAGATCAACCAGAGAAGGGGGCCGTGGATGGATGGACTTCTCCAGGGCTGCTGGACGTGATTTATATACCATCATAATCTTATGCTACGGTAGAGCTTAATTTGCCTTTAAAGTAAAATGATCAAATTTACTCAGTTAAATTCAGGAATGTTCTTCATTCGGACAATCCAATCAACATATAGAATGTACATGTAGTTCATTTTTATTTATTTATATTAAATCCTTTGGGCTATATTAACACACCCTCAAATTAGATTACATTTTTTTTTAAAATACACTGTACTTATATGGACGTAACACAAGTAGCCTTAAAATAATCCCAGGGACATATAATAATAGATAGCTTTGTTTAACCTGCTTGACCCAAATCCTGCAAAAAGCTCTTTCGTGCTGCTCTCCTTTTACTTACAGGCACTAATATGTCGTCTGCCATGTGTTAAAGAATTTTGTTTGAAATCGTCTTTTTTTCAGTGTAATGTTGAAATTTCTATGACATGATCACATCCAATAAGGGGATCAGTTAGAGTCATAGCGGCAAAGAATAATGTAAGATCTTTCAATCGTATTAAAGTTTCACAATGACCGCGTTAAAGTTTTAAAATGGCTGCATTATTTAGAATTTGTTCAAGAAAATGTCAGTGTGACTTATTGTAAAAAGGATCCAGATCTGCTAAATGGATTCTTCAGTAATAAAGTTTTAATCTGCTGGATGTAATTATAGCATATGTACTGTCATGGGGATTGTGATTCATCAGGCTATATGGGGAGAGATCCTGCAAAGCTTACGTGACTCAGGGAGGGGGGCAGCTGTGGGTGCAGGAGTCTGGCCATGAGCGTCTTGGTCCTGATGTATGACCAGCCAGGGACTGCACTGTAAGGCCAAAATCACACCAACTTGAGGTGAAATTGAGCTTCCTAAATCACTCTTCACCTTCTCTTGTTCGAAATCTAACCAGAAATTCTTGTGATATTCATCAAAGCATGAAAGGTGACACCAGCCCTGTGTCAGACTACACAACAGGCCAGATGCAGCAGGCTCCAGGCAAATGTTAAATGTAACTCGATAAAAAAGGAGTAAAATGAAACCATAACATTCATTTGTAAAATAAGAATACTACTTTTAGCCCTGAATAGGAAAAGAAATTATAATAATAACAGGATCCCTCTGCAATGCACTACGTCAGCACCAGGGGGCAGCATCTCCACAAGCTCCAAAGGCCATTGTCAGAAATTGTGGGCTGTTCTTTTCTGTCTCTCAAATAAGTGTAAACACTAATTAGCATTAAAATTTAAATAACAATCAGCCACTAATCTAATTCTTCATTATGTTTTTTTTTTTAATTAATTGGCATCTTTTGGAAGGAAAATACGTATTTGGAGATATTAGCGGCTGAATAGTCATAGCAGAAAGTGTGTTTATAGCACATCCTGGCTGTCTGAGACAGGGGTTAGCAGTACTTCTAACTCAGAGGTAAATTACAGCTTTACAGCGTAGGATCCACGTTAAGGTGGAACGGCCTGGCTGTCTGAGACAGGGGTTAGTAGAACTGTGTGTCCGTTCAGAGCTTTTCCATCTACCCCCAGAGGTAAATCACAGCTACTGCAGCTTTACTGCTCAGGATCCACGTTAAGGGGGACTGGCTTGGCTGCCTGTAACAGGTGTAAAATAAAAAAAAATGCTTTATTGTCATACAATACACAATGTAATAAAAATGCAACATTCATGACAGGACAGGCATTACAGTGCTACAGGTGTAGTGCAGTTATCTTGTAGCTGTCCAGGGCTGGCTACAGGGATCCTGAAGCATCAGCACATAAACTCCACCTTTTGTGTACAGCATTGTCTTTTTTTTTCTTTCCGTCTTTCTCTGCAAATGATTTAGAAATCGCAGACTGGCGGGGGGGGGGTGTTATACTTTCATCCAGTGACTTTAAAGGCAGTAACAGATTCATGTGTGCCTGCTGTTACTCTGCCCAGTCACCCCGCGTACGTGATGTGCATTTGTGTAAGGTAAGTGTGTGTGTGTGTGTGAGGGAAGACGGAGGTCTGCATGACGAATGAGATGTTTGGGAAAGCTGAGAATTTATGGACAGGACGGCTGCCATCTATCCCACGCCGGATGCCATCCTCAAGGGCACGATCCTGAGCCGGGCTCCTGCTGGGACGAGCGCTCCGGACAAGGCCCATTCCACTTGTTCAGCCCCTCCCTCTGTGAGCTGTAAAGGACTGCCGGTGAACTATGTGCTTCTGACATGCTGATTGTTCTGTAATTTTTAAAATATTCCGCTTTTGAGATCGTTTTGTATAATAACCTATAAGCATGTGTAGCTGCGGTATTCAATGAGATCACACTGTACTCATCTAAACGATGCAGCAAGCAAAACTGTCTGTTTCCGACTGCATACTTATTAGTCATTCGCGATTCCATCATCTAAATGCTCTGACTAGCAGCTTCCATACGTCACCTTCGAAAGGCTTTTCCTTGCTTTCCTTCTGCAACTTCATTCTGTTTTTTCGTTTTTTGTTCTTTTTTTGCTCTCTGCTGATGTATGATTAGGGGACTCGTGCAGATCCGCCCATGACCACCTTGTACAGAGCTGGAGGTGTGGAATATGGATGTGTTATATTACCTTATGGTTATGACAGTAATAAACACCTGTTACATGTTTAGATGATAAGTACATGCAGATGTCATTTACAGATTAAATCAGGACCATTTATTTACTGCTGATTTAAATGAGAATGTGGCACTGTGGGCAGCTGGGGGCCGGGGGGGGGGGGGGGAGGGGGGGGGGGCGGGGGGGGGGTTCGTAGTGGATAACCTGGCTGTC
>JAODJU010000095.1:26264071-26275023 GCA_026776725.1 Gnathonemus echidnorhynchus | reverse complement strand
CGAAGAGACACAGTACTGAAGGAGTCCAGTCTTCATCTCAGCTCACTGGATAGTGTCCATGTCTCACAGCCATACAGAGAGACAGGAAGCACCAGGACTCCTAAATAACATGAATATACCTGTGTGCCTCAAAAGGTATTTATTGCAAACTACTTCTCAAAAAACAGACACCCGGTCAGTTCCTCTCTTCAGCACACCCCAAGTAGCAAAAGTAAACTTTGCACATTGATCTCTGCGCACTGTTAATATAATATGTAATCACCATGCGATATATCATAGATTCACTATGCACTTCTCCAGTATAGGGCTGCAGTGTTTCAGAAACCTTATAAGAAACCCACATGCCATATTATGCATAGGGTCTATAGTTTAAACATTCCATTTTCATCTTCATCAAGATCATCATTATATATATAATATATATATATATATATATATATATATATATACACACACACACTAGAAATTCCCAAATGTTTCTCATACAGAGTGACTCTTCATTGTTATTAGTTGAGAACTTTATGCTGTGATATTTGAACTTTGGAAACTTGTAGATTAGCACAGGGAAATGAGGTGGGTGTGACAATCTCCATGGCGATCTAACACGTAGTTACATGCTGCAAGTACAGAGTTATGTCTTCTCAGGCCGTGTTTCCAATCCGATTCTTGGCGGCCACTAGACAGGCTGAGTTTTTGCTCCAGTCCCGCTCCTTGCTAGACAGTCCACATTTTAGCAAAAATGTCTGCGGGTTCCCAAGGACCGAATTGGGAAACACTGTTGTAAGGCATCCTCCTCTCCGGCTAACACGCTGTCAAGCCCCTGATGTATCCTAAAGCCAAGAGCTGAACCTGCGCTGACCTCCCGTCGCCTCCTGATCCAGGGACTCGTATAAAACCGCTCTAAGTAAAATTAATGACAACTGAAAATAATGGTGCTACAACAACAGGTTTGCTCCGCCTGGGATACCCCGGCAAGAAATATAATAGATTTTCCAGAAGGATCTGTCAGCATCAAGCTCCACTTACACAAATCATTGTGATCTCAGGTCCAAATGCTGCCTGACCTGATTCCCCCAGACATCAAAATGGGACACATGGAGATCCAGCAGTGGCCTTCATACGTTACGAAGAATCCCTAAAATATGAGGAATAAAGGTCTATAGCAGTGTTTCCCAATCGGGTCCTCAGGGACCCATAGAGAGTTCATGATTTTGCTCCCTATCGCGAGCTGGGAAGGAGTAAAAATGTGGACTGTCTGGCAGGGAGCTCAGAGGGAGCAAAAACATGGACTGGCTCTGGGACCTTGAGGACTGGATTGGGAATCACTGGTCCAGAGCCATTGGAGGCTGCTTCCGGTATTATCTTCATGTGTGCTAGCAGCTCTAAACAAACTTCTGAGGATCACAAATTAAGGATCACGGATTTTGTGCACAAGTGGGTTACACAAGTCCAAGGAAAATTAGTAGCAGTTTCTGTAACATAAATAACGCACATGTTACGTCGGAACGGGGAAGCAGGCGAAACGAGCCATGCAGAAGGGTAAACGGGGTTTATTGTCAAAGAAACAAACTCGGAACATGCAACGTCAATGACAGACCTGCGGAAACAGACTTGAACGGGACTAAATACAGAAGACAAGCAGAAAATAACAGGCAACAGGTGATCACAATCGGGTTAACACACGTAAGTAATGAGGGGGCGTGGCACACACGAGGATCGTACGAGCAGGTCATGACAGCACATTCATGCAAATAAATTTTATACATACATAACACAACAATGAAAAACTATGTTATATTCTTAGATATATATTTTGTATGTGTGTGTGTCTGTCTGTATTAAGGTCCCCACAAAGATCTGTGAATGCAATCAAAAAAGTCATAATACCAAAAGTCTCGTATTTTGTTTGGTTACTTATGGTTAAGGTTAGGGATGGGTATGGGTTAAGGGTGTTGTGATTGGGATTAGGGATTTTCCCATAGAAATGAATGGACGGTTCCCATTTAGATAGGAAGACCAACTGTGTGTGTGTGTGTGTGTGTGTGTGTATGTATTGTACATATATGAGTACAACCTATAACATTATGATATAAAAATGAGAAATGAGTCTTGCATTCTTGATACAAAATGTAATTATAGTAGTGCAAAATAAAAAGGTCAGTCAGTGCAGCAGCAGTCAGTGTTCAGGGGGATGGGGGGTGAGACAGTGTCACCCGTAGCAGGTGGGTCTGGTGATGACCGGTGCGGTTCAGCCTAGTAACAGCCCTGGGGTAGAAGCTGTTTCTCAGTCTGCCTGAGCGGGCATGTCTAGTCCTGTGTCTTTTATCTGATTGCAAAAGATTGAATAGACCATATCTGGGGTGAGACCATTCCAGGGCTTATCGTCTTCTTCAGGAAACTGAGGGTAACCGGCTTTCCCACAGGGCAGAGTGAGACTCCTCGGCAGGGCTGGAGGGATCTGCCTGATCCCAGCACAGCCGCCCCGCAGCGGGATGCCCTCGGAGCCAGCAGCTCACTGAGACGGGTCGGTAACACATGTTTGTCACAAGGTCACACCCAAAACAGGAGTCATGGGTCTCTGGGAATATAAAATACATTATGATTACCGTACAAATGGTTAGATTAGCCTACCGAGGAAAAAGTGCGGGTAGCTGAATGACAGCCCCCGCTATCTCCAGATCTGAGTTTCTGCAGATACTGTAGTGTTTTCCTATCCCCCCCCCCCACCAAAAAAGAATGGCTAACAATACAACACACATCAGAAAACTGTTTCTTCTCCTCTTGGTTTGATTCCTCTTGGTTTGTACGAGTGAAAGTGAAACCTAACTGTGGTAATTGCCCTGGTCAGATTTTATCTCCTGCTGAGTAGCCTTTACAAATAACCAGCAACCTTGGCTAACTCCACGACCTCAAAGACAAACGTTTATAGTCAACCGGGGATTTTGCTGATTTCATCCATTGTGACTTTTCTTGAGACAGCGTGGCTGACTTCCTCTTCTTTTCCTTTTTTATATAAAAACGGCTTCTATAAAAGTGTTTGACTGAATGTCATATTCCATCTGTATTAGTTACATAATAAACCTAACACATTATTCAAACTATAATCAAGTGCTTCAAGGTAACACTTTTTGAGCGCTACTGTTAAATGCCGTATAAATTTACTAGCTTTTATTGTTTATATAATTGAATGTACAGCGTGACTGGTGGGTATTAGTTTCAGTCCCACTGATCTATGTATCTGCGTTTGGGATCCCAGTTCTAATGGAATACAAAGCTAACAGGATCCTGTTATTTACCCTGTAGTGTATAGGATTACTGTTGGGTTACTGTTGACTTGTGACGCAGTGCAGCTAATGCCCAAATCAGTGTGCTTTCTCCAATGAAAGAAACATTTCATATTCAATGCAGCCTGATGCTGGCAGTTAATGTATGAGTGCACCTGATCACTTTATTAAATGCCAAGGTACTCGGAGATCTGTGGCCATGACAACAGTAACAAATGCATCGGCCTGCAAGCCAAACAGCGCCATTTATGGCACACAAGCCTCTACCTCTTCTGAGGGCTCTTAACCCTTTCATGTGTCATTCATTGCTTTTCACATGTTAGTGAGACGTGAGTTTCTATATGGCACTCCTCAATGATGTATGCGAGATACGTGGTGTCACGTAAGTAAGACTGTGTACTCACACCTCCAGGACTGCATGGTCAATATCCAGCTCCTCCCTTTAGAGATTATTTGTGGTTCCTCTTACAGGAAGGGCTGGTGTCTTTAAAATCTCCTCAGTTTGTGAGTGTGTGTCCCCTGATGCACAGACGTCTCATCCAGAGGACCCTCTGCTCCATGAGATGGCCCCTAATACGCAAAAAGTATATAAAAAGTAAAGATAAAAAGTTATCAGAAAATATCTGAGAAATCACTTAAAATGCAGCCATACTTTATTTTACTTGATGGTGTTAATCAGTGGTGGATAGTTCAGGTCCAGAAAGTAAAAATCCAGATGAAGATTTTGTTTCAACCAACCAGTTCAGCATAAAGAGTCATGAGGCAGGTTTCCAACCAAGAGATTTTATGCGCAAAAACACTTTAACTTGGGTTTCCTGTCCGCAACATCAATTTTTTTTTCTGTGCGCCAATTCCGCCTAGAACGACTTCTGGCCGCTACTCCCGCCGTACAGCAGCGTAGCGTACGTACTCCCAGCATCCTAGTTCTTTGTACTTGCATATACCCTTAAGATGATGTTGAATAATGACTTACGAACATTTCAAGTTATGAACCGTTGTTCGGAACGTATTTCATTTGTAAGAGGAGCATCTGTATTGTATTTTTTGGACAATAAATACAGTTTTGACTAACTGAGCTAATAAAATAATTTAAAAATGCCCAATACACATTAATTCCCCGTATATCCTTTCCATTTTGTCCTGTCACCCTTTATTTGGATATGGAAATAAGAGTAGTCAAACATTTTACTGATATATGTGCAATTTTGGATGGAAATGTGCCAGAAAGAGTTTGTTTTTGGCAATAAGGCAAAACTCATGTGACACAGATTTTCCCGGATATTACATCATTACACATGCCCTTTTTTATTGGTAAAAGTCAGTTTATGAAAGCAAGAAATTTCGCTAATGTTTTCAAGCACATTTTTGTTTTGTCGCTAAGAATATACACATCAAGTGGAGAATGATTACAGCCACATGGGACTCAACTGTAGTCTTGGTCTGGATTTAGACCTTCTGGACTTTAACTATCCATCTCTGCTGTTAATGATCCTAATGGCCTCCTCAGCTTCCCAGTCCTGGTTATAAGGCTCTGGATCTGCCTGCCTGAGCGCAGCCACTTGAACAGTTTATGAAAGGGGTGCTTAAATCCAGTCCTGAGGGGCGGAGCCCTGCACATTTTAGGGTTTCCCCTCATTTAACACACCTAATTCAACTCCTTTGCTAATTACCACAGAGCTCAGTCAGGTGTGGTGCATCAGGGAAACAACTATAAACTGCACATCGCTCTCGCTCCCCAGGACTGAATTTGGGCACCTCTGGTTTATGGCATGGCTGCTGAGTGTCTCTATATTGCCCGTTGTTCTGGATCTACATGGCTGGATGTAGATGTCCTGCAGGGTGGGCAGCTTTGTCCTGCTGATTCGGTCGGCGCATCGTATCACCCTCTGCGGGGCTCTGTGGTCCTCGGAACTGCAGCTGCTGCACAGGAGCGGCTGAGAGTATATGAGAAAGACCCAGACACCCTGGGTCACAGCCTGCATATATTTTTATTCCATATCACTAATGTTTTACGTGCCACATGCCGGTAACTCCGTTTTATTAAATGCGGAGCAGACGCTTATGTAGCTGAACTTACAGCTCACAAGATGGGCTCTGATGAATGAGGGACCGTCGCGATGCGGTTGGACGAGACGCTGCCCCAACCCTCACTCCATTCCTGCCTCCCTCCCGCCCAAGGAAACGTCTCATTTAATATTTGGCAGCGCTGCCGAGATTTATCTAAATCTGACAGCCACATATGCCATTATTAAAAAAAAAAAGCACGGCATGTTGGCAGCAATGCTAATCAGATCAGGAGAGTCTCCCCCGCTTTCAGCGCCGGCCTTGTGCTGACCGGCCAGTCGCTGCATCCGAATCCCACACAGAACCAGGGGCGGACGTGCCCCCACAGCATCGTCTCCTCTGAAACGTGGGGGAGAAATAAAAATCTGGACTCCAAAAACTGAATCCCTGCAAGCAGTGTTCTGCACCTTTACATTAACTGGAATGATACCTGTTGGCATCAATTCAAGACAAAGGTTGGATGGATGAAGGTATGTGTGCAACCCTCCATTGCGGATAAAGAGGAGTCTGGGCCGGTTCTACCTTCTCAGGGCCCCCAGGCAAAGCTTCACTTGGGAGGCCCTCCTACCAAGAAAACTGATGATCATTTCACTTTCTCTGCAATGCAGGTAATTTGGGGGCCCTCAGCAACCGCCAGTTCACCCTATTGCTAGAGTCGGCCATGTTTCTGCCTGCACATAAACATTTTAATTTGTTGCCTATGGGGTTTTTTTGTTAGTTTTAATTTTGTGTAGTTATTCTTATTTACAAATTATCGGAACATGTATGTCTTAATGACTTCGTCTGGGCCGCATGTGCTGATCAGTCCACAGCTGCCCATTTTGTCTATTCCTGGATCTGGTCCCGGCTGGAGTGACTACATTCAAATCTCCCATGTGAAATTTGGGGTTTAGGGCCACAATAGGGAAGTCACTCCGCCAACCATGGGATTTGAACTGGCAACCTTTCAGTAATAGGTAGAGTGTCCTAACCCACTGAGCCAGCCACTGCCCCCGACGGAGGAAGAACTGAAAGGGTGTCATGTGATGTACATGCTTTTTAAACAGGGGGGGACAAGAGCCAGCAGCCTCACTTCGGGGTTTTGCTAACTGCTAATGCAACATCAACTACACCTTCAGTGTGAGGAAACATAGCCATCCTTTTTGCATTAGCTACCGCCAAGAGAAAGTACTACTACAGGGGACAGACACACCTCATTCATCCCCAAGGAGAAACTCTGGTACAGACAGGGTTTGAACCTGCAACCTTAGGTTTATGAGACCAATACCTTACCATGCAATCATCACACCTTTGCATTCAAACAGGCTATTTGGACCCCTCATATAGAGCAGTAGAGCCGCTTTCATTACCTCTCAGGGAGGCTAACACTCATTTGCTTCTAAGCACCAGGGTCAGATCTTCTCCCTGTCACGTTTTGGGCCAAGGTGACCAGAGCGCCATCCCATGGGCGTGTCCCACTCTGTTGCCCGCACTGCCAGTCACTGCCGACACGGGGAGGACATGTACAGTGGAGCGGCTGCCTCTTGTCTCCTCGCTGCTCAGTAAATCCAAACATGTGCTTTACAAGCTGACGATGCGTGGAGGCAGTGAGAACGCAGTTAATTACCCCAAGGAGACCCCCCCCACACACACACACACACTGTTAAGCTGATCATCAGAGCAAGGATATCAATACTCGCTCGCATTCGGCAAATTCCTGGAAATCCTGTGTTTATTGTTTAGATGCTGTCCTTTCCAAAGAAATTCCCTCTACTTTACTGCCTTGCTGGCCAAGCAGCCCGTGAGATCACATCCTGGTAAACATTGCTAAACGTGGCTCCGTTATGTGCTGCGTGAGCCGACTGTAAGATTTATCCCCGAGTGAGGGACCAGGGGTCAGAAAGCTAATTACACGTGTAAATTATTCGTGCACTCAGTCCTGTCAGCTTCAGTTACGTTTCACAACTGCCCTGCAAACAGCCACAATGCTGATGAATCTCTGTCCTCTGATGTTGGTGACACCACTAGCATGTGCCTGTACCCATTATTTCTGTATTTTTGCATCCTGGGTAATGCTGTATAAACCTGTGCCTTTGTTGATTTGCTGAATTAAGTGCAGTGTATTGTGATGGGTCTTGCCCCTTAACTGAACTGCCAGAGATCTAATGTATTTGCAGGTTAGAATTTTTGCTACTAAGTATATCTATGGATACAGTATACCTGTGTACAATAGCTAGAGGGGCAGACCACTCATGGGAGTTTTACTTACACAAAAATGTTCTGAGGGCTGAACAAAAAATGATTGGTTCAGAGAGATACCCAATCAGATTGTAGAGGAGGCAGGACTAAGACATCTGATTGGTTGGACCCACTTCCCCTACCATTTTTTGTTCTGACCTCAGAACATTTTTGTGTAAGACTCCCATGAGCTGGCAGAACAAAGTTTAGCACAGCGTGAACATCAGAATGGGTCTAGACCGCCAGCCTGCATCCCGTGGTGCCTCTGCAGCACGCCATTGACCTCTTCTGCCTCAGGCTTAATCCACCCTAACCCTCCCCCTAACCCTCAACCTAAGCCAGTCCTCCCAAAGCTGCATCCACTTCTCCTCTTGAGTAAAGCCATCGACCTTCCAGGGCGCTTTTCTTAACTCTCTGGTCTCTCTTTCAGCCGACATCCAGTCTGGTTAGAGCAGAAATGCAGAAGATGTTATTTTCTAAATAATGTTGAAGGTTCTTCAAGCGGCCAGCTGATCTATGGGAGGGTGCAGTGGGGTGATTTTGATTGGTATCATCTCAATTGCAAGCCATACACCTTCCTGCCCTCTAGGGTAATCGTGGAGGATGGTCAGACTGTTGTTTCCCAGGTGATTAACATACAGTGGCTTTGCTTTATAGTGGAGTAGTTTGTCACCTGATGGCATCCATCCCAAACATACAGCCCCCCTTCCATTGACAAGGTGAATCTGGTGTAGGCTGATTATCATCAAGGTGTGCAAGCGAGTGACACCAAACCCCAAATGCTGCTTTGCTGATTCAGGTGCCTGAATCTGGAGGTCACTCATCTACACACAAACGTAAATCCCTATTCTTCATTTCTGAGTAACTTTTCAGGGAAACTGGTCTTTGTGTATGACCTTAGCCGAAGTAGCTAAAACGAGTCTTGCGGTTTCTGCTGAAGCTTGTTGCAAAGGGACAACAGACTGAGGCAGCATAATTAAACAGCAGTCCATCATTTCCTGTCCATCACCCAGCACACAGGCTGGGGTCTGTAAGGTAAGCTTAGGGTGCATGGGACTAAACCTCATTCCAACCATCAGCGTGCAAGACTTCTGTGACACATTTCTGCTCCAGCATAATAATATTTTCATTTAACTTCAGCGGGGGTGGTAGTGTTGGGAAGGTTAATTTTGAAATACAATAGGTTACAGATTTCTAGTTAGCCTGTTAAAAATGTAATAAGTAATGCAACTATTTTGATTACTTCACCAAAGTAATGTAACTCATTACATTTGATCACTTATCTAACAGATGTTTTAAACTGGGCAATAAGTCCGAACAGCTTTGCTGACTCACGTTGTCTGTAAAAAGAAAGAATTTCTGCAAGGCGAAAAGATGCAAAGCAACTAAATGAATGTTCTACATACAAGCCTTGTACCAGGTAGAATATATTCATATGTAACTCTTTGGTTCGCAACAACATTTTGATAACATATATTTTGATTACAATTGCATTTATTTTGTAATTTCTTTACGTACTCCTGTTACACGTAACTAGTTACTCTCTAATACTGGTAATCAGAAGGTAACCAGTTCAGATCCCTGGATGGACAGTGTGACCACCCTGTTAGACCCCTAAACAAGGCCCCTTAGAGCCCGGGTGTCCCTGCTTTCTCAAAAATGTACGTTGCTTTGGATAAAAGCATCTACTAAATACAAAATATAAACTTAAAATCAGAGTTAATGGCGGTATTTGCATATGCAGGGTTCCACACATCCGGTGTGGCCAAAGCCCCAGTGCCTAGGCCTGCCCCATCAGGACAGCCCCCATCTCTCAGGACCAACTTTATAAGTCTCCATCTGAAAGAGATGTCGTCTCCCTGGTAACTGGCAGCATCCACAAGCTTGACGACGGTGTAACCCTGGCAGGGAGATGCGGAGAAACAATTAGTTCCAATTTTGCGACAATTGATGGGTCCAGGACAGATTGCTAGGCACATTCGGTCATTGCATACCGGATCCTAGCCACTGAAACATCCTCAGCACAATTAGGCACCAGAAAATAGTGGAGATAACTCTAATTTACACTGTTACTGGGGCGTAGCTGCAATTGTAATTAATTCTTCAGTGGTAATCGCATTCTCACATAAAATTAAAATCACCCAAAGCGTGTTGAGATGCAGAAATCTAATCCCTTCTCTTGTACCCAGAAGCTGCCTCCTACGTGTAACATGAAATATCTCCCAGCTTGGGTCGTATGCTCTCAATTGGGCTGGTAAACTCTGATCAGCTGCCGTAATGAACCGTGTCCATTCTGCACTAGGCTTTTAATAATATACACCATATATTTTTAGCTGTTCGGTATTTAGAGTCATATGTTTTAGTGAGAATATGTGATGGTCCTCGTTCTCTTTGGGGCTGTGGAGGTGCCATGGAGTAATTGCCGATGTCTGTCTCAGCCAATGATGCCAAGATGGATCAGGAAACACAGGCACCGAGAGGGATGCAGGCGGGCATCCGAGCTGGCACGCTCTGGGGAGTATCTCTATGCCTATCTCTATGCCTATCTCTATGCCTATCTCTATGCCTATCTCTATGCCTATCTCTAACCCTATCTCTATGCCTATCTCTAACCCTATCTCTATGCCTATCTCTATGCCTATCTCTTCCTTGGTACCAGCACACTGCCCTCCTTAGCCCCCTGTGAGACAGGCATTCAAACAGACGACGAAAAGCCCTGTAGACCACTACTGAAAGCTGCCACAGACATCGATGGTGGTGACCGCGAGGTCCTGCTGCCCTCAGCCCATGCTACAGGATGTTCGCTGTCCTGCTGTCTGATGAGATTAAAAATGTTAACTATGCAAATCCCCTAAAAGATGATTTGCAACAGCAAGGATATCAAGGCAGAAAGATTGAAACAGTACATGTGATGCGAGCTTATTTGAAGGCTTTGAGAGACCTTCACTTAGAAAGAAGAGGTTCGTAAGGTCAATGCTTTGAGCACAGGTATCCATCTACTTTTGTCAAGGTTTCATCTCGGACATTAGGACACAAGCCAATCTGGACATATCTTAATCATTATAGGGGAGAATCAAATATACTGTACAACCTAAGATACAATATCACACACATTTAAGTAAACCTGCATAATGGCAGTGTGATGGGTTTATTCTGGTTCTTACCACATGCTGCATTCTGTTTTTATTAAGGCTTCTATGAAACCCCAAACGTAAGTATGAACAGATGTTATTCAAAAGGATGTAAGTCAATGGATGACTGTACTTGTGATTTTTTTACCATCAGAATTCACTGCACTCTTACAGATCTCTGTGGAACATTCAGTTTCTTTTAAAATAAGTAAACACTGGCTGTTTATCTGGTAATATGTGCTTTCAGGACTATTAC
>JAODJU010000095.1:26226975-26253591 GCA_026776725.1 Gnathonemus echidnorhynchus | reverse complement strand
ATGGAAATTTATTCTGCCAGAACTGGGGGAACCCTGTTCAATGCGAATCTAGCACAAATCTATGTCATCTATGGGTTGCAGTGTCACAAATGACACTTCATTGGTAGATTCCACGGCAATACAGGCTCACTGGTATTTTTTTTTTTTTTCCTCGGGTCGGGTCGGGTTTTGGGTCATTATCCATGCCTATTTTTGCGGGTTGGGCGGGGCGGTTTGGATATTGCTGTTTATAAGAAGCCACAGGACAGGAAGAAGCTAGTCTATCCTGATAAACCATCTTCTATTGCACCAGTGCCACATGATAAACATTTGCCTATTCCAGTCCCACCAACAACAGATGAAGCCAACATGGAAGTGTCGGAACAGGACGATGAGTATGAAGAAGCGGGAGAAGCTTGGCAATCTGATGAACCTCACTTTCCAAACCAGTAGAAACTTGATGATCTAGTCAGAGATCTGAACCTTCCTAAAGCAGGTGCAGAACTGCTTGCATCCAGATTGAAAGAATGGAATCTTTTGGATCCAAGTGTGAGAATTTCGAAGTACCGAAAGAGACATACTAAGTATGCTCAGTACTTTACAGTCGATGAATCACTCTGCTTCTGTTCAGACGTGTTGGGACTGTTTGAAGAAATTGGTGTCACACATCAACCGGACCAATGGTGACTGTTTATTGACAGCTCTACAAGGAGTTTGAAGGCTGTACTACTTCATAATGGAAATCAGCATCCTTCCATACCAGTTGGCCACAGTGTACACTTGAAAAAAGACTATAACAATGTTAAGACTTTGCTACAGAACTTTTGTTTCTGATTTTCTTGGCAACAACAGGGCAGAAGATTACAAGGAACTGGTTGAAGAACTGCTCAACAGCTACCGGGAGTTGGGTTGCAGAATGTAACCCAAGCTGCACTACTTGCAGTCTCATCTTGAATTTTTCGACCAACTTTTGGTGCTGTGAGTGAAGAACATGGAGAGAGATTTCACCAAGACATCCAGGTGATGGAGAAGTGGTACCAAGGACGATGGGATGAAGCCATGATGGGTGACTACATCTGGAGTTTGGTTCGTACTGATGACTCAACTCACAAGAGACAAGAACGACCCAGTGTACACTTTTAAAGCTTTGAGGGTTATTTGCATCGTTACTTTCTTTGTGCATGCAAAAGAAACTTTTGCTCCCAGTGGTGTTAATATTTTGCAAATTCCATGCATGCTGGTTAAAGCAGATTGCTCGTATATGCTAAATATACATACAATTTAGTTTATCTCTAGAACTATTGAAGGTAGGAAAAAACTTGATTAAGAAACATCAAAAATGCAATGAAACAGACCTTTCATAAAAACTTTTTACCCAGTGTTATTAACCGACACACACCCATAAATTGAGAAATGGGTAACAAAAAATTATGCAGATGCAGCAGTCTCTTAATTTTTTCAATATGGGAGAAGAGATTTTTGTTCTCTATAAAAGGGTGGCCCATTTTTTTAAAGCAGTCCTGGCCTAAACAAGAATGACTATCAAGACAATTCTCTTCTGGCCCCTCGCCTGTAACGATCTGTCTGAAACGAGCGGCTTTGTGGCAATGATGTTAGGAGCTGCTCTCTGCTTAAGTGGAGGGTCTTTCAGCTACACGTTGGCAGGGGAAGTTAAGTGTGTCTTATTAACATGTTGTTGTTGCTGACTTTGAAGCAACGTAATGACACTGACATCACTCAAAATCAAATTACCCGGCACTACGGATGACTCTCTCTGGGACTCGAGAGTGTATTAAGCGATCAAGGGGAAATGTACTGTGAAACCAGTGGAGTGGCCCAGAAAACGAACACAGGCCGCGAATGGCTGAAACGAGGTGGGGTGCTGATCTTGACGGGCTGAGGGGTGGGTGGAAGGCGGGGCTTGGAAGTGGAGGCATGGAAGGCAGAGCATAGGAGACAACGCATGGGAGGGATGGCATAGGAGACAGAGTGGGGTAGGCGGGGCATAGGAGACAGTGCATGGGAGGCGGGACATAGGAGACAGAGTGTGGTAGGCGGGGCATAGGAGACAGTGTGTGGAAGGCGGGGCATAGGAGACAGTGTGCGGAAGGCGGGGCATAGGAGACAGCGCTGGGAGGCGGGACATAGGAGACAGAGTGTGGAAGGCGGGATATAGGAGACAGCATGGGAGGCGGGACATAGGAGACAGTGCGTGGGAGGCGGGACATAGGAGACAGTGCGTGGGAGGCGGGGCATAGGATACAGTGCGTGGGAGGCGGGGCATAGGATACAGCGCGTGGGAGGCGGGGCATAGGATACAGTGCGTGGAAGGCACAGAGCATGGTAGGTGGGGCTTGGAAGGTGAGGCATAGAAGGTGGGGCACAAGAAGCAAGGAGTGGCATGGCTCAGCTGCACAGCTAATGACGGGTGGTGCAGTGCTCTGCATGTTCACTACAGGTTTCTCTAAATTGCCCACAGCATGTGTGCCCCCTGCTGGACTTGCATCCCCTGAGGCTCACTGTACAGGCTCCAGGCTCACAGAACTGCAATATGTGATAGGTGGATGGATGTATGAATTAGCGAATGAGAGTCGTTTGTATTTAATGAGGACAGACGTGCCTCGGAAAGCTTCATGGGGAGTCTGCTGGAATCCAGCTGTATGTGAGAGTCGTCTTGTTAGGTCACGGTTTGTTCACTCGTGTCTTACAGCCTGCCTGTGGATTTCGCGACAACGTTTCGCTTGGCTTCTAACATCACTGAGCACCGAGCACCTCAAAGGAAACGCGACAGATCACCAGGGGCGCCTGAGGACCTACTTGCACAGGACGTTCTTCTGTGGACTTGTTCCTGCAGATTCGAAGGATGTGCATGTCGCCTGGAATTATTTCGATCGAGGTGGCACAGTGAATTACAGACGCAGGTGGCGTTCTCTCACAAGTAAGCAGTAAACCCAGAGTAAGCAGTCACAGGGATCTCCGGAGGCCGCGGAAGAGAGGGACTGAGCCAAATACCGGCCCACAGCCCTTTACAGACAGCAAGAATCTGCCAGCCCAGAACCAGGGCGGGGTGTCATTAGAGATCACTGTAGATCAGATTTGTTCCTTAATGTTGACTTAATATTGTTATTGCTGTCAGATTCAAAGTCATTCAGGTACTTCTGTCTGTTCTGGTCTCCATAACAGAAGTGGCTCATTTATGAGAATGTTTGGTCCCCAGACATTACGGCAGATGATGTCATTGCCCACTAACCTGATCTGAGCCCATGCTACAGATTTGAAGCAGGGAAATTTACATTTTATTTATTTAGCAGACGCTTTTGTGCAAAAGCAACATATAATTGAGAAAGCCAGCTCAGCCAGTCCCTGGAGCAACTGGGGTTAAGGGCCTAACTCAAGGGCCCTATGGTGGCATCAAGCTGTGGGCCATGGGACTTGAACCAGTGATCGTCCAATCACAGGCACCGCAGCCTAACCCACTGAGCCACACAGTGTAGCACAGAACAGGAATGAATTTCTGTGAGCGTTCTCCAGAACAGGAATGGATTTCTGTGAGCATTCTCCATTTTCAGAGAGACATGCTCCGTAATGCAAGCCTATAAAAAAATCCACCCCCTCCTATCCCCCTCTCCATCCCTCTATCCACTCCATCTCTCCCTCCCACCTTTCTATCCCCCTCTCATCCCTCTACCCACTTGCCTCCATCCCTGTCCACTTCTCTCTATCCCATATCCAACCCTCCATCCCTCTAGACATCCTACTCCATCTCTCTATCCACCCCTACATCTCTATCAACCCCTCTTCATCCTCTATCCAGTCCATCTCTCCCTCCCACCTTTCTATCCACCTCTCCATTTTTCAATCCACTCCCTCCACCATTCTATCCACTCCTGTTCATCCCTTTATATAACCCTCTCCACCCCTACATCTCTCTTTCCACCCTTCTCTCTATCCACTCCATCTGTCCCTCCCGCCTTTCTATCCTCCATCATCCCTCTATCCACTCCCTCCACCCCTTTCTATCCCTCTATCCACTCCTCTTCATCCCTCTATCCACCCCCTCCATCCCTCTAACCACCCTATTCCATCTCTATCCACCCTCTACATCCCTATCTACCCCTCTTCATCCTCTATCCACTCGATCTCTCCCTCACACCTTTCTATCCACCCTCTCCATCTTTCTATCCACTCCCTCCACCCCTCTATCCACTCCTGTCCATCCTTTTATACACCCCTCTCCATCCCTCTATCCACTCCTCTCCTTCTCTCTATCTACCCTTCGTCATCTCTCTATCCAATCCATCTGTTCCCCCTCCTTTCTATCCTCCTTCATTCTTCTATCCACTCCCTCCACCCCATGCTATCCCTCTATCCACTCCTCTCCTTCTCTCTATCCACCCTTCTTCGTCCCTCTATCCATTCCATCTGTTCCCCTTCCTTTCTATCCTTCTTCATTCTTCTATCCACTCCCTCTACCCCATGCTATCCCTCTATCCACTCCTCTTCATGCCTCTGCCCAGCCCTCTCCATCCCTCCATTCACTCCCTCCATTCCTCTATCACCCCATCCATCCCTTTATCCACCCCTCTGCATAATGATAATGATAATTATGCTTCTCCTGAGTGCCTTTACCACACAAGATATGACTAAGCCAGTAATGAAAGACATGGCAGCTACACAGGACTCTAGCAATTTCACCCCAGAAAGAGGACAGTGGCACTGCTGAATGTGACGGGATTTTAACAAATGGCATTGCTGTCCAATGCCATTTGGGGAATGGGAAAATGGCATTCATCCTGGCAGGGGGAAAAAACGATGAAAACTCTCTGCCCATTGTCCAAAAAGTTCTGGTCCATTTGTGAAATTCTTTTCTGTCCTACAAGTTTTCAAAAAAAATTGTGACCAATTTCTACAATTTTCTATCGTAGGTCATGGGTACCAGAGTGGAAATATCGACGTGGGGGTAAGTATAACACTGGGTGGCTTTTATATTCTATTCTCATCAGAAAAATATAGGGCTGGGAAATTTATCACGTCAACATGTGTTGATTTTGCACTCATGATGCCTTAGTACAGTATATCTTTGATTGCATTAAGTGCAGTATTTCGTAATGCATAAGACGGGGTACTTTAATCTGACAGGTTTTCCAGCTAACCAACAAATCTCACTTTGTCATGCAAAAACATGTTCTCTCAATGGCAAAATTGCCTAACAACGCATTTCTCGGAATTAGACCGTTGTTGTTAAGTGACACGTAAATTCTGGGAAGTAAAACTACACTGTAGATAGATTATTTATATTTTATATCGACTGAGTATTCATCATATAATTCCTGCTTTTAGTATATGCTAGTGCTACTTTAGGTTTCATGTGTCATTCAGTATGATTTGGTAGGTTATGTTTTTGATGTGGGAATGTTGAAAAATGTTATATTTTTTATAAAATAATGGGAACTGCTTCTTCACTTTGCACCATTTTGGTTTCATATGTTTTTTTTTTTGATCTCAGTAATTTTTGTTATGGATTTGATGAAATAGTTTTATTTATTGCTGAAATAAATGGTAACATAAAAATGATTAACTAACCCAGAGGCAAAATTGACAGTTTAGACAATGACATAGTCTGTAGACAATGGCATATTCAAACTAATTTTAAAAATTAGAGAAAATTAACATAGTAATGAGTTCAAAACAATGACCCATGTACTCCCCTTAATTATACCTTAATTTGGGGATTCAATGTATAAATATTTATGATAATAAGTTTTAATATTTGGAGCAATTAATCATGATTAATCACAGAAAACCGTGCAATTAATTAGTTAAATTTTTAATTGATTCCCAGTCCTACAAAATACTTGCCTCTATCATGTTTCAGTGGACATTTTCAGTTATGCAACCCAAAAACAGTAATTCATTGTAACTTAGTAAGCAACCTTCCAAAACACAACTTTGCTCTAATTAAAACCATGAATTAATTTTATCTCCCCTGTGCTGTGTGGGCTTCTATTGGATGCTCCAATTTCTTCCTGGAGCCCAAAAGCATGTGTTCAGGCTAATTGGTGTCTCTATATTGCCCCTAAAGTGTGGGCGTGAGTATGTGCCCAGCGATGAGCTGGCATTTTGTTCAGGGGACACCCTGTGCTGCCCGCAGGCCCCTGCCCCCACCCCCACCCCCACCCCTATAATGTGGAATGTGCAAGACAGGATGGCTGCAGTTTATATGCCACAGAAGTTGTATTAAGATTTTATACCTTAGCCTTTGGTGTAGTTGTACTAGACATACTGACATGATTTTACGTTATAAACAAATAAAGTTATGGTTTGATGTATGTATCTCCCATGAGGTGGACAGGTACAATTAACATATCATGGTGTTTTTAGAGCTACATTGATAATGTTGCATTTCTCATAGAGATTTCTAAAAGGTAGGTTGGAAAGATATTTCAGGTGGATAAATAACACGGTCTAGCCCACTTTCCAGGAGAGGGGACGTATCCTCGTTAGACACTAAAGGCCACTGGCAAGTGTCATCAAGAGTGATAACAGAGTGATCATGCTCTGCCGTACACTCAGAGCGGCGTGGCACGTAAGCACTCTCGACAAAACACAATTAGCTAATTCCCAGAGACTGACTCATTCAGCTCTAAACGGATTCAATCGGGGGAGGACTCACAACATCACAATTAATCAAAACGGTGACAACAAATTAATGGGCCACTGAGAAGTAGGGCTGCAGAAGGGCGGGGGCCTGTCGCTCTGGTTCCTCCAGGAGGCCCACATGGAAGCTAGTGAGATCCCTCCAGCATAAGGCGGGGGAGACGGATGTCTGGCAGCAGGCAGTCTGAGGGGGAAGGTCGTCACGGGCACCTCCTCTTGTCCTGCCAGACACATCCAGAGTCCATCACTAATACGGCAGGCATAGAGAACGAGGCAACATGGCGGTCAGGGAGTCTTGAACAGAAGAACATGTTCCTTTTGCTTTTTTAAAGAATTGTAATTAGCGCAAACAATAACCTTGTATGGGAATGAACAAACCCTGGCTAATTAGTGTTCAGCGTGTGCTCCTATAAATGGAACAATGGCTGATTTCCCTGGTAGATATTGGGAAGCTGACTGGAGGAAGCCAGCGCTCTGTATGTATAACTGCGGTTAGCACAGAGCGCTAACACCCCAGAGACTAATGGGGAGGTGAGGCTCAGAGAAGGTATGTAACTGTGGTTAGCACAAAATGCTAACACCCCAGAGACTAACAGGGAGGTGAGGCTCAGAGCAGGTATGTAACTGTGGTTAGCGTAGAGTGCTAACGTCCCAGAGACTAACGGGGAGGTGAGGCTCAAAACAGGTACGTAACTGCAGTTAGCGTACAGCGCTAACACCCCAGAGACTAGTGTGGAGGTGAGGCTCAGAGCAGGTACCTAACTGCAGTTAGCACAGAGTGTTAACACCCAGAGACTAATGCGGAGCTGTGGCTCAAAGCACGTATGTAACTGCAGTTATCATAGAGCGCTAACACTCCAGAGACTTATGCGGAGGTGAGGTCCGGGTCTGTGTGCATGTGGGAGGGCCCAGGCTTTCAGCCAGCTAGTCCATGTAAAGCCTCCCAGCCCCCACACACAGTGTCCATACCAATGTGGTCCCCAAGGAACCCATTCAGTAGGCATTTATTTTTCAGTGCACAGTGTGGGAGACCCACTGAGGACTTAGGTGGACATGGGGCCTTAGAGGGGCAAACCCTCCATGGGGAAGGACACTGAGACACGCTAGAGCATGAAGCGGAGCGTGTTTCATACTCCACCTGCAGACCTCCTGAGCACACAGCTACTTGACCCCCTGCATCTCCCTTGATGTTTGCTCTCATTCACTAGAAAAAAAAAACTTGTAAACTAATCGCAGGGGCAGGAATCTGTGTCGTTCAGACAGGAATTGTTGGCCCCTGAAGGTGTAAGTAAACTTGAGTTCCCCTGGTGGAAAGTGAGAGGCAGGCTTACCATGCTTTACCACGCATTTTACTGCTACCTTCTTCCTTTTCCCACACTCGTGCTCGCCTTGAATGTGCTGGCTTTCTCATGTTTATAAGCACAGAGTTTTATTTTCCTCTGCCAGGAAAATTTATTTTCCTCTTTCATTTGTGTATTTCGTGAGCAGCTTTTAGGGGAGAGATTCTGACAGAGTTTCCCTGTAGCCAGTGAGATCCAGATGAAGGGGTTTCCTCACCATTTAAAACTGACCCAAGCTTGGTTTCCGTCCCTTGGAAAGTGTATCACTGCTGCTAGGAGTGCTGTAATTTAAAGATGCCCCATCCAGCCTAACCTGGCCATAAACCCTTACAAGTTCCTAAAACCTGGGCGAACACCCACTGGAGCACAAAGGTCCCAAGATGGCACTTCCAGGGGTAACTGGGGCAAGCCACATCCACCGTCTACCATTGGACAATATTACTCTTTCCCAGGCCATGTGGGGTGTCCCAGTACCCCTCAATGCCCCCCCAATGAATGATTATGAGCTGAACATGATGTATAGATGCTATACTTTTCCTGTGTTAGTATCCTACTCTACATTTACTCTGAAGTCCCCTTGCTGGATTTTTCTCTACTGTGCACATTTCAACACCTAGCAGCAAAGGCGTTTTTATTTATAGCTCAATCTGGCTTGGGTTTATAATGTATTATTCTGGAAAATTCCTATAAAGTGCATTATGCCAGAGTGGCCTACAAAGAAGAGGGCTGCTCCCCTGGCCGTGCGCGAGCCCCCCCCCACCCACAGTCTCAGGCCTACTTAGCAGTTCCAGTTTGGGCCAGATGGAACGTCAGCCGGCTCCAAAGGTTCAGAACTGGGCTAACCCTAAACCAGTATAAATGCACCGACTACAATCAATAAGCGTCCATACATCTGTCTTCTAAGTTGTGGGGGGCAGCATTAGGCAGCACGGGGCACAGAGCTGGGGTACACCCTGGACGGGATGCCAGTCCATCACCGGGCACCTACACACCCTGGTTAATCTCTGGTTAATTTCATTATACATCAACAAACATTGTCCTGCATTCTTATCTTTTTTATATGAGGCCAGTTTGACACACTAGTGAAAATACAACCTTACTGCAAGTCTTTAGTCTGCAAAAATGAATCATTTCCACCTTAAAACGGTAAACTGTCCCCAGACTTGGCCTCCAGTTGATGAACATGAGCTGAATAATGTTGTAGTAAAATAGGACAGTATAAAATTAAAATGCAGCATTAAAATTATACAAAGCAGTATATTATTAAGCAATAGAAATTCTACACGCTGCCTGACAGGCTGCCTGGTTTTAAAATAATAATAATAAAAATAATTCAAATAAAAGCAGATTGGCCATGGTTCAGTGCTGCCATCAGTGGCAGGTTTGACGGTGAACCCAGAGGCCTCCTTGAAGAGCCCTATGATAATCTCTCTGCCTGGGAATTATTTCTGCTGGAGTCTTACACACCGGTTTACAAACCAAACAAAGGAATCCTAGTTACTGTCATCTTGACATCTTGAACATGGATGTGTTTGTTTTCTATCATAATTATAAAAACTCCTTGAGGTGTCTGCTGCTGGATTTGAATTTATGTTATTTTGTTCTTAAATATAGTTTAGATATAGATATAGTATCCTATGAAAATGGATAAATGTGCTACAGTAAAAACAGCGACTCATTCACCTTTTGGAAAATCACGCAGTGTCACACTTTTTCTATTTAGAACCTTTCCAAGTGACAGGAAATCTCCAACACAACAATTCTACCCCAGTAACAATCATCAGGTGAATAGAGTGAGATGTAAGGGAATGTGTTATTCTCTAACCTGGCAGCTTATTGGAAGGAGGCCAGGCGTTTAGGAGGAAGTCACATGGTTCCTGTAAATGCCCTTTGACCTAAATGTTTCCTTTCACCTGAATGTGACCCTCTCCCAGGGAAGCGTGCAAGCTGACATCTTGCACAGTTCCCATCATTTTTCAACATATAAAATATGAACACCTTCCCATCTCCTATTTTATCAGCGGCCAGACTTCCTGGTTCATACTAAAAAATGACTCTAATACCGCAGCTGTAAGTGTACATAGCGCAGCTCTCACAAGCAGATTACCCAGTAAGATAAACTACACTGAGGATTAGGGCCCTACTGATCTCTAAATACCCTGTGATGGACTGACCAGCGTGTTCCCTGCCTCATGTGCCTCTCCTGCCACCATGAGCTCCTTCTGACCCTGTACTGGGTAAGCAGCTAGGAGATGGATAGATTCATGGTGTGTAATTTCACTAGCAGGGCCAGGAGCACAGTGACGCAGGAGTCCCATG
Source organism: Gnathonemus echidnorhynchus (assembly GCA_026776725.1). NCBI lineage: Eukaryota > Metazoa > Chordata > Actinopteri > Osteoglossiformes > Mormyridae > Gnathonemus > Gnathonemus echidnorhynchus. The sequence goes on along the minus strand of JAODJU010000095.1, from coordinate 26,243,296 downwards.
CTTAAAGTCTCCGTCCTTGATTGTTCTCTGACCAGTCACAGCCTGTACTGGGCCTGACCAGGTCGGTGCACGCAGATAGGCCTGCCCTCTCATTTTTATCTGGATAAAGGTATGCCTTCAGTAACAAAGAAATGTGACACATTCATGTCACAACTAGGTAGGGTTACCATATGTCCAGGTTTTCCCTGTTATGTGAGTGACAGATTACAGAGCTCACCTACTGTAATATCCTAACCCTACTTCTAGGGATGAAACGGTTGCCAGTTTCATGGTAAACCACAGTAAAATTTCCAAGGGTTAGTATTATTGTTTCAAATTGAAATTATCAGTAAAACTGTCGCTGATTAACATGCGTTAAATACTGCCCAGCATCAACCAAAGTTAGCTATAGTCTCCCAGGTGTAGGCGCACAGACAGAGTATGCAACATGGGTTTGTTTTGTGTCCATGAAAACATGGCGGAATGCCGTAACAGCGCAGTAACAATGCAGTAATGGCACAGTAACAGCGCAGTAACAGCGCTCCACAGATTTTTAATGTTACTGCACATTTGATATGGCTTTTCTTATTTTTATATAAGGTGTTAGCTATGTTATTGTTAAAAATTATGCAAACAAAAACTGTGTAACTGTAATACTGCTAATTTTATTTGTGGTTTTCAATATAAAACTTGGTGAAATCATTTCAGTTTTGTGTATCGGTGCTTTTTGAACATTTTAGCAATACTGCATTAAATTTGGTCACCATCATACTGTGTTATTTCTAGTCACTACAGTCCCTCCCCCCTACCCCCAATTGCATTTATCTAGCAAACAATTTTATCCAAAGCTATACAGTGGTACCTTGGAACACAAACTTAATTCTTTCCAGAAGGCTGATCGAGTTGCAATTTGGTCGAGGTCCAAGTCAAATTTCCCCAAAAGAAATGATGTAAATGAATTTAATCTGTTCCAGACCCCAAAATGACTGCCTATTTAAACCTTTTAAGCCTACCTAACCAATGACGAAAAGTATTAACAGTCAATATAAAACGAATACACACATACAAAAGCAATAAACATTAAATAAATGACAATCCCACACTCTGAAGCGAGAGCAGACGCATGTGCACAACCTTCAAGTCTCGCTATAATTTCCTTTTTAAGTTCTACAGTTACTCTCACTTTTACTCTTTGGTTTGTTGCTATCATTGTTCACTTTCTTACGGGCCATGATTACTGTATCACTAAATGTACTGTAAATAAAGCAACAAAAATTCACACTGAACACAGGAACCCGGCTTTCGCACGGCAAACTCAGTGGAGAGGTACAGTGACACTGACAGCGGCCCATAGGCATCAACATTCCAGTAGGTTTGTGTGCCTTTGTTTCAGCCCATCAGAGACGCCTCTCAATACGTACAAGTTTTAGCAGGTCTGTTCTTTTTTGTTGTTTTCTGAGTTTTCGTTCGAGTTCAGGTTAGATTTTTCTCAACAGACCTGTTCGAGGTCCGTATTGGTAGAACTGAATGCATCTCGACCCATACAAGTTTTAGCAAGAACGGTCGAGTTCCAATATTTCGGTCGAGGTACAAGTCGAAAAAAAAATCAACAGACACATTTGATGTCCGAGCTGGTCGAGTTGAGAGTTCCAAGGTTCTACTGTATACAACTGAGAGAGCAGTGTCAGCCAGTCCCTGTATATATTGGCATTAAGGGTCTTGCTTAAGTGCCCAAAGGGGAGACTGTTCGGCTAACCACAGGATTTGAACCAATGACCTTCTCATCAGAGGGATGGAGTCCTAACCTACTGAGCCACACGCAGCATGAAATAGCCAAACAAAAACAGACAGACATCCTCACAGTAACGTAGCGTAGACGACAGGCTTGTTTGCAAAGGTAGAAACCAAGTGGGCTGAGGGGAGTACAATTCTGAGCTTTCTCTACCCGTTAAAAAATGATTTTCCAGAACTAAAGTTAAGAGCTAAAATACATGGCTAATTATACAGCCATTCTTTCACTGTAATGTGAGAGAGGAATGAAGTGGTTCTCCAGCGGTAGTGGGCCAGTCACTTGTCTCTCAGAAATGTCCTGCATGGTATTATAACAGAGACATGCAAACAAGCTGAACTAAGTATTCGAGCCTGAAGGAAGGGAACAGAGAATCACTGTAGGTGCAGCGAGTACATTTAATAACAGTATGTAAATGATTTTTCACTAATGTCTCACATACTTGTCACTCCTCTCCCAGCTTTCTCAGTCATCAATTTAACCTTTTTGTGAATTTAATAACAAACCTGCAAAATGATTTTTATTTGTAATGCAATGACATGACCGACGAAGCCAATTTGCCATCACTGTGCTCCTCTATCCTATCACACTCTGCTTCTCTTACTGCAGCACAACATTCTTACATTTCTGTATAACCTGCTGCGATAAAAATAACTTACAGTTTAATATACTTGCTCTGCTGTTTCTTTGCGAAATTGGTTCGCGTCTATGGGAAGGAGCTGTCAGGGTCTTTAATTACCTACATCTCTCTCCAGCTGTGGCACATAGCAACCGTAAGTGACAGTCATGAAGTAAGATGAAGAAAGTTAATCATACATAAATAGGAAATAAAAGGCTAGAATGTTAAAGAAAACCAAATAGTACAGGCCATCCGAAATGAAAAGAGAATCTAAAATATTAAATAAGAGAAAGTCCTTTTTAAATGTCTCCGTCAGGCAAGTCCAACCAATTTTATTAATATCCCAAACGGATACCTAGGGCACCTGGTGATGACATGTGACATGCTGGTCAATGTGGTGGGGACATGAGGACTCAGGTGAATGGGGCGTCCAGAACAATTCGAACTGCACATGAAAACCAAAGCTACATTGATGGGGTGATAACGTCCAAGGTTTATCGATGGTGTCCCAACGATTCCTCCGTAATCATCGACTCCACGTCCACGAAATTATGGAAACTGCGCTGGATGCCGCCATTCATCCTTCTGCTCCACGTCCTGAAAAACAGGGCAAAGCAACAGAGCCAGGTTCGTGATTATACATCATGAAACAACAGATTAGGATTTGTTAAGGCTATCGTCTGGTTTGATTTATAATGTCTGATAAATCTATTTTTGGTACAACTGCAGCCACTGAGGTATAGAATTGTTGCATTTTTATGTCACTATAATATATAGTCCTAGTTCATCGCTATATTATGTACTATGCAATCTTGAATATTTAATATTGTTTTTGTATGACCATAATATTAATCACAGCACAAATCATGTCTAATTGTAGCTGATCTCAAACAGCCAGTACATTTACATGTATTTTGTCCAAAGCAACGTGAGTCAGCCAGACAGCTGAGTTGTGACCACAGCACAGCTCGCCTGTTTTAAATTTAACAGAAGTTTCATTCCTCATTCTTACATTCAGTCTAGAAGATAAATGGTTTTCAGATTCATAAATCTCAGAATAACAATCTCTTATTCAGCACATGTGTCTGCATTGAAAGTACACTGCATGCAATGTCAGGATAAACAGTGCGACTGTTCAGCATCCTTAGCCCTTAGAGTACATTCAATACAATCCACTAAAATAAAAATAAATTTAAAAAACATGTTTTTGTTAAAAAACAATGGACGTATTTTTAAACTTACTTCACAATAAAGTCTTGCTGGGTGTGACTGTCAGTTAGATGTCTGTATGTGGGATTTGTAATCTGTAATATGCATCTTTGGTTTGGAAACCAATTCACTGGCACCGCTAGCTGTTCTATAAAAACCGCGGCCTGTTTCTTTTCTCCGCAGCTGGGTTTACAATAGAAAATTCACACAAAGCAATCCGCCACATCTTTAGCCTGTCTGTGACAGTTAAGACTCCACACTACAACTGTACTCTTATTGAATATCGCACTGAAAACCCTTCTGCCCACATTACAGCCTCAGTTCGTCAGGTAGGGATTCAACTGACAGTCAAAAAATGCCCCACAGGGATACTGGCCTTCATTGACTTCCAGTTGGACCATTTTCTAGACCATTCTAGCTACACTGCTGAGTTTGAAAATCCAGTGTGGGTCTTGAAATACCCAAACCAACATACCTGGCACCACCGATTTTGACCCCGTTCTTGCGCTTCGACACCCCCGTATGACCCCCAGTCATCAATCACTGGTGGACCTGCGGTTGGAGGTGGGGGGCAGTATTTCTTCAGGGCGCAGAGTCCCCCTGAGGGTCAAATCCTAGCATTACCCCTGCCTCGAGCCTTATAAATATGCCAGCTTCCCTGAACCTACACTGATCAAAGTGGATCTAATAGGTTAAATCGACTAGTGTTCATGGCTTTCATTAAGGATTTATCAGGTCAGTCTGTCTCAGGGAAGAAGCCAGCATCCCTAACGCTCAGTGCAAACCCCCGGTGGAGACCTTGTTTACCAAGGCGTCCAAAAACCAGGTGGTCAAAGGGGCAGGTTTTCTGGTTGTCAGTTTCACACAAGGGTGACGGTCCTGGCATTTCAGGTGCACCACATAGAATTAGGTGACTTGTGTTTTTGACGGGGGGAGTGCTGAGCTATGAGTGTAGTGCAGTGCTGCTGGATCTGTGCCTTTATAGAAGCATTAGCCCCATCCCATCACATGACTGATGCTGTTTGTGGACAAAGTGTTCAGCCACCACACTATTAAGAGGAAGAATAGTATAGGCCACCTCACCTCAAAGCTGGACTATGTATTCTGGCAAAGGGGGTCCAGCTGAGGCAGGTGTGGCCCTGTCCCCCTATTCCAGGCTGGGGACAGGAGGAAACTCGGCTCTCAGGAAGTGCATGTGTGTGAGAAAGAGAAGGACAGGGTGCTGAGCATCATGGGATATATGGTAAACCGTATAAGATGGCGGTTTGGGGGTTTGTCAACAATGTGGACAACAAGATGTCTCTTCATGGTGGCTATGATGAAATCCACGCAGAAGAACCTAAGGGGTGTATAGCTAACACATACAGACACGTGTTTTTATTAACTCTGACATCACATCTTCCTTTCCCCAATGAAGCCGTATTTTTCCTTAGCTGAAGCCGGACGTTACGGTGGTCACATAACCACACCTTCCTCTGTCATTCGTCAAGGCCTCATCGCTCTGAAGCTACTCAGGGCTTCAGCAGTCTGCTGGAAAGACACGGATGCTGGAGAGGCACGGCATCTGAAACGGGTCTCAGTCGCTCCACTAGCAGCATTTTAAAGCTTTTTAAGAACTTCCACAGTGGGTGAGAGAGAGCATGTGAGTGAGTGTATCTGATAGAGAGAGAGCTGGCAGTGAACAGCACAGTGACGCATGATGATGAGGGAGGAGCTGTCTTCCCCCAATGCAGGGTTGTGTGATTCGAACCCCAGCATCAAAGTCCTGGCTGCAGTCCCGCCCCCCAGGTCACAACTCCATCCTCAGAAAAAAAAATCAACCACAGCAATCCCAGTGGGACAGGTGAGATGAAAGCACAGATCACAGGTAGAGGTGTGAGATCCAGCTGATGTCCGTTTGTCTGCCCAAACCTTTGATAATGTCACGGAAAGCGATCGAGCCAATTCAGTAGCTGAGGAAACATATTCGAGAAAATATCCACTTGCATATCTGAAAAGGAAATGCAATATGACGCGTGTACGCACTGCCCAATGAACACAGAAAGATACCAGCTTCAAGAGTGAAGCTGGGAGAGTCTAGTGAATGAAAATGACCCTGCAAAGAAGCCTTTCACAGAATTTTCCAATTTAGGGAGGAAAGGATATTTCCCTAGGTTATGTCATGTTAAATCAACAAGAAAAATGGCTTAAGGTCATACTGTAGTACAGGCTACCTTATTCTGAAGTCTGTTATTGAAGAAGGACTGAAATTTCCAGCTTGCTCGCAACAAAAAATTGTAGTTTTTTCATCAGTGAACAGGATTCCCAATACCACTGCTCCCCATCACTGTATATGCAGTGTCCCCACACTGTCATGTGATAGTAACCAGGATGCAGTGTGATAATGAAACCTGAAATCGTGTTTCCTTTGCTCTTGCTCCTGCTTTGTTAATAGTCCATGAATATAAGGCGTCTGCAGCTACGCTCAGCGTCAAATCAACAGGTGAGTCTTCCCAAGATCCTATCTGGTGGTGTCTGTGAAGAGGGACCTCGGCCGGCACTGGAGAGCTTCTCGGCAAGGCCGCGGCCTGACTGCTCAGCCAGATGGATTGGTGTGTTACAGGAGGCCTACATGGGGTCAGCCTTAAACTGTCTGCACGGATAAGGGCTGGGAATTCGGGGTCTCCTGAGACTCGCCCGATTCGTGCCGGTCGCGTCTCGGGGCAGCGTACGGACCTGACCCACTTACGGCTGTTTATCAAAGTGACAGACACTGCAGGCGGAGCCGTCAACCCTCCCCCACCTTCCCCCCCTGCCAAGTACAGCCTCCCTATTACACAGGAAGGCCCTTCTGGGCTTCATACGCCCCCCCCACTGCATGCAGCGCACCTCCAAGCCAGTGCTGCCCTGCTCCAGGACTCAGGACATCATCCTAGTAAGGGCCATGAATGACAGGGGGAAGATTTCAGAGGGTTGGGGACACCCCAACCAGGGGGGGGGTGAGAAAATAAAGCCAACCGGTGTCCTGGCTGCGAGCGAGAGCCCCCAAAGGGTCTTTACTTACCTCTGTTAGTTTTGCAGGCAAACAAGCATTTTGACATTTGTTTTGAGCAGGCGGGGGGGGGGGTGGGGGTGGGGGCAGTGCTCCGGGTGGATGTCTGTAATTACCTATCGATTTCTGCCACGCTCCTCCCCAGCCACCGGGCAGGGGCTGCGCATAAATCATTTTGCTCTATGATATCCACGCATTCCTTCCCTTAAATTCTGCTCATGCAGCTCCTGATTCACGGTCCATTTCTCCAGCACTGCTGCTGTTCGGTGATGGGGGGGCATGGGGGGGGGGATGGCGGTCACGTTTCAGCATTGCTTTATACAGCCTGTGCACTGGGAAGCATAGCTCAAACTAAACCTCAGAAATTATACCCCAGCAAAGCGAGTGCCTTGGGAATTCAGGGCTGTATGTATTCGGTGATCCCTATCCTATTTTCAAAGTTTGTTTTGTTTAACTTTTCAAGGTGCTCATCTAAATGCACATTACATTTTGCCCTTTAAGGCACAGACACACACACTTCCTTTAAGTCGTGTCACCCGGGTTGTGAAGTCAGGAGCCTCAGTGTTGTCACGCTTACTGAGAAGTGGTGTTGGGAATGGCAGGTGCCATATTCAGGAGGGTGCAGGGCATATCTGAAAAGCGGCTGACAGGCTCAGCCCACGGAACCCCCCTAACCCCCCGCCCCAAACAGATAACTCTAATCTCATCATCTAAACTCTCAAAAAAGCACACAGAGGTCATCTTATATCTTAGGAAAACAAATTTTGCCTTCAGAAAAACACATCAATCAATACTTTTTTTTTTTGTTTAGTGTATAAGGTTCTAGTACGAGAGATTATTAAAAGAATGTGTGACCAGAAAGGTTCCGTACAAGGCAAACGGAGAGTCTCGTCTGTGCAGGCCCGCGTCTGTCAGGTCCAAAACGCGGCGGTGCTGCTCTTCCTGTCTGCCTGGCTCCTCAGGCGACCCCGCGGGTTCAGAGACTGACAGCTTCATTCCAGCACACCGCACACCTACATCTGCAGATAGGTGACATGTCGCTGGCCTCGGCAACATCATCACTCCACAGGAAATCCGTGCTTTGTGTGGCAGAGATGAAATCTGAACAGGGATATCCACCAACCTACCCTTAAAATGAATATTAACATTCTCAACTATTAACTTCTAAATCAGTCTGTTTTTCATAACATACTTTCAGCAAAGCATTCTACAGGAAATCAAAAGGCCTCCCTATCAATACAGACAGCATGGGGATCTGGGGGGTTAAGATGATCAAGCGATAGTCCAGAAAAACCTCCTTAGATATCTGGAGGAAAAGAGCCCTGAAACATACACTGTGTTTTCCAGTCAGAGACGTATCTGATGGCAGTGTGACGGGGACACTGGGGGTGGGCACAGCCTTGCTCCCGAATTCGATCATGATGGAGATACTACCAGAGGCTCCATTAGTATGATTTATGGTTTCGTTATGGTTTCTACGGCAACCGAGCCTTAGCATGACTGAGTGCGACGACTCGAGTTACTCTCACACATGTGGTTCAGCAGGGAATCGCTCGCCATGAGACACCCCCACACTGCGACTCACTGCACCGTAAACACTGGCAGGAGCGTGCGGAGGAGCACACAGCCTGCACACACACACACACACACAGAGGCTCGCAGAAGCCTTGTAATGGTCCTTCTGGTAATTCAAAGATTCATCACTGGGGTCAGAGTGTCTCGCATTAGGCTCTTCAGGTCCCAGCATCCCCTCCCAGTGACCTCCTTCTGTGCTTTGACACGAAGGTGAACGTGGCACAGAAGTCAGTCTCCTTCCGTTTAAAGTCCCTCGTGACTCCCAGCTGCTGCAGGCGCGATTTAACTATAAAGACGCAAGTATGTTCACTTTCTTATAGCAGGCGGTGAAGATAGTAAAAGTGAGACACGACCCTTCGGCGACTTATCATTGTCGTGTCAAGCCCCAGAACATCGCCACCTACTGGTGAGTGAAAACACCATGACTTTACAGCACAACCCATGTGGTGATTTTCTCAGGGGACAATGGAGCCCGGAGGGTTGGTTTTATGAACACCGTGTTCCCGCGTAACTGTGCCTAATCTCGTTAGTTTTCTTCTCCTCGCTAAAGCCGATGGCCAATCAGCTGCTCCGTCTAGTTCACCTGACCTTTCGTCTTTACTCCATCCGAAGCCACCAATCAGTGCTGCTCCCCGCCACAGATCGCTCATTAATAATCCCCTTCTGTCAACACCATCCATCATCCCGTCTGTCTATCCATCTCCCCCTGCTTCCATAAACCCTGTAAGCCAATGAGGCTGCTCTCTTAATACGCTGGCAATATCATTCCGTTTGGAGATTTAACACATTCCCCGCAGGATATTTGGTTTGTAATCCTGACCGTGTCTTTCCACACCCAGAAGCGACTTGTGATCTTCAGCAGGCCCTTAGCCCTTTGCTCACCTTCGGCTCTGGAGAAGGCTTTATAGTTTTAGATCCTGCTAAATTGCATTCTGCAAAGCCACTCTGTGTTGGGTCTATTTAATTAGCTTACAAATAAACTAGCGTGCGGGTCACCCCCTTCACAGAGATTTTCACTTGTAATGTGCACACTAGTATACATGGTGGTTGACAGGGCCAGACCCTCAGGGAATTGGAAGCAGGAAGCCACAAGCCAGCAAGGATCTGAACGGCTGCTTGTTAGAATGAGCCGCGATTCATTCCAAATGTGTTTTTTTTTCTACTACTTCTCTTTCCGTATGGGAGCTCATATGACACGTGAACTTTATAAGGAGACTCCTTTATAAAACTACTATGATTTAGCATAACAAACAGCACATTGCTGGTGTTCCAGATGGGTTGTACTCCATTGGAAGGCACACACACGCATGCACACATACACGCTCGCACACATGTAGGCACATACACACACACACACACGCATGCACACACACGCACGCACACACGTTTGCATTCATGGCTTTGTGGAGACTCTCCATTCATTTCTACGGGAAAACCTCTAATCCCAACAATGACAACCCTTCCCCATACCCAGCCATAACCTTAACTATAAGTAACCAAACAGTTTTGCCAGTTTTTTCATTGCAGTTACACATTTTTAGAAAATTCAGTTTTCTCTTGGGACTGAATAAATGGTCCCCACAATGGGAAGGTTTTTATCACATTTTGGGGACACACACCCAGACACCACAGTCCCAACACACCTAACTGTGTGAGGAAAGGGGACCAGGAAGGGGACCATGCAAACTCCACACACACATTAGTGATGGGATTTGAATCATCAACCCTGCAGGCGATCAGCAGCACCACTATGCACTGAGCCACCACAGGTAATTGGCACAAAGAGGTATTTTGACACTGGAAAGATTCTCGGTTTGTTTGGCTGGAAAAGAACAAGCGTTTCTGTTTTTGCGACATGCCACAGATCACTTCCTCCATCTTACTGCCGTGGCCAGCTGCAGTGTTCTGGGTATGATTGATGGCTTTTCTTTTACCTGATTGTGACAAACAGTCACTGTTAATGAGAACAACAGGCCAGACTTATCTGCTTTACCAACTCAAAGACAACCATCGCTGACCCATCACATCACGTTACATCACAGCAGGAGTGCCAAGGCCCTGGCGGTCTCTTACTACAAACAGCGGGTGACGTACTCTAAGGCGCCCCCGCTATGTGAGTCAGTGCTACTGCCTCATTCCTGTTTGACTATTAGGAGAGGCCAGAGCACTGGGGCACAAGGAGGCGTGAAAGTGCTGATGTGGATGAGCAGAGGCTGGAAGGCAGGCTTGGAATATTCCAGACTCAATGGAGGAAAGTTCTGCCAACTCTGTTTTCAGTAAAGAATACCCATTGATTCTGACCAGATTTTTAATATTGTCTCAGATATAACAAATATAAACTTACATGAAACAAGGACCTCATTTGTTTTTTACTGATAAATGTGTGTGGTGCACATTACTGCATACATAAGTGACAGTTACCAAGATGGATTACACTGCACACATTAAGCTGCATAAATAGACAGCTTATTCAACTCATTCCCAGTTCTGTCATGACTAAATATATCACCAAAAACACATGTTTAGTCTTTATATAAAAAGGTGTTGCCTGCCATTGGGATTCTGATAAGCCGAGATAATCAATGTGAATGTTGATGTGAGCTGGACAACCAGGAGACCCGTGCTTCAAACCGAAAAAAGATACGCGGTAAGACGATACCATCAATAAGAAATGAGCATTCTGAGATTCAGGGGTAGAATTATGCCTTATCTTTCGACTTTGGCTTAAGTGGCTGATAGCTTATCAAATAGCCTTAGCAGAAAGAGACTTGTGCTGTGTTCCATTTGAACTGGGAAGACGGAATTTACAAGTTACTAATCGGAAATTTCAACTGGAACACCCCAGAAGTCGGAGTTCTGGCTCAGACATTCGGAGGAACCTCTGCAAGCCCGACCTCAGAATCAAAGATGGCTGCACCCTTCATTAACGGAAGTGAAAGCTGAGGTTATATAGCCTACTGTTCAATAGCACTTATGTCTTACTTGTGTCTCATTAAATCACTCGTACACACAGTAATGTCCAACCACTATCTGTGGACATGTTCCTATGGAGTTTGCATGCACCAAATACTACATAATGCGTTGTTATCAACTGGTATTGCTAACAATGGCTAACAGTGAACCTGGCTGGAACTGGTATTACTAAATGGGTTTCTGACAGCATTAGCCAGGTACCTCAGAATAAACTGATAAGATATTTGGCATAATTTTAAGTAGCTGAACTAAGTGCAGACTATTGCAGTACCATAAACAATACAATAAAACTGATTTATGAATGCTTTGGACCTGTCCATTACAGAACTAATACCAGAGAGAAATGGGACAATTAAACCACACAAAAACAGTTTCCTAAGAAATAACTAAATAATCATAACATTACCAGACTTACCATGAGAAACATTCATCTCACTTACATGCAGTGTTGAGATAGAAGCTCCAGTCCTGGCTTTGGACAGAGATTCAGAGCAGATTCGATAACTACTAACAATTTAATCCATTCAACTTTTCATGCCTGAAAAAAAAAGTGTTTGTTACTTCGAAGTGGACAGATTTTTTTTGATTAGTTGTCCTGGGCAATGACGGCGTGCTCCTCCTGGTGGTCGCTTATTTAATGCATATCAGAAGACAGTACAGATGTTAGAGTACTAAGGAGAATAATTAGTACAATGAGTAACGGGACAGCAGGAGCGGCTGTGCCATCAGCCTACAGCGTGTACAGCCTTCTGTAAAATAATAAAAATGCACTTTCAGGGCTCACACTGAGCTTCCTGCAGACTGTACATCTCCACACACTTTAGCTTTACGCACATTCTTTGAACGTTACTCCATGAAGGCGATATTTTTCAGTTAACAAGTGTTGTCGCTCATTTGAAAGATCTCTATGCTTGTGTACTCATCTCTTTATGAAATTAGAATCACTTATTGTCATAATACACGGCACTACAATACTGTCACACTAAACTGCAGAATTTGACGTGATTTATCGTGCATGTTTTGTAATACAGTGGTACCTCAGTTCTCGAACTGATTAGAATTTCTTAAAAGTCGAACCAACCTGTTTGAAAAAAATGACCTAAAACTCGATCTGAATCTCGGAAGTGGAACTGTGAACGCCGACCTAAGATAACTTGTACGCGTGGGGAAATGAGTCACACAGCACGTCTCTCAGCGGAAGCAAAGGGTAAGGCTTCAGTCTCAGCCTCGCATTCGCTGTGATAGCATCGTGCATGTTTACACTAGCTGAATTGTATTTAGACAGTAAAAAACATTTAGACAATGATAGACAGTAATAGTATATATATAATAACTATATATCTCTTAGTTTGGGGACAGATGGACCAGAGCAGGAGGCCGAAGGGAGGAGGGGGAGGTTAAAGGGGCTGGGTGTTTGCAGTGTTCACTGGCTACTCTCTTAATAAATACCTAAGCTCTACAGAAGTGGAGGTAATAAGATGTAATAGGAAATTGCCTCAGTGAAGGACAGCAGCATAAGAATGTGGTGAGGACATACAGACCGTGACACCTGGGACCTTTAACACCAAATCATAGTGTCACATGGTGGGACAACAACTGTGTGCTCAGAACCAACTATCTCATCAGCACCTTGAGCTACAAGAAAGACTCCGGCTTTTACTCTAGACCAAAATGCAAAGGGTGCGTTTAGATTCCTGATGCTGGTCCCTGAAATAGGAGCTCAGTTCTGGTGCCTCTGCTTGTAATTTTTGTACAACAAGATGAGCAGCATCTTGTGGATAAAGTAATGGGGCTCCGTTTTATGGGAGAGGTAGATCTCTGAGATACATGGTTGCAGGTCTGTATGGGGCTTTAAGGTGAGAAGCATTACTTTATATTCTACACTAAATTTCAAAGCTGGTCAGGAGTGGTGAGGCTATACGACTAATATGTATATGTATTTTAGTTCTATAAAGTACTTCTGTAGCTATATTTTATAGCAGCTGAAGACACTTCAGGGACCTGTGTCAGATAGTCAGATAGCAGAGTGTTATCTAGCTCCAACATAATGAATGCATGGATAAGCTTTGCAGCATCATTCATAGACACTTGCAGCGTTTTCTTGGCCTTGGCTGCACTCCAAGGATGAAATAAAGTCACTTTAGATACACTGTGAGTGTCGCCTCCTGGCTCCTGCATCAGTCCAGAATCAGACTGAGATTTAGTCTAAGGATCAACGGCTGAGTAACGAATGTCATTTCTGAATTACCGGAGTTTGGCAGGATGAAGTTCCTAATGACCTTCTTAAAGCTTCAAGCTTAAGTATCACAGTCTGTTTGACAGCTACATGAAGCTGTGTGCCACCAGTACAACAGTCCTATTTCCTGCCATGTTTGTGAGTGACATGCCAAAGGGGAGCATGCAGAGAGTACAGTGGGCCAGGCACAGAGCCTTGAGGAACCCCACACCAACTGAATAAAACTGAAACTGAGACCACAGCAATAAATTGGAATGACTTTTAATAGACTTAAAGCATGAGCAAGTCCTGCTATTCGGACCATCGAATCCAGTCCTTGCTCATTTCATGTTCTTTCTGTAAACATGCATGTTTCCTGCTACCTTCTATGTACAAACTATCAAAAATAAATGAAGGGCCTTTAGTAGACACCTTTTCAGATGCTTTCCCAATATGGACTGGTATTCCGTCCAGGAAGTGACCTGCTTAAATATGCTATGATCAGCAGGATGGGCTTTGGATACACATTCGGTTGGAATTAAATGCCTGTACGGCAAACATATAAAGCGGGACTAAGTGCAGGTAGTCAAGCAGAAACTAGCATTATTAAAATATTGTAAATACAACCAAGAGCATGAATGACTGGGCTATATCTACAATATGCAATTATGAACTCTATGTCGTTCATTAGCATGATTAATTAACAGTTATTCCTTTTATCATATAACCATGAGTTTCACTTAACTGGACAAACAGAACATAAAATGGGTGGCGCTCTTAACAATTTCAATATTACATAAACATGTTGGTAGTTCATTTTTGCCCTGTAGCAAAACTGTATTCTTGTTTAAGGAGTAATGTATTTGAAACTGATAGAGACAGGTCTGTCATCATTCCAACAGCGATATGTTAAATTTACCAAAGACCAATTTACGAAGTTATTTGCACAGAAGTACGTCTCTAAATGCACAAGGAAATTTCGACATCTTTACCTTGTATGAGTATATTCCGTCACAGTAGATATTCTTTTCCCATTTCCCTTGTTGCTCTTTGAGTAATAACTAATTTAATAACAAGTTGCAATATTGAATTAAACTTCAAGTCTTCCGGTGGAGCACCAAAATCCATTTATTCATCACTTCCATAAATATTGTTCCTATTGCTAAGGAAATGGTTGAGGGAGAATTAAGCTGAAATCAATGGCATTTTAATGGTGTGATTTAGCACCCGCCGGAAATTATACGTCGGCTTCTTCAATGAAGCCTGACACTCAAATTAACTCTAACATTAGAGCTGGCGCCAAAGAGGAGATTATGAAGATGGCGTTGGACTAAATATGGATTTTATTTTCAGACTGTTTCCTTCTTTGACGTGCACTATGGGTCTGCCTCTTCACTAAGCCGGTACATAAATGCTGTGTTCAGAACCATGTTTAATGGGAATGTAAAGACTTCGTGAATAGGGCCTTTTTTTTACCTTCCCTTTCGCTTTCCATTTTCACCCCTGATGTAGCTGAAGTTCAGAGAATGATACTTGGTGAAAATATGTGAGAATAAAAAAGTCACACTTGTTCGCTTGGTTAGTAAAATTTAAGGACCAGGGGGCTAGAGGGTGGATTGATTGAGTGCTTCGGCGGTACTTCCGCCTCAGTGGTACCAACCCCCCCATTACTCTCACTGGTGACCCGCTCGCTTCCCTGCACGGTGACAGAACCCACCGCTCAGGGAGCCACTAGACAGGAACGGTCACACCGCTACCTGACACAAACCTGCGAGCAGCAGCACCTGATGAGCCCCCGCGGAATTCCTCCGCCTCGACGGCGTCGACATCAACCGGGAGCTGCCCGGATTACATAAATACAGAGCGCCGGATTCTCACGGGTTCAGCCCCGAGGCATTATCATCGGGCCTGATTAAAACAGAAGGTCAAACAGACGATAGCAGAGATTGGAGCTGACGTCTCTACAGCCCTGCCCGTAGGCTGATCGTAATAGGTCCCTAAAGGCTCGAAACCCCAAGAGAAAAACGCACTGACTGATCCATTTCGGGAGAAAAATGGGTTCGGTCAAACCCCAAGTGAGACGATAAAAGCCTTGTCTTATCTCTTCACCTGTCAGGCACCTTGATGCTGAACATCGGCCAAACTCCTCCCCCAATGCTGCGCTGCTTTCTCCCAGGCACGGCCAGCATTGTGCAGCTGGGGGGGCGGGGGGGCTTGATCTCTGGCCCGCCGATAAAGGCCAGATGGAGAATCGATTGCCCCCGGGCGTCTCACTGCACATGTTCATAAAGAAAAACAGAGGCTCTGCTCCCCACTCCACCTTCACTACCTGACTGGACTCACAGACTTATGGAGCAACGGGGAAAATAAAAGCAGAATTCTCCCTGGGACATATCTCAGCGACAGTAGGATGGAGACTGTCTGACTACCAACTCCCGGCTTCTATAGACCATCAAACATTCACTCAGCATCTGAAATCACCACAGGTGACATCGATAGAATAGAGGAACATCAAGAAAAGCAGCACCTTTACTGAGCAAAGCCATTTTGGGGTGTCAGTGTAGTCTTAAATGGATATTGTCCATAACCCTGTCCCACTTTCACTTTATAATGGGAACTGAGCTTTGAACTCCTATGGCTCGCGGGACACCCTTCAGCTGACCACCAGGGGTCTTGCTGCGCGAAGCTTCTGCTTTTGTTGAGCCGTAGTGCCGGAAGCAGTGATCAGCAACCGCTCGTCCGACTGCAGCCAGCACTTTAATCCAAAAGAACATCCATAATGCGCTAATGTAAAGATGCCACTGGCTCGGAGTCTTATTAACTGTGGAAGGCCCCTCGGGCACAGCTGACCTGTAATCCTTCTCGCTTTGCTTTCAGTGGAATCATCCATCTCCCCCTCTGTGGGGGGGGGGGGGGGGGGGGGGGGGGGTG
>JAODJU010000095.1:26201680-26217096 GCA_026776725.1 Gnathonemus echidnorhynchus | reverse complement strand
TGTCACTGATCTGCCCCCCCCCCCTTCCCGCCAACCTCCCACCAGCCACACGGGGCTGTATTTCGGCCTTTCCCCGAAGGTCCTCCACCTGAGTGCCCGGCGAACTCAACCCTGCCTGACTTCAGCTAATGGCGGCATGAGTGCCTCGTTCAGCTTCCATCTAAGTGAAGAGGCGCACTTTAAAAAGGCCTCAGTGATCCATCCATTTTCCAGCTTTCCTTCTCAGGAAGCAAAGGGCCCCCCTCAATCCTGGGGCATGGAGACCCTGGCGGATTCAGGGGGCCCAGCACTGTACTGATTTCACCCACTCCCAGTAAAATCTACCAGGGTGACCCTGGCAAGGTGACATTTTGTCAGGGGTTCCAGAATTTCATGTCCCTACCTGACTGGGATGCCAGTTCATCACGGGGCACAAACACCGACCCACAGCCAGATACTCTACCTACTAACAACATGGACAGCGAGGGGAAACCCACATGGATATAGCGTTAATGCCGCAACTCAAGACCCCAACCCTGAAGCTGACCCATCATGCTGAATAACTCAAGTTATTATTATTTTTTGATGATTTGTAAGAACAGCTACCATGACTTATAAGTAGCATGTCCTTTGGGATGGTGTGTGGCTCTGTGGGTTGGGAAGGTCTGTCTGGAACTGGAAGGGTGTTGGTTCAAATTCCATCGTTGGGTTCTTGAACAAGGCCCTTATCCCAATGGCTCCAGGGACCTGTTGACCCTGCTCTGTCAGGTGTATGTTACTTTGGAAACATGTGTCTGCAACGTGTGCTTTACTTGGGTGGACGCCACTATTGCTTCCTCACTTGGCAGATAGAATTAAGCTCATCTTGTTTAGTTAAACGCCTCCTGCTGATGATGAATCATTTCCTCTTGGCCCCCAGAACGGGAAATTAGTTTGACATTAGCTCTATGTCATTAGGAGCAGGAATGATCAGTAAATCGTGCTCAATTCTTCACACGGCGCTTCCCAATGAAAGCGTTCCGGAGCCATTTGCGGCGCTTGCCTGTTGCTGCAGTATGAGTAGATAAGCCCAAGCTCCGTCACAACAGGCGATGCCGCACCGACGAGCCCTCGGAGAACTTCGATTGGGCGAGGGAAAGAGAGCTTCCCTCGGCGCCCAACGCAAAGAGATTTATCACCAGCAGGGAGTAATTAACATGTTTTTTCCATGCATGAAGTAGAGGAGCTCTCCAAGCGGAATAGGGGGGAGGTCGCGGAGCGGGACTCGTCCGCTACGTGTCTGAAGAAGATGTTTTAATTATTTCCCAGAGATTTATATCAGCCCTATGTTATGGTGACCACTGCCTGTGGTGACAAGGAGAAGATCAGGTGATAAACGTGAGCAGAGCACAAGGACGGTGTGCAAAGACACTCTTTCATTTTACTGGACTGAGGTCAAAGGAACAAGAGCATTGCAGGTCTCCCCTGATGCACTACCCTCAGGAGACCTGGTCTGTCATGTTGCTTCAAAGCTACAAACTAAAAGCTTGAATACACACACACGACTTAATTAGCAAGGTAACTACCAAACTAGTCTACTATAAATCCCTGAAATTAAACGAACGATCAAACTCAAAACATAACAACGACTTTATTTACAATACAGATGCTCCTCTACTTACGAATGAGTTATGTTCTGAACAGCCGTTCAAAACTTGAAATGTTCGTAAGTCGCTATTCAATATCATTTTATGGATATACGCAAGTACAAAGAACTAGGATGCTGGGAGTACGCACGCTACGCTGCTGCACGGCGGGAGTAGCGGCCAGAAGTCGTACTAGGCGGAATTGGAGCGCAGAAAAAAAAATGATGCTGCGAACAGGAAACGGGAGCCCAAGGAACACAATTTGGACTTACAGTCCTCTTCGTTCGTATGTCTGAAAGTTCGCAAGTTGAAAGTTTGTAAGAGGAGCGTCTGTATTTACAAATGCCAATGGCTAAAGATAATATACGAATTGATAAACCATTACTCATTTCAATTACATGCTTCTGCGTACCTGCATGTGACAATGAATTCTGCAAGCCAACAACACATGTGAAAGTATCACTATCATTGGTAGTTAATCTTGTCTTGTTGAGATGTCTCCCAATCACCATGCAGGGATGACTGCCTCCCAGGCAGGTCTAAAATATCTGACTGCAAGTCTATCTGTCCAATCAATGTTGCCTAAGCAAAAACTATGTATGAAGCTCTCAGACACCCAGTGAAGTATGGTGTCTGGGCAAGCCCCGAAGGCATGTAATCAGTGCATATTCACTAATAAGCTTTAATCTATTTTCCATGTAAATGAAGTGTACAAGAATCTTCCATAGATTTCCAGTGAAACACGACATCAGTGGGCATCTCTGGGCTGTATTTATTCCAGCCTCAAAGGGTAAATTCATGTATATTTTGTTAAAAGCAATGCCTGCAAAACTATCACTGCTGCCTTTCAGTTAGTAAAATAGATTAGATCTTAATCGCAAATAAAATTTACCTTTAGGGTCACACCTTTAGGGTGACCAGGTGACCCATATCAGGAAGGACACTTTGAGCTAGCACAGGATTTGTAATCTACCATTTCACTTAACAGGACCAGGATTTTACTTAAGTACTTGCTATATATTGATTGGTCAGTCTCCTATAATCATGCATGTGTCAATAATGTTAATATGAAATGCCTGGATGAGTCTTTCAATCAAGGAAATAAACCAGTTAAAACACGAGAAGAACTGAACTATTTAGCCAAGCAGAGGAGCCTTTCAGTTTTAGTGTGTAAAACCTGACGGAGCTCAGAGTGTCCTCCCTGACACGGCTTATCTGGTCACCCTACTCCCCTTTGTTTATATGTTTGTATGCTTATTTATTGAAGCACATTTTAAATTTCTTCTATCTATATTTTATTATTATTCTATTTATTGTTTTTTTTGTTTTTTTTTTGGGGGGGGGCATATTTAATTGTAATTGCCAGTACCTGCACAAAAACAAATGTTGTGTTTTTGTAATGGGTAAGGACTGTCAAGGACAGTTTTTTGCTAAAACACAAAATCCAAAGATCACTGTAAAAAATGTACTTGCCAGTATAAGATGTACAATTTGTAAGAGGGGCAGGAATCTCATTGCTTAAAAGGTTCATTCCTGAAGGAATTTGAAAAATATTAGCCTGAGTGTTGGTTTCAGATTGGATTTTAATTGCTTGTTGGCTATAATATCTGCGACATTCTGTCCCCATTTATGCAGAGGAATTATTCCCTATTTTTAATTCTGTTTCTGAGTATCTTTTATGGGTCAGCGCGGCAGCAGAAACAGCACATGAACAACAACATTTCCTGCTACATTCGCTCATCTGCAGTGTCGAAACAGAACCACGGCAAAAATCGGTCTATTAGAATGTAACACATACTGCACACAGTCCACCCACGGCCCTGATCAGGATAAGCTGCGGCGAGATGGATGGATGACTGTGCCATAGTCACGGATTTGAAAAGTAAATCAAGTCAGACCAAATCTATAGTCTCATTTGACCTGCCGGTTGTCATACAAAAGCTGATGGAAATAATTATTTAAGAGCTAAAGCTCTGGGTAGCACAGTCCCGATGGAAAGCAGAGAGAATGAGCACAAATGCCACACTCCTCCTCTCCTCTGCGGTGTCCATCGACTCCCGCGATACTCAGAGCCTCGATCTCGGCAGCTGTGGGCAGCTTTGGCTTCGAGGTCACACTGCCGTTATTTGGCACCGCAACGTCTTCCGTCGTTAACGACACGCTTCTTCTGAGGCACCCTCAGGCTGCCTTCCAGTCACCGCTCTCCCTTTGTGTATTTGTACGCAGAGTTCTATCACGTTATAGCCAACCTGTCTTGCCCTGTCAAGCCAGCTGCTCCTCCTGCCCATAATCACTGTGTATCTAGGCGAGCTGGTATCGTTAAACTGGCACAAGTTGGACAGAATGAGCGGGCTATGCCAGTTCTGTTTAACTTTCCCAAGCACTTCTGGCATTTGTTACAGGCTATAAGACGGTGCCAGTTTCACATCAGAAACAGAGGGAACATCACCAGGCTTACGAGACTTCATCACGTCACAGACTCCCCCAAGGTCACAGCAGTCCCACGTATCAGACCGCCTGACAGTTCCAGGTCTGAGAGCTCAGAAATCAAAATGCTGCCTGTCTGTTTGAGACCTTGGCCCAGCAAGCTGGAATGAGCTTCCCCTCTGCCTCAGAAATGCAGGACCCCCGTCGCTCTTCAAGTACAGACTCGAAACTCATCTCTTCAGATTGCACTTCAGGTCTGGATTCCTGCCTGCGCACTGATTTCAGTCAAGGGGCCGCTCTCCCACAATCACATTCAGGGATTCTTCGCACTCTTACTTACGGACGGGCTCACCATCGCCCCCTGCATGTGCCCACATGCGCGTCTGATCCATTAATTTTCGCCGGTCTAATCCATCGAGCTCTTGCCTGCAAGTCCATTCTTAGCTACTGTTATTGGCTTTATTATGAGAAAGTCTATTTGGCTCAGAGATTAATTTAGAGCATCTCACTGTATTTATCGAGATGGTGTTTTATAGAAAGTAGTTTTCCCATATTACACTGCAGCATTTTCCTGCAGTTAGTTTCTATAGCAATTCCACAAAAAGGTTTACTGCACTCGCTGACATTTGTTTGTGCACTTTTGTTTTGTACGCTAACATATACACTGACCTGTATGTCATTTCAGAGGAACGTGCATAAATGGTACATTTTGTGTAGCGCTGTTTATAAATTAGCATTATATGTATTAACTCTCTATCAGCAGCTTTTGTTTGAAATTAACCGGAAGGATTTTATAGATTTTTGAAAGCAAATGATCCTCCACCTAATGGCAGCTTCATCTGTAATATAATAAAATCGCACCATGATTCGAGAGCAAATTACAAATGCTGTGACCTCTGATATATTAACAAAGCAAAAAAAAATGTAACATTCATATAACATTATTATTCAAAGAAATCTTGCATTTTTCTGGTAATAGAACACTATTGGAAAGAATATTATCAACTTATGGAAGGCTTAAATGGTCGCTGTTATTGTGAGATAAAGTGAATCTTTTCTGTGTTGTCGATTTCAATTTACAGTGATTTCATAGCAGTCCGGACAGATTTATTTAATGAAATGTTGATTCATTGGCAATCCGGGAACAGTTAGGATTGTTGATAGATGGCACTGTGGCTCAGTAAGATGCGTTGCTGCCTCATACCTCCAAGGTCTGAATGCTGCACTCTGCGTGTGCGGGGAGGTCGCATGTCCTCTGTTTGTTACGGGAGTCTCCTTCAGGCACTCCGGTTTCTTCCTGCAGTCCAAAGACATACAGGGAGGAAAACACATCGGCAGATTGCCCATAGTGAGTGAGATGGACTCTCATTACATCCAAGGTGCCCCTTGCCATGTGCTCTGTGCTGCCTGGCATGGGCTCCAGGCCCACAGGCAGAGGGGGAAATTTCAGGGCTAGAAAGTAAAAGTCCAGACCAAGATTTTTTTTCAACCAACCAGATAAAAACATGTCACAGTCACAGAGTATTCAGCTGGTTAGTTGGTCTGGATTTTTACATTCTAGATATGAATTATCACCTCTGCTCATAGTAACCCTGTACTGGATAAGCGGATAGGAGATAAATAATGTGAGAACAGTTGGCTATGCCATAGATAATAACAATTACTAGAATTGAGCTATTTGTATTACCCATAGGCAGAAGCAAACATTTCAGGTCCAGAAAGTAAAAATTCAGACAAAGATTTTGTTTCAATCAACCAGTTGAGTACTCTGTGACTGACTCTTTATACTCAACTGGTTGTTTGAAACAAAATTCTGGTTTGGATTTTTATTTTCTGGACCTGAAATGTCCACCTACGAAATCCTGCATGCTCACTAACCCAGCATTACGATATCTTTGGTATACGGGATACTGTATTACCATAGAAAATTAAAAAGAGTTTCTATTTCACATGACACGAACAGCATCCGGTGTTTCTTCATTCCACAGATAATCATGTAAAACAGTGATTCCCCTTGTTTTTCCTTTACTGAGTCTTGACATCTCCTCAGTTCACTCAAGAAAAAAAAAGACAGTAAAGCCAAAGGCAAAGTGTCCATCACAACAGGATGAATCATTTTATGTTTCACCTCAAGGAGCTTCAAGGGCCCTCGCTATAGATTCCACAGAAGCCAGTTTTTAAAGGAGCCACTGGTACAGAGTCACGCAGAGTAACACAAAAATATTGAGAAAACCTGTGTTTACGCAGAACCTCATTTTGTGTAAAGGCAATTAGTTAAACTTCCAATCTCTCTCCAGGAAAAATACCTTCTTTTATCAAAGGTACCATTTTTTTTTACATGTTGTTCCTATTTAATTATCCATATTTAGACATACTGAGGTCCTGGATCCTAAGTTAAAAATAAATGTATAAACAAAGAAACAAACAAACAAATAAATGAATAAATGCACATTAGCAGTCTAATGTTGGCATTAGAATGGAATAGGAGGGCAACAGTGACATGGCGAGTTATCAGAGAGCTTCCCAGAGACTGCTGTAAGCTTTTGTTTGGATGTGGACTCCCCGCACGCAGCACAGAGCTGAATAACGCTCGGGGAAATGGCTTAATGCATAGCAGAGCGCTTTAACACAATGCGATTGCGGCGAGGTGGCCGGCCAGACAGATATGCAAATGAGGCATCTGGCATTCATCCGGGATAGAAAAGACGCCGCTGTGGGACAATGCTGTTAGAAACACAGCCTCACACCATCGCTGCCAGCATGGCCACAGACCACCGAGATCGTGCTGTACCGCCTCCCACCACCAGGGGGAGTAACCAGACCCAGGGCAGACCGCTTCTGTTAACCCTTCAAACATAAGCCTATTTTGAGGATTTAAAAAAAAATAAAAATAAAATAAGAATAGAAAAATTAAACACATGTATAGATTAAGGAGACTAAATGCACAGCAAACTGTAGCTTCTGTCATTAGCTACTATCATTATACACAATAACTGGATAAAATAGGAAAAGCCGCCACAATGCAAGAACATTTCCGATCGTTCCTAAATGCAGAAAGCTGCACATCAGCTTGTCTGAAATTGGGCCGCTAATGACACACCATTTCCATACACTTCACAGCCAAGCGAGGATTAGCATTTGAATGTGCCAGGAGGTAGCAGACTCTGTGTATCTGTAACTGAGGAGAATGGCTATTAATGCAGACATGCGATATACCTGCAGGGTGCCTCTGTGTAACTGTCATATTTCTCATGATTTTGCTGTTTCATTTAATATGACGAGCGGCGTCGAATCTGTGTGATCACATCAGGGATGTCAGCGCTCCGTTGATCTTCGTTTGACACCATCTTTGCAGAAGGAAGAAGGGGTCTAGGTTCTGCTCTTATAGCTTATTCGTCGGGTCTCATTCGACTCCCTGGCACCCTACCCCTAACCCCAGCGCCGTTCTTCCTCCCTAGATGCGACGTGGCACTGAGCCTTGCTGGGATCTGCCCGGTTCAACATCCATCCCGAGTAAACAGTGAAGCTTCCAGGCATCAGCACAAACGATCGGCGACACCTCCAGGAGGCAGCCAGCGCCCGCGTGACGTGCTGCAGGGGGGGGGGAAGAGCGGCACCTCGCCTGCCAACACGGGGGTGTGCAGGGGCTAACGGGGCTGTCCTGAGGTGTGGCTGAAGCGGGGGGCATGGGGCGTGGCCTAGCCATATGTGTGGGGGGGGGGACTCGGGGCGTGGCCTAGCCATGTCTGTGTGGGGGGAACTTGGGGCGTGGTCTGGCAGTGTGGGGGGGCGGATCTCAGTTTTTGGCCTCGCTGTGGCAGGTGGCTCAGTAAATCACACCATTGTCCGAATCTCAATATGAAGTTAATATTTGAATGATAGATTTGTCCCTCAGCATCAGAAACTCTTACAATATCAAACCACAGTCATATTTCCAACAAAGCTAAAGCTTACAGAGTGTTTAAGACTCATTCCAACAGCAGCAGATCTGTGGTACAAACCTGGAAGATGTTGACAGTGACTCTCACACGCTTTGCATAAACTCCTCAGCCGGCATTGAACAGAGGGCGGCCACAGGCTGGGGTGTGGTAATCGCGCTGAATCACCCCGTCTCAGGGGGCCAAAACCGGATGATATGCGTCCCAATAGCAGATAGATTCTCTGCTGCTATATCAGATGACTGTGATTTCCTGGATTCATGAGATGACCGGCCATCCTCAGCGGAGACGGAAGATCGGGAATGGCTGTCCACGGCATGAGCCTGAGCTGGAGGAACTGACGCAGGATGTCTATGGGGGTCTGGCCGCCCGCTCACGCTGTTTGTGCTCGTATGGAGATTTTACTGCCTTCACAGTGTCCCTGAAAAGCACAGGCCTTCAAATCAGGATAAATGTAGAGGCAAGAACATACAGAACGGTCCGCTTTGCTCTGCCAGCACTGAGGTGAACAACACCAGCCTTTATTTGCCTTGCAGTGCTTCTTCTAGTGTCTCTCATCACACTCTGATCTTTGTGTGTGTGAGATACAGAACCTGATTGTACTGCATCCACCATGCTGACCCGTTACGTCCGAATGGCTTAGAGGTGCATGCTGTTTGGGACTTGGCCGCTGACTTTCCTGTTTCTCTGCGACAGGCTTCATAACTAAGCTGATCCGCATCAGACCTATGGGGGCGGGTATTTAAAGCTGTTGTGCTGCACTAGGGCCCCTCCTGTTAGCATGTTGCACCTTTGGGGGTAACCCAGTGCCATTGCCATTTAGACTCTTCATTAGCGCCCCCCCCCCACCCCGGGCACCTTCGTTGTCCCCAGGACTTGACCGTTCCTTTAATCACAGCACGGTCATCCTCAGTGTGACCACCGCATTTATAAATGTGACTCCGGAGCCCTTCGGGCTGACAGCGGCCTAATTTGACACTGGCCTGTTTGGCTCCACGCTCATTAATGTGTGACCCTGAGGCCTGCTGGGCATAAGCGCAGCTTAGCGAGCAGATGCAGAACAAAAGCAGAACCAGGCCGAGGCGTGTGCGTGTGTGTGTGTGAGCGCGATGCCAGCACGTGCCAGCGTGAGACACCACTAAGAGCTGGAGAATCAGAAGGACATGTGCGTAACGGCTGACACTAAGACAGAGTCCCTTATGATGGGCTCAGCCTCCGTTTGCTTTTATAAAGGCCGACACCAAAGTTGATTCTCAAATTAGTCATGCGCGAGTGTCATTCAGCAGCAGAAAATGAGGTTAACTTGTATTTATTAATTTATTTATCAGATGTTTTTATCCAAAGCAACATACAATTGAGAAAGCAGGGTCAGCCGGGGATGGGAGCGATTGGGGTTAAGGGCCTCACTTAGGGCCCCAACAGTGACATCACTCTGTTGAGCCAGGGGTTTGAACTGGTGACCTTCTGATCACAGGTACAGAGTCCAAAGCACTGAGCCATACAGCTCAATGGCTAACAACCATTTAACCATTAAAAAAAACATAAACACTAACACTAAAACTAAATTCAGGGTTTTTAAAAACCTGCCTTAGACTCCACAGAGTGGCTCTCTACATCCTGAGATAAGAAAAACCTTAATGGCAAAAAACAAACTTTGCTTTCTCCACACAGAGCATGAAAGCTGCAATTTGTACATCTGTCAAAAAAATTATACAAATGCACCTCACAGGGTCCGTTTTAGTAAAATGTTTGAACAGCCATCATGCAACCTTTCATCCGAAAAGCAAAAGGCAAAAATGCCGCACGTCAGATAAACCCAGGAAAAGCAGAGGTGCACATGAAGGGAGCGTCTGTGACATTGGCCGTCCACACCCGTGAAGCTGGCCGTCCACGCCCGTGAAGCTGGCCGTCCACGCCCGTGAAGCTGGCCTTCCACCCCCGTGAAGCTGGCCGTCCACGCCCGTGAAGCACTGCACAGTAGCATAGAAATTGCAGTATTTCATTCTGTTGTTAGATTTATCGGATTTATAATTTATTTACGACGTATTCTTTTACAAAACCATTAAAAATGTATGAGTTTTTTGGCACAAGGATAGTTTTTCTTTATTTCCCCTTAGAGGGACAGAGTGAAGGTAAACTGATGTTCATTCAACGTCACTGCTGCTGGTGTATTTATTACCTGAAACTGAAAGCACATAAAAATAAAACTTCACAGCAACTGAAACAAGGTCAATATATGAAGCATGCACACATGAGCCAGATATAATAATTCCTGATCAAATTTATTTATTCCACTGCCATGTACCATTCAATACTAATCAACAGAGTCACAGAATAAGATGAGTAATACATACAGCATTGGTATGAAGAGCTGAGGCCAATGAACAGAGCTCTCGGGGATGGGAATGTCCTCAGCAGTGGTCAATAAACTGTATACCTATTTCATCTCGTCTAATAGCATGATATCGGTCTATATTGTGATGTAGACATGAACTTCCAATTGCCTCAGAGACAATAATGATGCACAATAACCTTCCGTGAAAGATGACAGATCACAGCACGTCGCCTCTACAGAAGATCTCTTTGATAATCACTGTAGGGGCTCTTGGGCGAGTGACTGACCCCAACAGGAGCCTCTCGGTCTGATTAAGGGTTCGTGTTGCTCCTCTACCGTCAAAGTGCGATGGACCGATACGTTTTTCGTAGAGTGTGTAGGAGAAAATATTGCTGATGAGATGTTTCAGGCTCTAACACCCGGGTTAGAAAAGTCCGTGCATTCAGAAACACTTCACACAAAATCACACGTGATAATCCCTATTGATTGTCATTTCAGATTCCTATTGATTGTCAATGATTTCAGAAAAGACAAAAAAAAAAAAAAGAAGCATATCACATTCACACGTTAAAATGTGCTTTCATCAAAATCGTTCACCGTGTCCATTTCTTTTTCTTTAGCAGACACTTTTGTCCAAAGCACTGCAAGTGAGGGAAATCGCACATTACAAATATATGTGCTGTGGAGGAGTCAGTTAGGCGTAAGTGCATTGAGCTTTCAATGAATGTCCAGGTACAAACAAGCAAGAGCTACACAACATCTACCAACAAAGCAAGAACCTAATAAGATAATGCAATGACCAGAAGTGCAACATTAATAACTTTGAAATTATGGACAGTGTATCCTTTTGGCACAATTTACCTGGGACAGACATGGCGGAGATCCTGTGACTCAGCTATACTCAACTATACTAATGCCCCTGAAAGCAAATAAATGTGCACTATAATTTAATGCGACACAATATCGATGAGCCACACACGTTTACATGCGCTCCAGCCACACTCAACCACCTCAGCAGCCAGAAAGGCCTGGTCAGTCTACATTAATCCTAATAATACTCAGTGGTGAGGAAGGAAATGAATGACGGCAAAGGGGGTATGAATAATTCAGCAGTAACAGGATTATGATGAAAGATCATCATCTGGGTCTTCGCTGTGGGTTCCACTGCCCTATATACATTTATATCACTTCCCGAAGGGACCTAGAGGTGGGGGCACAGTACTTCAAGTCTCATAAATGTTAAATTAAAAATTAATTAATGTTGAATAATTGGTACATAACCCCAAAGCCGAACAGCAGCCAGCCAGCTGCACTTCCAATTATCCAGCTTACGAGAGCTGACGTGCTGTTACACTTTTCATACAGTCCATTTTGCTGTACCATGTGATGTGTGCCTTTAGCCACGCGTGTCTATAGAATAAACTATTAAGGTCAGATGCGTGGGGAGGGACGTGAAGAGGACAGAGGGGTTTTGCTGTGATACTGTGAGGTGGGGATTTTGATGCGATCCCTTGTCATTAAGGCATAATCATGCTGTATGCTGCTTTGCAGCTGCAATAGTCTTGCATTGTTTGACACGTTTCTGTGCAGCTGTTATCTAACTCCATTAGTTATCAGTCAGCTTCTGTTGTATTTTTGAATTTTTTATATATTTAACTGGTCTGTGCACAAATCGTTTACTTTCATGTTTTACTAAAAGTTGAGTGAGGTACCGGCACGTTTTGTCGATGGCACCGCTAAATCGCTCCTATAATTAATGCAACGCTATGACAGAGAAGCCTTTGCCAGAGATGTTGCTGGAATAAACACAATTTATATTTTTTTAACCCAAACTGTCCAGATGAATGAAGAGCAGAAATCCGGTCATGATGACGACCTTCTTGCTTGCGGCACCAAGCTCCCTCAGCAGACATCATCTCCTTCTCCACCAGACCCCCATGCTCAGGTCTGGCTCCCAGCTGCTTGTCCCAGGGCTGTTCATGGGATTTAGCCAGGAACTCAGGAGAGCGTCCTCAGTCCAGAGGCCTGCAAACTGCTCTTAGCCTGAGAGCTGACGTAGGATTGTGTAAGTTCCCTTGACAAACAGGCTCCATATCAACCACATGAAAGTGAATCTATGTTATTTCTTAAGTGGTTATTGATAATGGATGCATCTCTTTACATTTTATCAGCTATTCTGATATGAATTTATTAAAATGTAAATGAAGTATAGACTCATCAGATTACATACTGAACTAAAATGAAGTCTCCTCTGTTGCTATGTCACTCTTCATATCTTTCCTTTTCCCCGTTTCATGCACCATTATTCTGTATAAAAGATGTAATAATGAATTCCCTCACACCCTTATCAAGCGCCTTGGGGGCCCTCTGTTGTGAAAGGCGCTATATAAAAATAAACCAAATTAAAATTAATTTAATTAATTGAATAAAATACCTTATGAAGGTTGAAATATTCCTCAGTCTGTAGAGGCACATTAACAATTCCACAGACCTACAGCAAGGTTCAGGAGCGCTGCTGTTTGCCGGGTGGGAAGCATCTCATAGGCAGGGGTCGGAAGGTCACATGATGCTTTCTGTGCTGAGAGGCAAACCCACATGAGCGATGAAAGCACGGCCTGCCCAAGTATTTATTACCCGGTTACAGGAGTTGGTCACCTTTAACATACTAGCTAATTCAATGAACTGGTCATAATGTTCACAAACTCAGCTGCTTTAAAAATGAGACTCCAAGGTTACAGACGGCATCTTAAAAACATGTGCCATTATGACACAGGATGCCCAATATTTTTTATGAAACTGAGTCCCATTAAATATCAAACATGACCCATTGTACTTGTAAGTACAGACGCTCCTCTACTTACGAACGAGAGACGCTCGTAACGGGTGTTCGTAACGGGCGTTCGTAACTTGAAATGTTCCTAAGTCGTTATTCAACATCATGTTAAGGGTATACAAAGTACAAAGAATTAGGATGCTGGGAGTACGCACGCTACGCTGCTGCACGGAGGGAGTAGCGGCCAGAAGTCATACTAGATAGAAAGAATATCTGCGGACAGGAAATGGGAGCCCAACAAACACAATTTGGACTTACAGTCCTCTTCATTCGTATGTCTGAAAGTTCGTAAGTAGAGGAGCGTCTGTACATAAGTTTGCCTTGTAAAGCAATTTTGCCTGCAGATGCTTAGGGAAGAATACATCTGAATCTGCCATCAGAACAGAAAGAACAGGGAACAAACATCCCAGGGTGAAATTTAAGAAGTTCAGAAACTGGCACCCACACAATGAAGATACCACAAGGAAGGTTGAGTCAGTGGAGGGATAATTAGGCGCACAGTAAACCGTCTCTCACAGCCGACTAAATCCTGATCAAGCAGCCGACCTGACAAGAGGCCTCCTCTATTTTCTGAGCAGCAGCCTCAACTTTTCAATCGACTGAGTTTGCGCTCGATGCAGCAGGACAACACCAGCCTCTTCTCCTGCAATACCCGCACCCACAGAGCATACAGCGAGTCTACACACCGCTGCTACTAATTACAAACATGGCAATTGTGATGGAGTTAGACAAGGCAATGTCATGCGTACAGTCAGACCCAGATCTCTGTACTCGACAGGTACTGTGAAGAAATTTCATGCACGTCTACAGAGAGCCTTCAGACTCTGTGATGCCAGGTTTCGAGATGCGCTTCCAAAAAGTGACATGCATGGAAACCAGCGAGGGGCCTGAAAAATGTTTCGCACGGAACCTCCAGACAACGCAGACCGGGGATTCTCACAGCTGAGCACAAAGCTAATCGTGCAGGCTTTGGTGGGATCTCTGGATGCTGCCTTCACTGCGAAGCAACGGTCAGCCCACTGACTGTCAGAAGCACAGATGAAAAACAACAGCCGTCTCCCTCCCCCAGCCGGGAACACATCTGCCAAAATACGGGCTTAGTGTAGCCAGCGCGAAGCAGCCTGGTGAACTCCTTCGCAGTAATTAAACATTAAGAGTAATTAACAGTAAAAGCTGCTTCAGCTGTGAATTCAGCAAGTTCAGCCATTCCACGTGAAATGAAGGCCCCAGCGGACAGCCATGTTAAAAATAACTCGACACAACTCGTGTAATTAGGCAACGTCAATAAAAGTAGCAATAATCCCACAAACAGCACCCCCAAAGGCACTTTTGATGGGGAAACAGTGATGAAATGTATTAAAAGTAAGTGGCCAGCTGGCTTTAAGGGGGGGGGGTATGAGGAGAGGGAACATTTAGTGCCTCTTATAAGGACAAAATATAAAACTACAACAATAACAAGCAGGACATGGCTCCGACAAAGACATGGGGGGGTCCGACTCCTAACGACAGCCAGGCCGAGGTGGACCACCCCCAGGGGTGTGTGTAAAGAAGTGAATCAGCTTGTTAATGGTATGTTCTACTAATACCGCCATAGAAAATCCAGCGAATGGGGTCACGTTTTCCATAAGACGATACCTGATTCCATGTGGCCTCGCTGTTCACTGTGCATCCCTGACTTGCGTCCCCCACGGCCATGACACTGTCCTGGGCAGCCCCCATAATGCTGCACTGGTAAGTGACTGCAAAGTGTAGAGTCTCAAACTAAAACAGCAGGAAACCTGGTATATGTCAGTTCACACGTTACAAATTCTGCTTAATTGATCACATAACTCAATAAAAATAAGAAAATTCTGTACTCCGATATGAGTACAGATATGAGCATCTATGTCTTATGATTTGTCTCATTCTTATATCAAGAAGTAAGCTATTTGATGACTTTTTATGTTGGAAATGATCTAAATTTTAATTAAGGTAATACAGGAGCCTGGAAACGACACTGCAATACACAAGATGAGATCAGATATACTTTACTAAACATCTCCCCATCAACACAAAGCAGCCATCAAGCGTGCTAGCCTTTACCACAGTCACATTTTCAAATTGGTAAAATACAGCCAGAGAAACAAATTTGGAACATCCTGGAAGATGAAAAGCAAGGAAATGGAAAGGAAAGCAATTGCAAAATAATCTAACTGCAGACAAAAACTTGATAAGAAACATAGCAATTAAATCCGAAACAGGAAACAAGAAATAAGGGGGGGGGGGGGAGGGGGGGCGGG
>JAODJU010000095.1:26183076-26201580 GCA_026776725.1 Gnathonemus echidnorhynchus | reverse complement strand
AGGGGGGCATAAACAGGCTGGATTCATTTCTCGCTGTTTCCATGACAGCAAATAAATTCATCGCAGCATGGAAAGAGGTGACCAAATTGAAGGAAAACAATAATGAATAAACAGCCCTGAAAGAGATTAATATTCAAGGGCACAGTTTTCTGTGAAAGCAGATGGTGGCATTTTCAGGAATTATTTCATCACACAGGCTCATCCAGGTTCACAGGGGTCATGCACAGCGGGCATTACAGCAGACAGGACACTTCCTTGTTCCCAGAGGTCCGTCTTCATCATCTGCTCCTCGCCGCACATCCTTAAGTTCAGCTTGTTGGTACAAGATGGAGTCAAGTGTTTAATGACATTAACTTTATCACCTAATAAGGGCCACACATCATTTCCTCCAAGACGTCTCTGCCTCTGACATGTCTCTATCCCCCAAGAAGTTCACATGTGGAGTGGAGCAAGGTTCAGACGTAATGATGGACACCTGCCCTGGTAATTGTGTGACCTTGGCAGTTAATATTCACCTTCCCGTAACCCAGAAGGGCCAAAATATTCTAGAATGAGCAGATCTAATACACATAAGATATCTGAAATCCTTAGTAGTACTCACTGGCAGACTTCAATACAATGAAATACGCAAACAAACTGATCTGGTGACCGGACAGAGAGAGGAAGAGAAGGTGCATTCATGAAGCACCAGGCTGATCCGAGGGCTGCTTTCTTCGCAAATATCACATAATGAGGATATCCCAGAGCGCGGAGGGAACAAGGCTGGGAAATACACAGCTCAGTCCATCACAGGGCAACTAACTCTTCAGTTGGTAAATACAGCACACAATGAAGTGAGTATATTAAATACCATAAAAAGTACGATGATCAAATGGAAAAAGCGTTTTGACAGCCATTTCACCAATTTATGTATAATTGTTTTCAGTTAAATGGCTGAGATGATAGTCACAGTTTGCTTAATAGGTCTACGTGTTACGAACCCTGACAATTCAGCACAGCACTTGCTTCAAGTTGGGTTGGCGATCTGTTGGTGGAATTATCACTGATAGTTGAATTATCACTGATTGGTCATCATCAAAGTCACCCCATCAAAGACGACGACATCATCAGTTGTGCACCCCGGCCTCACTGGGCAGACTTGTCATAATGGGTACTTGGAATAATCCATGCAAATAAATGCACATGATGCCACATACAGAGTATTGATTCTACAGTAAATCCCGAAGTACTGAATAGTGGTGGTTTCTGATAATTTATTGTTTAAACATGATGGTGAATGTAAATTACGCAGCATGCAAAGAAAAATAACTTCATACAAGAGCGATGGGCCCCATATGGAAAGTGACATACTGCATGTGCCCACAGTCAGTGGGTGGGAGTTAACTCATCCTGGTGGGGGGGCTTCTTTATGATTCTGATTCTGGTTGAGGTCACGGGGTCACCATGAGCCCAGTGATATTTATCACACCTGTTTCAGCCAGATAATATACACAAAGCACATGTGGGCAGGCTTTGAGCCCGGCCTTCGAGAAGCCTAAATCGGTTAGGGATCAAAAAAATGCCCAGAGCTTTAGACATGAAGCTCCAAGTAATGCAGTAAAAGCAGAAACATGTGTTAAGGACATGAGAGATGTAACTCACACATGGATTTCTCTCCGAGTGCTGCATATCGTATAGAGCATATCTCGGAGAATCAGATGCTGGAGCCTGGGATCTGAGATTACAGACAAACCCGTCAAAGCTGCTTCAGATCCTTAAAGACCAGACCTCGGAGATCAAATGTAGTGACAAATGCAATAACTGCTCCATTTACCCAGAGTCTCACCAGTTCCACACATACCCTCCTGGAATAGTAAGCTCAGTCCTTCCATCAATCAGTATTTTTGATGCGAAATTCCTCTTGCAGAAGGATTATTGAATCTTCAGTTAGACCTAGTCAGAGATCTTGAAGATAATTCTTTTGTTTGATCTATCTAAAGACTGGTGTTCAGGATATACTCTTGAAGCGGGGGATGAGCAGAAACATAAGAATAGCAGTTGTATTTTGGCTCCAGCTTCCTAACCCCTAATCCATTGCATTGTCCTGGAACAAACATCGTTTCCCAGAGAGATCACCAACAGATCTGCTTCTTTGTACTGTTTGCCTAACAATAAATGTACTACAAATGCACAAGCTGCACTGTGCAAGAGCAGACAGGCAGGCAGGAAAGGGTGAGCAAAGGAACACTGCAATTTTTTAGACAGAAGATCTATTCTGCTCCACATAGTATATGTAGATACTGGAACAGGAGCAGGGTCACAGATAAGCCGTTACAGTTAACACATTACACTGTGGAGAGGAAGACTTTTTGCCTAAGAATGCCTCTATTGACAATTTCACTTAAGATAACTGAATTAAAGGCTACGCTCTTAGCTCCCAATTCTTACTGGCTGTAAAACAGTAGCACCTTGACCAGCTTAATATATTGACAGCTCTTTTCTGCTGTGAGGAACTATAAAAGGAATCAACTTAAAGTCTGATCTCATCCATCAGAGAGCACCAGTACAGCTCCAAAGTCTCCCCCAGAGCAGATTCCGTTTTACCTCATTTATGCATGCCTTCCCTATCCCACCTCACCTAAAATACTAATTGCATGTTTATTTGCTTTCAGGATGAATATGATTGTGGAAATGCACTTTTTTTTCCTTCCCAGAGAGGATTAACCTACCTGTCAGTTTGCTGAATGTTATGCAGAAATGCTCAGAGATGAAAACCATCCATTTACTAGACATAGTTTGGACACTTTTAATTAAAATTCTGCAGCCTTCTCCACTACGGAAATTAAAATGATAGAAAAGTAAAACCTGCTCTGTAAACTGAAGTTACAATCTGGCTTTAAAATAAAGCTGATTCTGTGGCAATACAGTAGCACCCTGAACAGCCCCCACGCTTGACCCCCTTTATACCGTTTAGATGAAACTGTTATAGTAGACTTATGGGCGAAATGTGTTCGCTGGCGAACAGGATAAATGTAAAATGACACATTCCAGTCAAAAGCAGCCACTTAGAGAGGCAGAGACACCGTAAAGATACGTTTTAAAACGGAGGACCACTCTGTGAGCCATAAACATGTGTTCTTGTAGCCTGCAAACGTTAAGATGTCAGCAAATTCCAAAATGAAGGTAATATTTTCAGAAGGAACAGCCCCGGAATGCTATGCTCTAAAATATAGCTGTGATACTTTCTATTTTTTTTTTTTTTTTTTTTAACGCCACCACTAAATTCATTCTTGCATTAGAGGGCATTCATCATTTTTAAGATTGATGTGACTCAGTCTGAAATGGATCCTTTCAGTTACCATCCCTGTTCATTTAGTGCAATAAATATGACATAAAAATGTGCGGCTATTTGAAGGAAGAATATTTAATATTGATAAAATATCACCATGTTCTGTAAAGCTGATTTACTAAATCATACATATATTTTAAAATATAAATGAAGTCGCTGCAGAAAACATTTAGTTCAAAGATACTGTGGTAGCTCTGCTATAACAACTTTTATGCTGCACACTGTCAGTAAACATGTATAATATTCATTAATAACTGTATTTTTATTGTGCAACCACTGGACCTCCAAGGTCCCTGCATGGTCTTCAGGTCACTGTTAACCAGGGAACAGGTGAACTTCATGCCCACTTCTGACATTTTGGACAGATGAGATATGAAAAGCAATCAAAAACCAAAGAATGTGTTTTCCCGAAATAACAGAGTGCTAGACAAAGGTCAGGGCTATAATGGTGAATCGTCACGTCTTGAAAATCACTCACAATTCGTCTTGAAAGAAAGCAGGCTGAGATGTACGAGGCTGATAAAGGGCCGTCCTCAGCCCCCTTTGTCTGTAGCCTTTCACAGCTGGATTTAAGGTTCGAAGTCTAGCAGTGAAATGAAATCTTGAAGAGAATGGTCCTGCTGTAGTGTTTTCACGAGGGCCAGGCAGACGACACGTCCACTTTCAGATATGAGTATTTACATTACGGTGCTTTCATCTCACTCGACTTAAAGTCGGGCAGCCACCAGGGCTTCAGGGGCAGGGACCTAGAGGGATCCGGAGCCCAAGTCCGGCTCAGCACTTTTCTCCCGAATCGATCCATCGCGACCTGGAACCTGCCCGCTAACTGCAGCCATCGAGCTTCGGTCCCTCTGATGGATCGGTCCTCTGAGCTGCTGGGATCCAGCACACCTGGCATTTTCTGCTCGGCCCCAGACTCTGGGTATCAATAGTATGAGCACAGATGCCAGGATGCATGCCCCTGCAGTTTGCTAAAGTGGCGCTGTCCCATTCACTGTTCCCCCCAGAGCCCTGTAGATTGCCATGCGGTGCCCTGTAGTACCCTGCAGCGTGCCCTGTGGGGGCCTTGTGGCACAGTTATCCCATATAGGCGAGGGTCCATCATTTTGCTTCCTTGTAGAGTGCCCTGGGGCGTGCCCTGTAGAGTGCCCTGGGGCGTGCCCAGTAGAGTGCCCTGGGGCGTGCCCAGTAGAGTGCCCTGGGGCGTGCCCAGTAGAGTGCCCTGCAGCATACCCTGTAGAGTGCCCTGGGGCGTGCCCAGTAGAGTGCCCTGCAGCATACCCTGTAGAGTGCCCTGGGGCGTGCTCTGTGGCACAGTTATCCCCTATAGGCGATGGTCTACCTTTTTGCTCCCTCTCAGCTCCCGGCCAGACGGTCCGAATTTTGCAAAAAAGTCCTGTTTGCAAAACACTGCTTTAAAGTACATTCAACAAAGAACAGCCACTGACCCTGAGATGGCAGGACAGGCATATTGTAAACATTAAATCTCTATAGTTCTATGCAAACCGCTGGGATGAGGGCAAAAATCTCAGAGAGGAACAAATAAGTCAAACCTGCAAAAACCTGATGACTAGAGAGACTTTGGAGACCATAGATATGAGAGTGATATGTGGAGTTTAGGCGTAACCTGCATCAGAGTCTCAGTCAACAATGAAGAATTTTAGATGAAACGTGCAGACGTGCAAGATGGACTGAATGGCTTATCTACTGCATAATATTTCCTTATGGCTTCTCCTTTAAACATTTTCCCCGGCTGATGTTGGATCACAGACATCCAGACCTGCCTCATTCCCGCAAACTTCCTGCTGCGTTACTTTCTTCCTCACTGCCAGACGCACAGACGTTCATCTGAATCCACGCATGCAAACCTTAATGAAGCCCCAGCTGTTAAGGATCCAAGGGGACCCAGTGGCTGACATTGATCATGACTCCCATTTCGGGTAAATACTCTATTTAAGATAAAAGTCGTTGCGAAAAGGTGTAATAAAATTCAGCAAGACACTGTATTTCCCTCTAAAAGATAATGCACAAACAGTTACAGCCTTATTACTTGATGTCTTTTCTGCCCATACATACTGTACTGCAATTTCATCTCGGAGAACACTGGAGAATTAAAAACATAAACCACTTTGGTTAAACTTAGCCGCAAAGATGCCATGAGTAGAGAAAATGAGAACATTTCGTTTCTTTGCTTTGAAATGCCCCGCTGCTCCAATCAATTTTTTCATTTTAATCCATCAATTTGAAATTATACATCATTGTATTTAAAATCTTCAGTGGCTTCTAGGCTAAAACTAATAAGAACTATACCTTCAGCAACATAAAGCTGGTATCTTTTTGACCTTAAAATGTTACAACAGGAACACCATGCTATATATGATTTTTCCCCATGGAACCTATAAGACAAATAACCACCAAAAGGCAGATGTAAGTATTAACCTGCATTATGAATTTGGTTAGCTTTTTGATAAGCTCATTTTCTATCTTAATCAGGTAGACATTGCTTTGACGGATGTCGGAATACTTAAAATGTTCAATGCACTGCAGGTTTTCCTCATGTTTACACATCACCCTGAAAAAAATTTATACTGAGCTTCATGATTTACATCCAAGCAGGCGTCCTAAGCCACAAAATAGGATGATAAACTGAAACATAACATGAATCCTATCTTTAAAAGTTTTTCTTCTAGCATCTATAATATCATCATGTCCTGGTAGTTTTCCTAGAGAAAAGAGCAACAATTTAATGTCCATCAATTACAGTAACAATAATCACTATAGTTAAGTAAAAATAAACATCTAATTTAATTTGGATCATAATTAAAATAAAACATTAAGCGGCAGGCAAGTGAAGTATCCCTCATTCCAAACACACACTTCGGGCTGCTGAGATTGAAAGTGTAGGATTTTGAAAGGTTGACGTAAGACGTGTGGATTTTCTTTATGGTGATGCCATGTGATTTAGGAGCTGTGAGTGTATCTGTCAGGAGACAGGATCAGTCAGGCCGATAGTGTGATTTATAGGCCCACTGCGCATTCATTTCAGAACGAGGAAAAGCGATTAAGTCAAAGCGGCCTTTTCTATCAGCTCGTCCCCCGCGCGGCTGGACCGACTCGCGCTGCGACGCTTCCGCCTCGGCCATTAAGGCAGACACTAGCGTGGCGTTTCCCATTCCGGGCCTTAACTCGAAACAAAAACAAAGATTAAAGAGAGAATACAGGGAGGGACTCCAAGCAGACACAGACGGGGGGGGGCCGGGGAGCGTGTCGGGAGACGCGGTATAGCGGAAGCTGTGCCCAACGCGCCTCCTTCCGGCGGCTTGGCGCCGACCGCATGCCGAAGCTTATCAAGCTGTCCCACCTTCCCCTGCGCCCCCCCCCACCCCCCACGGTGGCCGGCAATTAGCAGCCCGCTCACACCAACTCTGCCCCAGGCCACTTCCCCAGAGATGGGCCAGCTCGGCCCCCAGAGGCACCGAGCCAACAGCATAATGGTGTGCTGATCAGGGGGCGACGACCTACACGGACCTGCCTCGGAAAACCCAACGAAGGGGGCAGGGCACGCCTCACCGAGGTCACGTCATGTTTACAAAGGCCCACCCAAAATGAGACAAGTAAAAATACCTACAGCCATCCAAATACTTACATAAAGCATTAAATCCCCCAAAAACATTACAGGATTTCTGTACTTCATTCTTTTCTTCAGTGGAGACTGAAGACATTTAGGTGGGATTTGATGCTTGGCACTCAGAAGAGAAGGACATGCTGTCAGAAGCAGTCACTAAATTTTATTTCAAAATTAAACATCTAAAACTTGGCTCTTTGTTAATGTAAGTTAGTTGAAGGGCAATAATTGACACTCAATCTAATTTCTAATGAAGACCTTCTGGACCAGCATAAGCCAAGCTCCCTGAAACCCATGTGCTTCTCAAAAGCGGGAGCTTCAATTATGGACCAGAAGACGGAATAAAGAGCAACAGGCAAGGCTGCAGATAAATATGTTATATATCCTCAGGAAATAAATACATATTTATTTCCTCTTAGCTGTGGACATTTCGGCTTACAAACAGAAGCACCCGGAGAGATAAGAATGGTTTTGAGAGAAAAGGGAGCGAAGGAAGCAGAAAACTGAGAAAAGAGTCAGAAGTTCGGTGTTAGCAGCAGGGAAATGTGCAGATGAGAAAACGAGGACTGGGATAGACAACAAAAGCCAAGTACACCTGTGACTCGATTTATGAACCCAATTCCTGACCTAAAACCAGCTTGAAAGGTGAACAGTTGTATATGAAAAATGCTTTTCCCCGACACCATATAGGAGAAATAACTTGTAGGAAAAATGTTCCACACATACCAAATGTTCAAAAATCTGCCTCAGAATACACAACCACTGCTTGGAAAAGAGCGTCATCCCCAAAATGGCAGCTGACCAGAGAAAAAAAAAATACAAAAAGCATTAATAGGTGTGTTGTCTTTATAAATCAGATGATGATGTTGCTATATAATATATATCAATTCCACTTACGAAAAGAAATTACAAAACCTATCAGTCAGTAATTCATTAAAATAAGACTAAAAATGCAGAAAGGATGAAAGCGATATGAAGGTGAGGGAGCGAAAAAAATCAGAAAGCATTTGGCTAAGTGGAAACGACGGCCAAAAACGCAAGAGCTGGATAGTCATTCATCAGGCCTGGAGATGTGAAAATTCCCCCCGATCATGTCAGCTTACAGTAATCAGGGGGACATTCCCTTCTTCTCCTCCACAAGACGCTCAGCCAAACAGGTTGAAAACACCTGCTGGCGTCAGCCCTGCACAATCCTTCCTGCGTCACCTGCCCAGTCTCTCCTCATCCTGAATCATTTCCTGGCCCTTACTATAGATCACACACTCTCTCGCTTCCATTTACCAGGTTGCCAAAGTTCATGGAGGCACTAAAGCCTCACGTGGATTATATCGGCTCTCTAATTAAGCACGCTGAGCCATTCTGGCTATGGAAGTGGAGGTGAATTCCATTCTAATACCTTAACCCTCATATCCCCATGTGCCAAAACATCAGACCAAACCCTGTCAATAAACACCAGGATTCTCTTCAGGATAGACAGCAGAGTGGCCCCGGATACAGACATACCTCCGTGCCGCTTACAGCCAGCGAGCTCAATAGATATCTCCAGTGATTGCAGTTAATTAAAAGTAAGCCAATTGCCTCTCTGTCTCCTGCTGTTAGTTAAGCCTAATGTTTGCCAGATCAGATGAAAGGAACTAAACCGCCAGATTTGCTGTCAGTCAGTGTACGCAGCCCAGACTTCTTCATTTAAAGGGGCTTAAATCTGATCAGATAAGCTTTAATTCAGGTGTAATTCGTTCAACTACAAGATCCCCGCTGAGGAACGCGAGCAGACATTCACTCTTCATTAATGACAGCCTGCGCCCATTATCGTCCGCGAGAAGCAGACAGACGCGGGGGGAGGAGCTCGGCTGAAGCAGGGCCGTGTCCTGATAGGTGGTCTACACACAGGGGAGCTCATGCTTCATGGGGATGAGTCACATGCAGAAGAGCAACACGAGCACGCGTGTGGGAGCCTGACGCGGCACCTGTGTGCTTTACAACGTGACGCTTCTCCAGCCACGAGCCCTTAAACCTTCTGTGGCCTGCATAGACCAGAAGCCTGTGGACCCAGACCCATAATGGCCAGTACAGAGTGAGGAGGGGCAAGAGCGCCCCCAGCAGGAAGGCATTGAGAGAAGGCTGAGAACCCAATGCCCTGATGACCAGTGCAGAATGCGGAAGGGCAAGAGCGCCCCCTGCAGGAGGGCATTGAGAGAAGGCTAAAAGAGGCTAAATCACAGATTTCATTCAGTCTCTCCCCACACAGATCAGCTCATGTCTGACAAATCCAATTAGCGCACGCTGCCGCTAGCCTACGCCTGCCAGGCTGCCGCCGCCGGGGGCTTCCAATCTGCTCCGGCTCCTTGGGAACGCGTCCGCACGTGCGGGACCTGCAGCCTGCCTCACCGTGTGGGCACATGAAGGACAGAGGCTCCCCTCGAGGCTGCGGTGCTGAAGCTGGGGTCGACGGGGCAGCGATGTCACCCTCTCAGTGAAACGGGGGTGGAGACATTTCACCTTCCCGGCCAATCGGGAAAAGATGGGTGTGTTTCTGCACGGTGGAGGTACAGGATGCAGGAAGGAGTGCGACCCGGAGCTGGGACTTTGAGCACGGGGGGGGTCGCGGGCCCCTCGCACTCATCTAACCATCTATTGTTTGCGGAAATGGAGCAAACGGCTCTCAGCCGCTCTGAATTTCACCCAATTTATTTTAGACCTAACAGGCTTCACTTAATGAGCTATAGCTAAGCACCCCCTCCATCCTGCCAGTGACTGTCGACTGCACCAATTACTCCCCCCACCCCCCCACTCCCCCACTCTGCTCCCTGCCGGCTCCTTTTCCTCTCCTGATGTCTGCCATGGACATGCTGAGAAGTTCAGGGAGCCAAAGGGCCTCTCTCAGCATGCCGGAGCCGAATCGGGCACACACCGAGGACACCTCTGCCGATGATGTCACACGGATTCGGGCACACCGAGGACACCTCTGCCGATGATGTCACACGGATTCGGGCACACCGAGGACACCTCTGCCGATGATGTCACATGCATGGCTGCACAGGACAGTCACTGTGGCACATTTCTCTCTACGTACCAAAACAAAAACGAAATATTTTCCTTAGTGTCCATATGATCCTCCAGTTTTCATAATGAGCGCTACCGCTCACAGAGATGTGGAAAATCACATTTACATCACATTTATTTATTTAGCAGGCGCCTTTATCTAAAGTGATGTACAATTCAGAAAGCAGGGCCAGCCAGTCCCTGGAGCAACAGGGGTTAAGGGTGCCAATCAAGGGGCCAATGATATGGTTCCTCTGGCGACCACAGGATTTCAAGCCATAACACACAGACAGAAGGTCCAAACCCACTAAGCCGTAACACCAAATTACAGTATTAAAAAATCCTGGAAAAATGTGGCCAAGATTCCCAGCAAGGTATGAAAAAAACAACAGAAATAAGTGTGAGGAAGCCCATGTGAAACCAGGAGAGCATGAAGACGCCACACTAACAGTGTCAAAAACAAAGAAAAATAAATCTGCTTCCGCAGGAGAATAGTGTCGCTCGTGTCGAGATTTCCCGAAAGATCTACTGGAAGATCCAGGGGGTTATTGGAGAACTCTTCTG
The DNA here is from genome assembly GCA_026776725.1 of Gnathonemus echidnorhynchus. NCBI lineage: Eukaryota > Metazoa > Chordata > Actinopteri > Osteoglossiformes > Mormyridae > Gnathonemus > Gnathonemus echidnorhynchus. Next base: position 26,191,021 of record JAODJU010000095.1, on the reverse strand, counting down.
AATAGATGTAATAGAAGTGGAACATTTTGGCATTGATTCAAAAATGTCAAAAAAATGAAAGTGCACAAACCAGCAGAATGACCTCATTCTAACCAGGCCACATGGTCATGGGAATCACATGGTTAGCGGCCCCAAGACTCAAACAGCTTGCAGTTATTGATGGAACAATGACTAGTGGATTATAACAAGGAAATCTGCAGCAGAATGTCAGGGGATCTGCCCGTTAGCAGGGCGCTAACAGAAAGTGGGTCATGCAGCCGACAAAGGTCCTAAGTACAAAAGTAAGTCTACAGCACAATAGCTGAGGAAGATGGAATTTGCCTTTTCAAAAGCCCCAAACTTAAACCAATTCAAATATTGAGACATAGCCCCAAGCTAGAAGCTCACATCAGACAGCCAAGAGTGTCAAGGAGTTAAAGCAGAGTCGAAAAGAGGAAGAGGTCGAAACCCCTACGAGGCTCCACGCAGGACTGATGAACAGTGATGGGGTCATTGTGACACCAGTGGCTCCTCAAAGCAAAGCTTCACCTCATTTTCTGAAAAAAAAAAGATCTGGAAAGTGAGAGTCGGATCAGTGGAGTTATGGTGGTTGGACCTCTCCAGAGCGTAGCTCGGCCTTCCATCTGCAGAGCTACGTGCTGATGCTGCCCAGCACCCAACCAGACTATATACAATCCATCCATCCATCCATCCATTTTAGGAGACAGGGGCATATCAGGGAGGCACCATAAATACAGAAAGGGGGTGTAAGAAAACTGAAATAGAATGGTCTAACCAAAAGAGATTCATGTCCCCATGTGGGAAAAAAAAAACAAAATCATTCAGGAAATTATGGGTTCAGCATATAAGGGATGTGTAAAATAGGCTTGTTTACCATCTGGAATTCACAGCATCACTAAGGCCCGAAGGCACAGGAAATAAGAGGTCCTCACCATCTGGGTACATGCATTACATCACGCTATGTACGTTATATCAGCGCTGACACAATTCTGAAATAAAACAAAATATGACAAAAACTGGAAATCTTATTTGCCTCCAATGAGTTATTTCCCATTTATTTTCAAAACACTCAAAATCCTTTTCGTGATTAAATAATATACAAAATTCATCCTCATTCATCCTGTTTTTGCAAAACATGTATGAGAACAAATAGCAGACAGTAGTATAATTACCCGGACATAAAATGCCTTTACATCCAAGGCAATGAGATGATGGAAAGAGCTATGCATTTTATGGGCAGAACGGTTTGTTGGGCTTATTCTGCCGTAAATGTGATTGTTTACATTTTAATAGCTGGGCCATTAGCAGTGCAGATAATAGCAGAGCGTGAATGCTCCCCACGTGGGTTTGTTCACCATGATTCACCACATTATAGTGAGTAATAGTGAGCACATCCTATCAGGCCAGTTTTGACAAACACACACTTCCTGAGTAATCAAGAGTTAACCTGAGACTTTTCTGTTATTTTTATTGTAGTTTGGATGATTTTGTTTCAGTCAGGGTGCAATAAATTCCTGTCTGCCACAGAAATCAATAAAAAAAAAAGTTTGTATCTTAAGTAGAACAGCACTGGAATTTTAATTTGTAATTAAAAAACACTGCATGAATGTTATTTGGAATGATGAAACAATACAAAGTAAATGGTTTTCTTGAATTTGGAAGGAGTGGGGAAGATGGCATAGCTACTCAGTATGAGAGCTCAGTAAGTAAAATAGCCACCAGACCAAGCCAAGGTCACCATACATCATGGAGGCCGCATGGGGGGGTGCCATCATAATGCTCATTTTAATTGATTAAAATAACTACAGCATGGACCATATAGCTCATGGGAGTTTTACATACACAAAAATGTTCTGAGGGCAGAACAAAAAAATGATTGATTCAGAGAGATAACCAATCAGATTGTAGAGGAGGCGGGACCAACAATCAGATCTCTTATTTCCATGTCTTATAGTTGGTTGGATAGTGTTAGACTTAACCATCCCATGGCCAAAGAGGAACAGCTGCCCCGGGACGGGCTGGTCACCTGACTACGCTCAGCAAGTCACACGGCACCATGAACGGAGGCACAGACCAGAGGAACCAGCTGAGGAGACTCCTTTTACTGGTAATGAAATGCATAAAATAATGTGAAATAAGGATGTATCAGTGGTTTGTGCCCAATAGGGGTTTGGAGGAGAAGAAGTAGGTCAAATACAACTTAACCAGATAATGGACTGCAAATCTGAACCAAACAGAAATATAGGAATGTAAGTAGTTTGTGGAAAATCAGATTTAAAAACTGTCCATTCCCACAATCCAGGGAATGCATCTTTGACAAAATTTAAGAGGAATTAGGCTCTAAGTCCTTAAGACTTTCAGAATTATTAAATTATGCCTTTGCATTCATATTACCATCATTTATATGTAATATTGAAAGCAACACGCATTGAAAGCAACGGCTTAGGATTTTACATCCATCCATCTTCCAGCTGCTTATCCAGTACAGGGTCGCGGTGGTGGTGTAGAGCCATTCCCAGACAGCAGAGGGCGCCGGGGGGGGGGTACACCCTGGACAGGAATAGGGTTTAACACTGCACATTTCTACGGCAGAATTTCCTCAAGATGAGTTACTGCAGAACCCTTCATGGGACAAACCCACAACGCCTTGGCCTCATTAGCTCTATGCTAACCACAATCAAACACATGCATGAAACAACAGAAAGGCACTACAGCTAAAGGAAGAAACAAGCAGGCCTGGAACTCATCACAGAAGCCTTTGATCCATCCGCCATGTAACCACTAATCCCAATCAGGGTCACAAGGAAAAGGCTCTGATGATCCAGCAAATTTAGACCAGCAGCTTTTCAAGGTCTGTGCCAGCAGAACTGGATGTTGTCTTTCCGAATCCCAGATGAAGTGTATAATTTGATCTGTATCACAGTTAATTACAAGGACATTGACGTTTCAGATTTAGTGACAGAGAGCCTTGAACCACTCTATGGATTAAATCTCTGTATTGATTCTGCTGTCTACAGAAAAGGCAGGCTTGGGATTGGCTGAAGCACACTGGGCATAAAACGCAGGCTTGGGATTGGCTGAAGCACACTGGGCATAAAACGCAGGCTGGGGATTGGCTGAAGCACACTGGGCATAAAACGCAGGCTGGGGATTGGCCACGGCACATTGGGCGGAAAATGCCAGTTTTGGATTGGCTGTGGCACATCGGGTGGAAACCGCCAGCTTGTGATTGGTCGCGGCACATTGGGCGAAAAATGACAGGTATAGCACCCCCAACTTCCAGGTTCTCCTGTCCCATCATTAAACTTAGAAAAGCAAGATTTAAAAATAAATGCCTCCATCGTAGTGATTACTGGCTGTAACACCCTGTAAATCAAGGGTAGAACCCTTCAACTCAAACACACAGCCCTCTTTGTGAGAAACACCTATCAATAGCATTTTTAAAATAACCAATGTGACCGTTTCTGAACCCCATTAGTGTCAGATGGCGCTATATCGGCCTCAGAAGGCAGAGCGAGAATGAGGGGGTTCATGGCCCTCTCACCACACACGGGCTCAATCATGATCGGCTCCGTCTGCTGAGAGCAGAAGCTTCACAATGTGGAAAATCGATCCACAGGCGATTCGGGTGACAGGGGCGGTGATGAGATCCCATTCCCACAGGGGGAGGGCTTCCCCATCAGGACAGGCCCCACCGCCGCCCCAGTGGCCCAGACGTGACCCCGAGCCTGCGGGAGCACGGCCTGACAGGGGCTGTGATGTGCAGTGCCAGTGCAGTGCCAGTGCAGTGCCAGTGCGGAGGCATGCTTGCGGGCCTAGAAATAACTCAATTTCCTGTCAGAAAGCACAGGATTCACACAAGGTTCAGACTGTTTGAAATACTGGCACACAAAACATCGGTGTTAAAATATTAAAATAGAAAGCAATCCTCACAAATAGAATAAGAATATGGCAACCTTGCACAGACAGTACTCGAGTTTAAAATCAAGCATTTTTTTTTTTTTAACATCCTCCCATTATTTATAAAATGTAGTTCATTAGAGATTTTAGAATTTGCGGTTAACATGAGATTTAGGTCATTTGACAAAAAACATTGTGGCGGTTTAGCAAAGACCCAAAGTCTGTCAGTCCAGTAGGAATAGCTGGTAGCAGCAGCTCCTGAGCTGAAAACATTCAGTTACTGTTCCCTACATCAGTGTTTCCCGATCCGGTCCCCGGAAACCCGCAGATAGTACACATTTCGCTCCCTCCCAGCTCCCAGTGCGGGCTGTCCGGCAGGGAGCTGAGAGGAAGCAAAAATGCAGACCGTCCGTGGGCCGCAGAGGACCAGATTAGGAAACGTTGCTCTATACGTACACTGAAGACATACATGTCCAGGTTTAAGGGATGCTTTCATTAAATTCCTCACCCATGGGATTAACATTAAATTCCTCACATGTGGGATTAACGTGAAACGTCACACATCCGTGACTTCAGGCCCTCCGGCCAGCGTGCCCAGCAACCTGGCAGCTGGATGGCATGTTCCCATGACAACCCTCACTTCAAATTTCTATTAATGTCTGAATCCATGGAAATGCAGGGCCAGTGATCAGCCCGCATAGTGTGTGTATATATACATATACACACACACACACACACACACATACACACATATATCGATCAGACACATGGGAGTCACAGCACCACATACTCACACATACTGAAGCACGTATGTTACTGTTCTGTTAGTACTTAAAAGAAGCTGATATGTGAATGAATAATTTTTAATTACTATAAACCATCAATTTGAACTACAAGAAATAAATAATGGATTTGTTACTGCAGAGTGGTGGCTATATAAATGTATCCTACCACAGATAATAATAATAATAATAATATTATTAATAATAATACTGCATGTCGGAGTGTGACAGCAGTGGTGACGTAGTACTGGGGTGTGGTGGTAGGGGGGCAGCTCAAGCGGAAAGGGACCCGTTCAAGTTCTGCTTTATTCAGGCTCCCAAAGATTGACAGCGTTTCTAGAACAAGTGCTGACCTGAATGGGTGGGATCAGTGATTCTGAAAAGAAAAGTAAAACTTCAGAGAAGGTGAAGTTTGTAAACACCAAAAAAACGGTTGTAAATTTCTGTTTACCAAATAATAGCAGCAACTAAGGCTTTTCACTACATAGAGGAAAAACTACTTTATAGTACATCAAAATTATGTTGATCAACAGTTTTGAACCTAATTCTATGATATAAAGAAGAAAGTAGCAACTATGATTTTAGGTATGACCAGCATCAGGAGTAGAAGGATGGATGGATTTTAGTTGCTGCACATACAGTAAGTGAAATGCTCCGTGTGAGTAACCCTGTATTGTACATACACAGCTGATCCTTCGAACGCAAATCATTTTCTGTACAACAATGCCTTGCAACAAAACAACACTAATTAAATGGTAAAAGGCTTTAATGAAATCCCTCCACCACAAAGAATTGTAATTAAGTCTTAGAGTCAATCACAGCTGTTAATGTACAATCAGGAAAATCTCTTTTCCTAGTTACAAGATTAAAACAAAAGAAAATGGACGGCTTGCTGTTCTGGGCAGACTGCCTAAGGTCAGTCAGCCCTCAACCACCCCCCCACCACCCGCCCTCGGCACATATGACAACTTATTTGATTACTTTCCCCTGTGACACTCAACTCTCCAAACTCTTTCAGTGATGAAGCCCATGGCAGAGGCAGTGTGTGGTTAAGCAGGTTAGGGCACTGTGTCTGTGATCAGAAGGTCATCGGTTCAAATCCTTCAGCAAAGTCCTTAACCCCCAACTGCTCCAGGCACTGGCTGGCCCCAATTTCTCAATTATGCACAGCTTTGGATAAAAGCATCTGTTAAAAGAAATAAATGTATTGTACATCGGAGGATCATGATTTGCTTACTCACTGAAGCATGACATTAACCTGTCTAAGCAAATTCCAAATTACTTCTGAAATTCATCACAGGGCACGAAAGGAAGGAATTATCTGATTAAACGGGAGGTATGCTGAATCATGCAGTAAGCAAACAGAAGATCTCAACATCACGATTACCACATGCTCTGAAAACAATATATCTGAGATTAAAGACAGAAACCCATTACTGTTAATCTGATGTAAGGAAATTTCATTGTACCCGGGCCCATAATTTCCTTTAAATTAGTTTTCTTGATCATCACTTTGGGCATTCGAACCCGGACTCCTTTCCCCGAATGGCCTGCTCACTCGCTCCTGTTTAGCTGACAAGTCAAATCCTAGTTTAGTTCGAGATCCAGTAGGGTGGAGTCAATGTAGCCGTCGGAGAGGCGAAAAACGTCCCAGCCGAACTTCATGCGGCTGAAGATTAACTGAACCTTAAGGATTTCCTTCTCATGGACAAACAGCACCAAAGACAAGCTGCAAGAACCGCGAGCTGGGAAATGGGCCTACAAAGCGTGCAGGTACAGAAGCCGGCCTGAGTCATACCTCGGTCAGCGCTGGCTGCGGACGTGAAGCATCGCGGCTGCATTACTCTGCTGCAGTTTCATCTTCATACGCTCTCAGCTTTTCTCATTCCGGAGAAATACGGCGTCCGCCTCGTTTTGGAGGGAGGCCACGCTGGCCTGTTTATTACCGGGGGAGTTGTGGAGCAGGTGGGGGAGGGGGGGTGTATATGCGATCAATAGGAGTCCTCATGTAGTGCCATCTATCTTTAATAGTGTGAACTCTCTTTAAACCCTCACATGGCAAACGGCAGCGTCGGCCCAAGCTGGAAGTGAACCACACCACCAGAGGTACACGGCGATGCACTCTTGTTATATACTATGTCATATACCATATTAAATACCTCCTCATATGGCATACTGTGCTGTTTCTTTTGTTCGACGCTAGCATCAAACCTGATTATTGCATTCCACCGTTAACCATAACACCACCCTGACAGGACTGGGACAGTGTTACGGTGGCCTGCTCGTTGTGTATATCAAAAGTGACTTACACTGTCAGGGAAAAAAAACACAGTACCAATTTGTACCTTTGCATGTGACTAAGACTGCACCCTCAAGGGTAAATGCACGTTATTAAGTTACAAAAATTGATTATGAGGAATATTTCTGTGCCATTGGGGGTACATTAATATTGTTTGTACCTTAGGGATGTTCCTCAAACCCCATTTCTGTACCTTAAATTAGTCTAAAAGGTACATTTACCTACAGCTAGGGTACAATTGACAGACCCTTGAGAGTTCAGCCGCAGTGACAAGCAAGGGTACAAATTGGTACTCTAATTTTCTGACAGTGTACATGGTCTAAAACGCGTTTTATTCTTCAGGGGAGAAATCCAGTGTTTGGGCAGCTTCAGGAGATTTCTGTCCACCTGACATCACGGAAGACGTTGAATGAAGCGGGACTCAACAGAAACGTGCTATTAATGACAATTCTCCCAGTTTTGAGAAAAGACAGAAAGCAGGAGTCACCGAATCACATGACCGGTAGCCGGTGTGAAATCACTATGTCCCCAATCCACAGTGCCCCCTGTTGCCCCCCACCTCCTCCTAATGCCCCCCCCCCGATGGATGGAGGCCCGCTATCTGGCAGCCTGTCACTCACGCTGAGAGCTGCCTCTGATTGTGCAGCCGGCCGCTTTGTAAGCGTCGTGCCCAGGGGATTCATTTATACACCGCCGACATCCCCTGGGTCGACACACTGGCTGTCAGCGCCGGCTTTCCATTCCTCTGGGTTCCCCCTAATTTACCTCACAGAACACCTGCAGTCTAGCAGCAGTCTGCAATATACAGCAGACAATTTGCTTGATACAATTTTTGTTCATTCTATTAACACTAATTCAATTTACACCGTTTACCTTTTTTTTTTAATTGTCACATTAGTTTTTAAAATCAACCATAGCAACAAACGGCAGCACAACATGCCAGACCCCCCCCAGCCTATCTGTG
>JAODJU010000095.1:26160619-26178910 GCA_026776725.1 Gnathonemus echidnorhynchus | reverse complement strand
GGATTAGAGCTCCCCTCTCTGGTTGCTTGCGGAGAGATACCCCAGTGCATTCACACGCGTGCATCCATGCACACATGGACAAACACACGGACACACGCACAGCTCCCACTCCTAGCTAGCAAATGAGGTTAGGGAGTAGCGATCCCACACGTCAAACCATCTCAAATCAGCAGTTACCGAAACCGTCTATTAGACTAGCCGTCGCTCTCTGGGAATAGTGCCCTCTACAGGAAGAGGCAGGATATTGACTGCTTGCAGCTGTGCTTGTTTGGTTCCACTGTGCATTTACACATTATTACTGAGATTCTTACATACAAAAGCTTGGGTCTTTGGATGTAAAAGGAAACCCTTCGTCATTAATCCTAAATGTGTAACTATAGGAGGCCACAGATCACCTTGCTAAAAAAAATATAAAAAATTACTCATCTGTGTCCATATTCCTATACAGCTTTCTCAGTGTATACAGGTGTTCAAAGCCAGAAGGACTGTTTACAGTAATTACTATTTATCACCTGACAACATACGAATTAAATGACAAATTAACACATGGCACCGTATTTAGGAGCGTGCTAATAACAGCTATATCACAGTGAAGGGAATAATTATAAAATTAGGCAGACAGACTTAGATATTGTCAACTTACACTCCTCTGGGGTGGATTTTCTTGTTTATGGGGCCCCACTTAAGTCACTTTTGGGCCCCAAGGGGACATTCTAAAACGCTTAACGTGAAAAAGCTTAATGCGGCTAAATGTACCAAAACAGCGACCAATAATCACCAAATTTCACTCCGACAAATCGAAATAGAATAGAAAACCTTTTATTGTCATTGTCCTGGAGCCTGGATCCTACTTGTACAACGAAATTGCAGAATAAACGAAATGCTAGGAATGAGGATTATTTCACATGTTTTTCTCTCCACTGATTCCCTTTATAAGGAAAAGGCTTAACGTGGGACCAAATTAACCTCCTACGCAGTCAAAGAATAACTAAATGAGGACAGCGATTGGATGGACGTCAGTTGGGGTATCGACTGAAGCTCAGCACAAGTCCAAGGGGGTTTCCTACATAGAGGTTACAGACAAATAATTTTTAAAAACTAAATATGTAAACATCTTACAGTCCATTGTTTTTATTATTGTCTTTTTTAACGCTTTCTTTTTTCTTATACTGAGCATCAATGGAGAGGAAAACGCTTAACGTCAGATAAAGTTCATATTCCCAGCATTTCGGTTTTGATTTTTTTTCCAGGTGAAAGTCTTTATGACCAGATATGTCAGAGATATTTGGTGATTATTGGTCGCTGTTTTGGTACATTAAACCACATTAAGCTTTTTCACGTTAACCGTTTTAGAATGTCCTGGCCCTTGCCATCCCTAGTGTAGTGACTGTTTGTGGCCAACAGGGGGCCCCGAAACCACAGGGGCCCCATGTTAATGAGTAATTTTAGTGATGGTAAACACCAGCGATGAGCAGGGTCTTGATAAATGTCACACAATATGCCAGTAAGCTAGTTTTACGATGGTAGAGAACTAGTTGCTCATTTAAAGAGTTCAGAAATACACTGGCAAATACCAGCTCTGAAGAATATATACCATCGCTTCCCTTTTTATTCACACACTTAATGATAAAAGTTTACATTAAAAAACTTCAAATAAACCGACACCGTATTCAGAGCAATTAATTTAAGCAACTTCCATCAGCATCTATGCTTAGGTCAGTTGACTTTACATTTGCCAACAATTTCCCAAGGGTTCAGAAGTGAAGCATCGTGAGCCAACAGAATGGCAAAAGGCAACTGCCTAAAAACTGCAGGGAAAAGGTTAACCTCCACAGATCAAGGGAAAAGCGGGGAAAGGAAAAGCAAAAGGTACAGCTTCCAAATAGTTGAGTCGATTGGTTTTGAGGTACAGGAAGAGACGTAAAGTCAAGGGTGACCGTGCGCAATGTTTCCAGAGATAACTGTGAAACCTGGGGCTTGTTTTGGTGGTGAACTGCACCCACTGGTCCTGTCACCTCCATCAAAATGACAGAATCATAAACTCCAGCAAGTACTAAGAGAACATTGCAAACAAATCTGATTATAAACATACATCAGAATCAGTCAGCAAATGGGCCCTGACTGCAAGAATTACACCAGTAACTATCCATCCTGAATTATGGAATAGAATCTAGAGATTATCCATCGTACAATGTGAAACGGAGCCTAAAAGTGAATCCAAGAGATCCAATCTAGAAGGATTATGCATGGAGGAACGGCCAAAAATCCAAGGCAGGATTCCAGGCCGGAAGAAAGTGGGGCCAGAAGATAGATGTTGCGATGGCAAAGGGTGGGTAGCGGGAAAAACAGCCACCATATGGGTGCGAATTCTGTGACTCAATTGTTATTTCCAAAAATAATACCTAGGGATATGTTACTAAATTCAGTCCCATCACTGTTATTATTAAAATACATAATTTAACAAGAGCATAAAATACAGACTTTCTTCAAGGGTTTCGGCACAAAAAGTAAATGCATGAAACTGCATTTCCCAGTGAGCTCTGTGTGAGTCTTACTGCCAAACCTCAAAACCAGAGCACCTTTGAAAATGGTTAGGAAAATGAATAATAATTTTGCCCAGCTGTCTGTCTTGCACCTCATGAATCCCAAGTGCATTAAAGGAATTCCTTGAAATACTGGGAAAATTCGGTAAAACAACCTCACCTCATCCTTCATGCTGAGCCGCTCCCTTCCAGTGATGCTCACAAAGTCAACATCACCTAAATCTATCTGGCTGTGAGTCCAGCACACAGCAGCTGTGTGTGTGTGTGTGTGTGTGTGTGTGTGTGTGTGTGTGTGTGTGTGTGTGTGTGTGTGCACCTTCCGGCTTGCCATGCTCGCACTCCAAACTCGGACTGACAGAGAGGCCAATGTGCTGACTGTCCGGTTTATTGTTGAGCACTTGCAATAAATATTTGCCTGCCCTAACGCCGTAAGTAATAACTCAAGCCATCCAGCCTGACAAATTATACAGCCAGAAGATTTCAAAGCACGGGCTTGCCCAGTCATGCGCGCGTCCTGCACAGTCAAACGGATAAATCTAATGGACACCCCCTTCACGCATGCACTCACGCACGCGTGCACTCTCACACGCTGCCCCCACTCCACAACATGTGTCATTAACCACCAGATTCAAAGTCACTGGGCAGGGATAAGCGCGGGGGCCGGGGTGTTTATCGAACCCTGACAGCCTGGAGGGGGCTGTGAGACACATCCTACTGCCATTTCCTTTCAGCGCTGACCTCTAACTGACAGCAAGCTCCTCTAAGCTCCTCTCTGGAAGTAAATTCACACTATACCAACCACATCCGGCAGAGACTACACACAGCTGCTCCGTGAGAGGGCTGCCATCTTACCTCCTAACACCAAACTAGGCATGAGGATCTGGAACTGGCCCAGGGCCCCCAGTCCCCACAGCAATGCAACACCATCAGCTAGAGCTATTTTGGACAACCTGTACCTACACATACCACTATAAAACCTATTAACTGCACAGTTTTCCTTCTTAAAATTAAGATTTGTCTCTATTCCCCTTTGTATCCGTCAGTCGGTAACAAAAAAGGCACAAGGATTTCCATGCTATCAGCAGTAACTCATGCCTGGTACACAGTAAGAAAAGAGCCGACATTATAAATGTGGCAGTAACTACTCTGCGTGCGGTTACCAGCCATAATAGTAAAATATCGGCGTATTAAGGTGATCGCTGGAAGTGGAGTTATTTTAAACGCCCGATGATTCACTTCTGGCGAAGAAAATACATTTACACCGAGAAAAAGATTGATATAAGCATATCAGGTCCAGGTGCTGCTTTTGTTTTCATTCTCGAAAAGGACAGAATGGCATTCGCCGACGGGGAATCTGGCTTGTTTGCTACAATGACAAAGGCAGCTGTTTGGAGAGCACAGTCATGCGGTTGCAAGCCGGATGACCAAATGACAGGTTATTTTCTAGGTGGAAATATTAGTGTTAACTATTTGAGTTTTAGGACTTTGTCCAAAGACTGGGTGGACAGACGCTGTCAGAAAGGGGCGCTCATCAGGTGGCGCTCATGGTAAAGTCGCCGAGACCCATCGGATACTGGGATCTTAAGTCTGTCGGCTTTTTTATTGACGTTTCTTTTCTTAGGCGCAGGAAATCTTTAACAAATCGGAGCAAGGCAACCACCGAAACCCCGCTGAATTACGCCGGGCCCTTATCGGCTGCACTAGGTTGGCTTCGGCGTGGGTATGGCTCGCTTACCTGGGCAGCTTAAGCACCGTGACGGAAATAATGGTAAAAAACCACGAAGCGGCCGCCGGCTCCGTGTCCCTGAGCCCGGAGCTCGGATCAGTCACGCTAGAGCACGGATAATGAAGGGATGAGGCAGCCGGGGGCTGTTTTACCTGGCGCAGTGACCCATGGAGCGATCGGCCTCACCTGGACTGCTATCGGGAGCCGGCTGGCGATCCGGCCGCTGGCGTGGACAAACACACGGAGCCCCAGAATGACCTCATCCATGCACACGGCTCAGTGGCGCTGACCGGTTGCGGACACATGCAATATTTAATATCCTGAATCGCGGGTTTGACAGGCAAGATGCTGCATTTGACCTCCAACACCTCATCAAAGCAGATGTACATCCCGCCTCCCAATGAAACATCCACTCTCCCGTAACACTGATGAATAATGAATAATCTTTAGCAGGACATAATAGTATTTTATTCAGGGCTGGCGGGTTATCAACAACGCCGTGCTACTCAATCACCACTTTGAGTTGCGGCTGAATTGCTGCGCATTTCAAGTTGCGGCGGAATAAAGAGACCGCAACGGGCTGAGCGACCGCAGCATTATGTCGGGAAATGAAAGAGGAAGGATCGCTCCATGAGATAATTAGGCCTACATGAGGGCATCGTTCCTGCTTGGATTTCACTGCGGTAACATAACTCGTTACCTGAACTTCATCTATCCTGATACACCGCTGTCAGGTCTCAATCTAGCGCCTCATCTCGCCCTGGTGGCTCCAATCTCCATCCAGCAGCAGTAGATACAATTACCTATTCTGATCGGGTTTTAGCGCACTAAAATAACCGCCCTCCCTCCGTTATGCCATTAATATTTCATGAATCATTTTCTCCCACGGTGTTCTCAGTGCCTGGTAATAAGGTTTCAGTGTTTTCTGCTCCCCCCTCTTGGCTGATTTGTGTCTTCACTGACAAGTCGTGACTGACTGGGTGATTCAGCCGGCAGAGCTGAACATCGCGCAAAAATAACTTGGTGGCGTTCACAGGGACACAATAAACAAAATAATAGTAAATCCGTGTTCCCATGTGGACCCAATAAACGGAATATTAGTGAATTTTCGCTCAAATGCGCATAAATTTTAGTACATCTGGCTTTATGGGAATCCATTAAACGAAATATTAGTAAATAGGCGTTTGTAGGTGTACGGTAAACTATAGAATTAAATATATTAGGCTAGTACATCCGCATTCATTTATCCTAGGGACCCAATAAACCAAATATTAGCAAATCCGTGTTCATAGGTATATGATAAACAAAATACCAGTAAATCCGCGTTCATAGGCACGCAAACAAAATACTAGTAAATCGGTATTCATAGACACACGGTAAAACCATAGGCGTAGATTTGGGGGCGAGGGGACATGTAACCCCCTTCCTAATGTTGAGATGAAGGGGGATCCCCCTCAATAACATTACATATGATGTCTGGTTTACAAAAAAACAAACAAAAAAAAAACACGCATTTGATTAATATATCTCATTACATAATTTAAAGTTTTTTTTCTTACAGCTTTTATTTGGAGACCCCCTACCCTCCGTTAAAACGGTTTATTCTCTAACGCCCTGGCAGGCAAACGTTCACTTCCAGACCTGCGAGTACAGAAGACAACATAGAGAGCGATGAACACAGACGCACGGTACGGCTTTGCATGTACATTTAACTCATGGAAGACTTTGTATCATAACCAACAATTAATCAGTGAAAGGCTATGTGAAATTGTGGAATTTAATCGTCTCATGGACATTAAGTTTCATAAAGACAATCTTATTTGATTGTGCAAGCTGCGACTAGTTTGGCTAGTTAACAGCTTAGCACAAATAGCTACGCTGATAACACAGTGGTAGGATAAATAGCGTTTGTGTCATTCGCAGTTCTCATCCCACTTTAAATTGTTTTTTGTCAGGGTATAAGAATGAGAATGAAGCCCGTCAAAAACGGGGTCAGCTGGCATTTATTTGGGAAACACAATATAGTAAGCTATTCAGTTACCAGTAACTCAGAATCATTTAGTTCATAAATAGTGCTGGCAGAACGTTCCGTTAATTGCTAATAAGAGATTCAATAAATCCTCTTGCTTATATTTACTTAGATAAATCTCCTAGTCGCTATTTCATGTGTTGTGTTTATTCTAGTGATTCCGGAAAGTTAGGATCTGTTTGTGAGAGATACAATGTACAGAACGCCAGGGGCATCAATAGTGGACTCTGAGGTGAGGTCATTTTCCCACAAGGAATGGCCTGACTCTCGTTCCGGAATCTCGCAAATTGTGCATAATTTTAATAATCCCCGCAAATTCAGCGTACATGATGCGGGACTAAACGCACTTAAACTACCCTATTAATTATGATAACAGTAAAACTGAAAGATAAACTTCAGTTTATATACTGTAACTATAACAGCAATTGTTTACGAAAAACTACGAACCGTATACGGCGCAACTACAGAATCGCCTTATAAGGCGACGTGACGTCACATATCTGACCCCGATAGCCCCCCTAATGTAATATGAAACCTACGCCCCTGCGGTAAACAACACATTAGTAAAAATGCTAATGGTTCTTGCGTCCCACGGGTATAACAGAACACATTTTTGAAGCACAAAAGAGGACTATACTACATACATTTAGGTATAAGCTGTGTAGTGTTTAAAAATCTTGTTGACTCTTGGGGGAAAAAAACAAAGAAATAACTGGGAAACAGTCTATTTTATTTTCGTAATCCACAGTAAATGTTTACCCTAGCAGAATAACACATTTTAAACGCACATAATGTTTCCTCAGTTTGACTATTATGGAACGGCGTCCTGTGCCCTGTGCTTCTCGTGACAGCCTTCGGATCATTGCAGATAATCGGATAAAATGTTATTTTAAACGGATGGAGGGGGGATATCTGCATCCAGTGTCATTCGGCATATTCACTGATTGAAATAACGGCATCTGTGTGCAGGGCGGAACGTAGGGCTTTCCCCAGCTAATATCCAGCTTGCGTTTCCATCTGCGGGGTCAGAGGCTGCACCAGGATGCCCGTGTCTGCGTCCCCCAGCTAGAAAGACTGCGCACTCCGGCTTCACCTCCATGCACTCCCGTGTCAGTCTGTGCACGAAAATCCTGCGAGTCCAAGCGGGAAAATCCAGCTGTGAACCGTTCACGGTTAACGTCGCGTATTCTGGACCAGTGCATGAAGGGGTGGCTGAGAAAAAAATGTGGTGACCGGCAATAGTTGCGTAATGAGCAACATAATGAAAAAAAAAGTGAATTAGCTTTTAATCGGCAGCTTGAAAAAAACGAGTTCCTAAGATCAAGTATTCAACTCCTTCGTTATTACGGTAAAAATCAGGGTGAATTTTTACGTTTATGTCAGATTACCATTTCCAGGGGAGGTTTGAGTTACGAATTAAATTTCTCAGCTGAACGTATGTTATGTTTTCAGGTCATCACGAGTAAACGATGCACTCTCACAATTTGCTCAGTTACTGCCCAGCAGATCACAGCTTGATATCTAACTATGTAGACAATATGAATGGGGAGGACAGGTAATCATGGAAGGGCATGTCAATCAATTAACCACGGGGAAATAAACCGAAGAGAAAAGAAACCATTTTAAATACAAAAGCAGTATGATAAAATGCTGAATTGTGTCACACCGGGAAAAATCTGCTATTTGCTCGCCACCATTTTCTTATTTGCAAGCTGAGTATCAGAAGGGACTCTAGGAAACCAGACTGACCATCTAAGTCCGCAGGTACATTATGAGTCATTCGTTAGCGGCACAATAGCGCCACCCATTGATGATTCCTAGAAAAACACCGCAAGATTATTCCAGCAACAGTCTTTATTTTTAACTTGACTTGGTCAAGAAGTCAACATAAATTAAGATTGCATTGCCTGCTGCCTACTCTGGGGGAACAAAACATATAAAAACAATTTTATTAAGTAGCAGTGGGAATGACAGTGGGAAGCGGGAGACCAGTCTGCTGAGGAGCTTCAGATGCAGAGATGGTAAATCACGGTGACTAAGCCCTGTGACCATCTGCCTGTGGCCTGATCACTGGATCCTCAGAGAATCCAGCCACTCTTCACCTTCCAAATCGCTTCCACCCTGAGACCATCAAACTCAATCCCCTGACCACACCTAAACATTTCACAGTCAAATTAGCTTCTCAAATCCCCTATCCCAAATTAACCCCGAATTAGTAGTTTTAAAGACATACAACACCTGTTCCTGATCCCCCCACCCCCCATTCTTCAGAAACTGCAACCCACCCATACTAAAGAGACAAAACCATGGGGGAGGAGTCACACTGAGAGACCCCCCCTTCTCCCAGATCATTCACAGAAACTCAAAAAAAAAAAAAAAAAAAAAGGTTATATTGACAGCATGGATTCTCCAGAACATGCTGGGTGGCTCTCGTTCACAAAAGCCCGATGTGACAGATGTCCTGCAGTGGGCATTATCAAATTTGGTATTTCCTGGTCCATACAGAATCCATTTTGGCAATATCAGTCTGCCGGCTTGCTTGCAGTCCCGGAGTCCTGCCCATTTTGGGAAGGAGGGAGGGGCTTGTAGGCCTGTCTCTGCGGTCCTCAGGTACGCCTGGTCTTCTGCCTCTTTGCCTGCCGCTTGGCTTCATCCAGGGCGGCGCCATCCCCGCCAGCCTGGGCCAGCCCCCGCACCCCTTGCATCCGGCTCACCAATTGTACCAGCAGTGGAATTACCTGTAGGGGGCGCACACTCAGCAATCTCACCTCAGCCCAGTGAGAAGGGCAAGCCAACGAGAGCCCAAAAACAGCCCTTATTAGAACCAGCCCATCTGGACCCAGCAGGGATCCTGTAGCTACGCTGAAATAATGAACCCATCCGCGGGTACATGCGTACGTAGAAATAACTCTCGGTCTCCCCAAGAAGACGGCACACTAGGGTTAAGGCATCAAGATTAGACGAGGGCTAGCTATGAGTGAGGGCACTTTACCTTCTCGTGGTTGTACGCCGCCAGCAGCAGCAGTAGTGTCAGGGGCAGGGCGATATAGGAGCCCTGGGCGACATCTTGGTCAGGCACTCGGCGCTGAGGAATAGACAAGGCAGGAACCGCTTCAAAACACCCAAATACCGTGAAGGTAGGCCTTCTACCCAAAATCACGACTACGGGGAAACAACTTAAGCAACAGAGAGCCTCTCTGACAACCAAAGTTACCACTGGAAAGATATAGCTGATAGTCATTCACGTCAAACACGCTTACAAAAGAAACCATTATGGCCCAGAAATAGGAACAGTCAAAAGCGGACAACCTACCCACCAAATGGGAGGTCTGTATGTATGACAGTATCTACAGTATTTCAGAAAGACAGGGAGAGGTGGACCTGGAATATTTCATCACAAGCATGTGACTGCAGAGGATTCAGACAGAACGTGAACTCACGATGGGGTTAAAGGTCAACGTGACGTGCTTGTGGTATCCACTGGAGGTGAAGGAGACCTGGGGCAGCATGTAGTCGTACTGAGTGCTGGGCAGGGTGGTGTGCAGCATCAGCACGTAGCTCTGCAGACGGAGAGAGGCAGCGTGATCAACCATCTTTACTGGCCGAGCAGCATGGGCTTGGAACCGGGCAAGACTTATAGGAACTTCTCAGAGTAAGAAATGGGGTACCTCTCCGTCCCGGAGGAGAGGGCGGAAGTGGAAGAACAGCGACTGCCCCAGGGTCACCGTCTGGATGGGGTTGTCCAGATTGTCACTCTTGAAGAGCTTTACCTGTGGTTGGAGTGAGGAGGAAGGTGAAGTTGGGATGAAAAAAGCCATTTTATTAGAGCACCTAGCCGGATCCCAAGGCTGATTCCAGGGCCTGAACAGGCAATGACCTCAAACGGAAACGTGCACTGCAGGGAGGTAACGTGATCCTTACTTAAATCTAAAATGAGTAACGGGGTAAATGGTTAAAGGGTCAGCTCAAGGGAGGTGCCTGCGTTAAATCAGGCGAACTGGAGCAAAAACTGCCCCCGGATTTCCCTACGAGAAACTGGCCAGCTAGAATTAAGGGGCGAGCGAGGACGACACGAGGAGCCCTTACAGAGAGCGAGGACAGGTGCTCTGGGGAGGTCAGGATGTTACCACTCAGGTCAAACTGATTAATCTGCCGGAAAGCGATGATGTGGATGCCTTCGATGTCGCTGCTTCCGACCTGCAGGCACAGGCAGCCAGTCAGAGAGATGTTCCAGATGCGGATCGCTGGTCATGGTTAGGGCCAGTTTGAGGGCTCAGTGAGAGACTCACCTCTATGGGTCTGTGCTGAGGCAGAGCCCTCTCGATGTGGTCGTTGCCTTCGGCCCTCAGCTGGATTAGATACCTGCACCCCGGCTACACAAGACACCAAAGGACCGTCAAAGCTCACATCCGCGGAACATCACTTTATGATGGATCGGCTTTTGGCCCCGGGGTGGCGCCGGCCAGTCAGCAGAGACCCGGCCGGGCCCGTTAGAGACGACCGGGAAGAGCAGGGTAAGGCGTAGCAGGCCTCCTCACCAGCAGGCCGCGCAGTCTGAAGCGGCCCTCCTCGTCCGTAACGGTGTCCTCGCTGTACAGGCTGCATTCACCCTGCCCCACGGCCTCCACCGCCACGCCCTGCTCCGCATCTCCGCTCAGGGACAGCACCGCACCGTAGCAGCTGGGGGGATGGAGGGGGGAAAAAAAAAACCCACAATGCACTCTGATCGGTTACGGTATGGGCCGTCGCCGGTCCACGCTGCCGCGTGCAGCAGACGTTTCCCCCGTACCTGTACGCGGTTTTGAAGCCGGTGATGGAGATGCTCAGCATCTGACCCTCCTCCACCTCGATCATCTGGGATGCCGGCTCGAAGCGGTACTCCTTCATCATGGGCTTGTAGTAGTACTGGCCGGGGCTCTGCACAGCGAGAGGAGGTCAGCGAGAGGAGGTCAGCGAGAGGAGGTCAGCGAGAGGAGGTCAGCGAGCCGGAGCCAGCCTCAGGACAGAGCATCCCCACGCCGGCGCTCTCATTTCAGCCAGAGACCTCTAGCTGACAGTAAGCCTGTCCTGTGGCTTACAGCAGGTCGGTCATCGGTAATGTGCAGCACCGGCTTAGTCTGAACCCAATATCGCCCCCTCCCTGCCAGCCCTGGTAATGCCTGTAACAGTGACCCACAGCCTCTGTGTCCGGACATGGCGTCAGACTAGCAAAGGAATCGGACTGTCGACATCGGCAGACTTACGAATACGAGACAGGAGGCCGATCAGGGAATTACGAGCGGATAAGAAGGTACAGGGTCGCATGAGGGAGATGCCGTACCAGGTTGTTGAACGTGAGGAGGCCGGTGTCCTGGGTGAGGAGGTTGGAGCGGAACTGCGCCCCGCTGAGGGAGAGCAGCACCCCGGAGAGCGGCTGGCTGTCTTCCGACTTGATCTGAACGCAGCGCACGTGTCAGGGGACTCGGTAAGGACAAGGGGTCACCCAGCGTCAGGGCGGAGAATCCGGGGTCTCGTCTCCATGGTTACCTCGAAAGTGACTCCCGCCAGGGCGAAGGCCTTGAAGTCGCCCTGCGTTCCCTCCACGGCCGTCAGGACGAAGCCTTCCTTGCGAGCGCTGACGTCATACTGCAGGTTACTGTGCAGGGGACCAACGCTGGGCACCGCAAACGAGAAGACTGTCAACAAAGGGGTAAGACGGGGCCCCCACACTCCCCAACACCCCGACACCCCCAGTGAGGATGGATAAGCCCGCCTACCTGTAGGCCCCCCTCTCGTTAGTGAGGACGGTGATTAGTGGAGTGTGGGCCCCTCTCTCGCTGATGGATATCTCCACGCCCTCCAGCCCCGGAGACAGCTGGCCCTCCAGGAAGAGGCCGGCCCTCCCCATTATGTCCACCAGGCGGCCCGGGCAGCCCTCTGACAAAAACACATGATGGGTTCACATCACGGTGGTGCAGACAGGGCGATGCCAGGGGGTGGGGGTCAGGGGAAACCTTACCGCCTGTGATGGTGGCTTCCACTTCGGGGGGGTAGAATAGCAGCTCCTTGGATGATGGGGTCACAGTGACCTTCTCCCCAGCCCTGAGACACAAGAAAAAAAGCCCAAATGGATAAGATCAGCCTTAAAATAAGGGGGGGGCGGGTGATCACTGTTATGCTTGCATTCATCTTTCACAGATAGAGGCATCTTTTACCCTTCCACCCCCTACAGGTGTCGCTATCCAGATCCACACGGACATATTTCAGGACCGCGATCTTGTCCCTGGGGCCCCGTTTCAGGGGCCCGCCATACCTGGCCCAGTAGGAGAACTCATAGTGGAAGGGCCCGCGCAGCTCCTCCGCCCGCTCCTGCACCGGGGGGCTCTCCTTGGCACCGGGGTCCTCCTCCCCGCGGCGCTCCCTCTCCTGCCGCCGTACCTCAATCTCCAGCAGCTGCTGCTCCTGCCGCTGCTCCTGCAGGGACCTCAGAGGCCCCAGGACCAGGGCCGGCTCGCTCTCGATGGACGACCTGGGGCCGGAAGGTGGGGGGGCAAGAGGTCGAGAAGACATCTACGCGCACGGGGCCTGCCCGGACGGCTTTTACACAGCTACCAGTTACCGGGATACTGCAAGAGCATCAATCTCAATCTTACAGCGGACCAGGCTGAGTGGCGACGCACACAGCGACCACCGGGGGGGCGTAGCATGCGACGGGCCACAAGCAGCTCTGCTTCCACCCCACACGGCGCCCTGCCAGCGGGCTCCTCACGCTGCAATTATAAAGCACGCTGCTATGCTAATGACGATCTTATCACTGCCGCTCGTCTGTCATTACGGGAGTGAGTAATAACACAGAAGCGGGAGGAGGGTGTCTGCTCCACGGGGGGGGCACACAGACGGGCGACAGACCTCGGGGATCACAGCACGGGGCGACACAAACGGCCACAGGCGCAGGGAAGCAACACTACCTGTCATTAGCGGTGGCTCGCATGCGACTGGCTTCCGGTGCCCCTCCCTGAAAGGAGGGCGTGGGACCAGCACACAGGCCGAACGCCAACCGGGAATTATTACACAGGCATCGCCCTGGGGAAGCATCTCCTAACAGGCCTGACCGGGGATGTCTGGGTCACACCGAGCCACTCACTTGATGGTGACGGTGACGTCCATGATCTTGTCGGTGGTGATGAGGCCAGTCATGTGGTGTCTCACTGCCGTCAGCGTCAGGATGCTGGGGGCGGAGCTGGAACGAGAACCATGAGCCCTCAGTCAGACAGGCTGTTTTTATTCGGGGACGGGGGTTTTACGAATAACGCTTTGAGTTACTATGGTAACTAATAAAGCAATAAATTAATAATAAATTAAAAATAGCATTAAAAAAACCTACGTGTCATATGTATAATAATCTTGCTCAAACTGGTGGCAGGAACGGGGCGTCACCTTGTACACTCCTGTATGGAAAGAAATTGGTTACTAGAACTGAAAACAGAATGGAAGATGGTGGGTGGAGTCAGGGTAATGGGTGTGGTCAATGCAGGAGGCGGTGCCTGGGCTCACACCTGGTTTGGAGAGGCAGAAACGGTTGACCCCCTTCGTAAGGTTGTAGACACCCACGTTCTCAGGCTTGCTGCCATCCTGGAAGAACTCCTGCCAAAACAAAAAGAGGCAGAGAGTCAGTCTGGGGCCCTGGGGCAGGTGGAGTAAAGACAGGCAAAGCGTCACCCGGTACGGACCAGCGTGATGGCATGCGACAGGGCGCAGCGCAGCATGTAGCCTGTCTGCCGGAACTCCACCCCAAGCACGTCGGCCTGCAGCACCTCCACCTCCATGGACTTATGCTTCCAACACCACTCTTCGTGGGAGATACTCACTGCCAGGGGAGCACAGCAAGGATTTACGGACACCTTCAACAGGCATACAGTCCCACAAACCGTTTGAACCGTCACTGTAACATTAGAGCAAAGTGCCCCTAGAGCCCCCCTTACACAATACAGTCTAGATCAGGGGTCTCAAACTCCAGTCCTGGAGGGCCGCAGCCCTACACAGTTTTTGGTTCACCCTCATTTAACACACCTGATTTAACTCCTTGAGCTAATTACCACACAGCTCTTAAGCTGAATTATTTGTGGTGGAACAGGGAAAGAACTAAGCTACACAGGCCTGCGGCCCCCCAGGACTGGAGTTTGAGACCCCCTGCTTTATACCTATGGATGATATAGAAAAATTCGTCCAAGAATTTGTCATATCAAGGCTAGATTATTGTAATTCTCAGCATACTGGCTGGAGAAATTCTTTTGAGATGCTTCTTCAATTGGTATTGAGGGCAGAGGCAAGAGTTTCTACCAACACTAAACTGCCTGCACATATGAGTCCTATTCTCAACTCTCTACATTGTCTGTCTATCAGTGTAAAACACCACTGTTCACCAACGTACACTATATGGCCAAAATATTGGGACACTTGGCCATTACACCTACAGGAACGTTTATGACCCCCCATTCCAAATCTATAGACATCCATATGGAGTTGGTTCCCCCTTTGTAGTTATAACAGCTGCCACTGTTCTGGGGAGGCTTTCCACAAGATTTAGGAGTGTCTTTTGAAATTTTGGCCAATTCATCCAGAAGAGCATTTGTGAGGTCAGTCACTGATGCTGGACATGAAGGCCTGGCTCACAGTGTCCTCTCTAATTCATCCCAAAGGTGTTCCATGGGGTTGAAGTCAGGGCTCTGTGTGAGCCAGTCAAGTTCTTACATATGACTCACCCAGTCATGTCTTTATGAATCTTGCTTTGTGCACTGGAGCACAGGTACACTGCAAAAATGGCCTTTCAAATTTAAGAAACTCTTTCTGTTTTGGGACAAGATGGCATAAAACTAGCAAAATTATCTGCAAGTGCAGTAGGAAAATAGTACTTGGGAAGATTTCCTAAAATAAGACAATATGCTAAATGCAAGCAAATTCATAAGATGTGCTGTTAGTTTATTAATGAAATTAGAATTTTGTCTAAATATTAGACAATTATACTTGCTTAGATTTTCCAATTTTTGCAGTGCAGTCTGGAACAGAAAAGGGCCTTCCCCAACCTGTTCCCACAAACTTGGAAGGATAGAGTTGACCATTATCCCTCCTCCACCAAATTTTACAGCTGGCACAATGCAGTCAGGCAGGTAACATTCTCGTAGCATCCGCCAAACTCAGACACATCCATCAGACTGCCAGACAGAGAAGCATGATTCATTACTCTACAGCAGGGGTGTCAAACTCCAGTCCTAGGGGCTGGAGCCCTGCACATTTTTGGGTTTCCCCTCATTTAACACACCTGATTCAACTCCTTGGGCTAATTCCCACACAGCTCTTGAGCTGAATCATTTGTGGTGGAAAAGGGAAAGAACTAAGATACACAGGGCTCCACCCCCCCTGGACTGGAGCTTGACACCCCGGCTCTACAGAACAGTTTTCCTGTCAGGGTCAGCTGTCTTACGTGTCTTGTCCCTGTTTGGCCAGCAGGGGTTGCTGGCCATCCTATTCCCTCTGTTATTGTGTAGTCCCAGGTATGTGCGCCTGCTCCCCCAGGCTACTGCCTGCTGGCAGTTGGCCACTGTTCCCCACTCCCCCTTGGTGGTTGTGGGTTGACCAGAGGGCACTGTTACTGGTTGGTTATTTATGATCGTTTTATGGGTAGAGTTTGATATTATTTATCCCTGTGTTTAATTTGTCTTGTATATGGTTCTCTGCCCCACCTTGTTTGTTCTGCTTTTGTTTCTTGATTTCTCCTAGTGTTTCCCTTATTGTTTCCCAGCTTCTGTGTTAAGGTGTGTTCCTTTTCATTGGTTGATTCTGTTATAGTTCACTTGCCTCTTCTTAGCCTGTTATCTGCCTACCTGTGTTCTATTCCTTAGTGAGTCATTGTGCTAATATTACTGTGTGTTGTTACTTGGCCTGTTTCTGAAGTTCTGTTGCCTGGTTCCCTTTGTAGGTTATGATTCTGTTTGTAGTGTTTTCCCCTCTTTAATGTTGACCCCTCGAGTTCCTGTTATTTTGTGATCTTCCCAGTTTGTGTTGTCTTTAATAAACCCCTTTGTGTCTCAGAACTGCCAGTGAATCATCACCCTCATTTCTGCCTGCACTATGCCCTTTGTCCGTATTCACTGCTTCAAAGTCCAGTGGCGACATGCTTTATTCCACTCCATCCAATGCTTGGCATTCAGCTTGGTGATGTGAAGCTTGCATGCAGTTGCTCAGTCATGGAAGCCCATTCACTGAAGCTCCAAGTGCACAGATTTTGTGCTGGGGTTAATGCCAGAGAGAATGCTGGTGACTTTTATGCACTCAGCGACCCCCCCCACTCTGTCACTATTACGTGGTCTGCCACACTGAGCTCTTCAGAACAACAAGGTTTGTAACCCTGACTGCATAGCTAGGTGCTTGCTTTTATACACCTGTAGCAATGAGTCTGAATGAAGTACCTGAATTCTGTGATTAAAGATGATATAGGCAATATAGACATAATCCATATACATAATCTTTGCTGCATAAGTTTCAGGCTACTGACAATTTACATTTCTTTTTGCAGCCAGTAAATTTGATCTCTAGTTAATGTTGAGATCTGTTTCCGTTAAAATGTAGCTTGAATGACACCACAATTCAATGGCCACAAGCGGAAAATCAGAAGCATCAAAAGCAGCACTGACTGAAAAAATCGCTGCTGTTGTGAATGAACAGCTAGTTATGGCAGGTTACATGTGCTAAACATCCCTCTTAGCTTTAATTCATTGTTCATCACATTTAGTTGTTGTGTAACTTTAGACCAAAACCCTTAATCAAGTTAAGTTTTCCTTTAGTAGTCTGAATTGTACGTCTGTAGATGTAAATATATATATATATATATATATACACATCCCAAATAAGTTCAGAAATGGTTCTTTACCAATGGACGTGACTTTGACGTGATATAGATGACGGTTATTTGGTAGCTATATTTACGGCATACTTTAAAACGCACTTTTGTTTCTTATCCATCTGCTATTGGATGTGTGTGGCTGCAACTGCCGGAAGACATAATCCAGTGAGCATGCAGGAAACTTGCCCGTTTCCTGTTCAGACATGGCTCTGCATAGTTGGGCAGTTTTACGCTTATGTGCGCACTTCACCGCCGTGGATTGTCTCGCGTTTGCCATGTTTAAAGCATGTTCGCTTTAAAGGAAGCACACACCATCACGAGGGAGTAGATGCTGCAGTGAAACCAGTCCAGGTGGGTCCTCCATGAATAGGGCGACAGATTTATCCATTCATTATTGTAAGGTGGCGGTGTCTTTACTGTAGCAGTGGATTGTTTTCCCCTGAAGGTGTGTGGTCCT
Organism: Gnathonemus echidnorhynchus; assembly: GCA_026776725.1. NCBI lineage: Eukaryota > Metazoa > Chordata > Actinopteri > Osteoglossiformes > Mormyridae > Gnathonemus > Gnathonemus echidnorhynchus. Next base: position 26,161,276 of record JAODJU010000095.1, on the reverse strand, counting down.
GATACCGACTGCAAGGCGCACTGCAAAGCGCACTGCGAAGCGTATCTAGGGATGCAGCAGTGCAGCTTTGCATTTGCGGCACGTGCATTTGTATGTCCTCCTGAGACCCAGCAATTTCAATCTTGTCCTCTGTACAGGACATTATATCTTTGTTCGTATCTCTCATACTGTACATGCCAGTATTATGTTCTGTTGTTCCTTAAAGAGGACCGATAGGGATTTGAGGTGACATCACATGTGGGTTTGTGACCTTGCAAAGTCCTTCCTGTGAAATCAAAATTTTAATCAATATTGTTATTTTTTTCTGTAGATTTCAGGAGGAAATGTAACAGTTTCTTTAATTTGTTTTCAGGTGGTATATAGACACACACACACACACACACACACATACAAACACCGATCAGCCGTAAAACTACTGACAAGTGAAGTGAATGACATTAATCTCATTACAATGACACCTGTCATGGGTGCTATTATACAAGTGAACAGTCAGGTCTTGAAAGTGATGTAATGGTAGCAGAAAAAAATTGGTGATCAGTGAACCATTTGAACATGTAAGTGCAGTGACTAAGACGGAGATTTTGTTCCCTTAATGCAGTGGTATTCAACCGTTTTCTGACAGGGTCCCCCTGACGCTGATATATTTGTTCTGAGCCG
>JAODJU010000095.1:26124592-26148258 GCA_026776725.1 Gnathonemus echidnorhynchus | reverse complement strand
CATCAGCACTGCAGGGGACAGCAATCATAACTACAGTCATCAGCACTGCAGGGGACAGCAATCATAACTACAGTCATCAGCACTGCAGGGGACAGCAATCATAACTACAGTCATACACAGACTAATCCCATCTTTCACGCTCTAATGTTTGTCCCACATACAGGTGTTAGGATACATTATGGGCTCCATTTTAACCCACCTTTCCCAAGGCTGACAAAACACTGCTTTCTCTTAGCAATCCCAGGGAGCACAAATATATTTCAACCCTTCCCTCTACTCTAAGTTGCTTAGGATAAAATTGTAAATGAGAAAATAATGTAGCTCCTATTTTACTATTTTTTTCCCAGTACAGCCGCTCTACCAAGCTTAGAATTAGATGATAAAATTATTTATAAAATATCAAAGAAAGCCTTACATGGAATACATGAAATTCGATTCTTGCACTAGGCCGCAATTGTGTCTTAACAAGGCAGCTATTGTGTGACGGTGAGAGAGAAAACAGCCTTCAGTCTGTTTTGGGGACAATGCAGCCAAACATCACTGAGCATGGTTTTAACAGTAGTTGTCTCTACACATGTAAATATATATAGCTTTTTAAAGCAGAGACCGGGTCAGAAATGTGACAGGTAAGAATATTACCCAAACTTACCCCCCTGGCATTTTCCCAGTACTGTCAGGAGGACCCAAAATTTCTTTTGTTAAATAAGTCAGTTTATCACTGGAACCAACTCTACTCAATTAGTGTGTTTAAAACTTTAGTTTACTGCACTATATTCCTTTTATAGAAAACTCAATTCCTGGAAACTCGGATTACCCAGCCCGCAGAGGCCTGCCTCACTCTCCCCGAAGGTACTCACTGGATAGAGCTCATGGTTGTACCCACAGGGACAGCTGGCGTCCATACAGGTTGTTATCTCAGACCAGAGGGTGAAGAGCAGCACTCCAATACTGGCCAGACGCATGAAGACGCACCTGGACGAGCAGGATCGGCAAAGATGATTAATTACCACTAGATCCGTGAAGAACCTCAAATGCACGGGATTCATATTCACAGGTTGTGAATGAACGGTTTTCCCTGGGTAGTGATGGAGATGAGGACCCATACCTCATGAGCGTGAAGCGGATCTCAAAAGCTGGGGAGTAGTCCTCAAACTGGATGATGAACGAGAAGATGAGCGGAGTGATGAAGTTGCCCAGGGTGATCACGATGGAGGGTAGATACTCAGAGAGCAATTCCAGTATGAAGATTTGGCTTTTCGTCTGCGGACAGGAGAGTACCTACATGTTCAGACCTTGACAACTCAAAGGTACATAACAGTGAGTCAGAGTCTTTCTCTCATGAGTCATGTTACCGCCTTATTGATCCGGCTGTCAAATTCCACAACAAACACTGACTGGGCAACGAGGAAAACAAGATGCTTGAAATTTAGCCATGGCTGATAAGTAGCAAGTCCAGCAAACACAACAAATGGCTGTTGGGTTATAGATGATCAGATGGTCAGTATTAAGCAACCCAGCATTATATCGTTCAGGAGAGGAGGGAAACACTGCAGCCAATCAAATGATCAGAATTACTTTGAAAAAACACCCACAGACCATTTATCTTTAAGATCATTTTCACATATATATTTTAGATAAATCCCAGAATTAGCCTTAAAGACTTTACTGATGCTGGAATTAATCAGACATAAACAGAAAGCAAACTGATGGACAACTAACAAACAGCTAAATGGATCAAAGGCTGTGTGCAATTTTTTCCTTATCATTAACATTTGCCCTGCAACCCTGACTAAGCTTAAGCGGCTGTGAGATGGATGGATGGATGGATGGATGGAATGATATTTTCTTTTTAAATTCACATTTTAAGATGCTCTGCAAAATTCTGATATATTTACAAACTGTTCAGTTGTTGCATAGACTGCATCAATACTAGATCTCTGAAATTTTTCAAATGTCATAAAAACTCAGTGGACAGTCATCTTTTTCTCCAGTATAAACAAGGCTTTAAGTGTGATTTTTGTTTTTTTTCCCCCGACAGCATTTTCAGTGATTTTCACTGATTTTCAAACCAGCAGAATGAATCAATAAGGCCTGCATTTAAAGTGAATGCTGTCCCAGTTCAGGGGTAAAGTCATACAATATAATCTCAACCTCAGGTCTAGAAGACCTGCAAACCCAAGTCCTTCAACAGCAACAAAAGGCAATGACAAAGACTGGTGTAAATATTGCATTCCACCTGGGATTTCTGGGAGTAGATGGTGGCCCTATAGATGCAGTAGAAGCAGGCAGCCAGCACGGACACCACAAACATGTTGAGGGCCAACCGTATTGTGTAGATCCGGCACTTCTCCTTGCGTGTGCGGCCCGCTATCTTCTGCTTTATCCTCTCCTCCTCCAGGTCCGTCTGGGTAGGGGGGACAGGATTTGAGTAAGAACGACCAACAGCCCCCCCCCCCCCCCCATTTCCAAGCTCCGACCCACCTTTAGCTCATATAACAGGCTGCTCCTCTTTAGCCTGGCCGCGTTCGCGTTGGTGATGCAGAAGTCCCAGCCAGCGAAGATCTTGTTGCAGAAGCTCTGGAAGAGTTCTTCATCCTGGACGAGGTTTTGCTTAAAGCCAGCTGCAGATCTGGAGGTTACAGGGGATCTCAGACCAAAGCAAGGCACCTGGGAAGCCTCCTGTCATTTAATCTTACTCTGCAAACATCAGCTATATCAGTGTTTCTCAATCCGGTCCTCGGGGACCGACAGTCAGTCCACATTTTTGCTCTCTCCCAGCTCCAGTAGGACTGACTGGGGTCCCCAAGAGCCGGATTGAGAAACACTGAGCTAAATAATCAGCAGGATAGTGATCAAGCTTCACTCTCTGCGACTGGTGATGTCATCGTCAGTCGCTCCCCTGCTTACACGACACTGTAAATCTCAACATACCTTTTCACAATCCATATGAGGCTCAGAAACAGGTAAGCCACGGTGATAAGGATGTAGGCCAGAGGAAGGTTGTAAGTGAATTTAGGGAAATTAATGCTGTCCACCTTGTAGTACCCATAAAACAAGTATGTTTCTTCCAAGAACCCCTGTATGATGTGAAACAAGCAAGAAGCTTTAAGAGCGCTGTACAGACATCACCTGTATGGACTTACAGTATTCTCAGAAATTCATTTACACTTCCTGCCAATAACATGCCTACATTTCCTGACGCTAAAGATGTGTGAGAAGCCTGTGTCAGATTAACCTTACAAAGATCATTTAGGACTCTGTATGGAAAACTAAGTCTGCAATGCAGTGAGGAGTCCATGCTGTAAAACACAGATTTCAGGCCTGTTAGAATCGCCAGTGACGTGGTGCCGTTGTACTTACTGTGCCAGACAGGAGGTCTGAGATGTACTGGTGAAACACGACCAGGCCCTGCCTGGAGGTGCTGGGATAATCACTACATGTCTTTTCTGAAAAACAGAGCACAGCCTGCAGTCTTACTAAGAGTTCAATTACTTTCTCCATTTGCATATCAATGAAATGCATATAATCAATGCGTACTTTTTGTCAAGCCTGTGAATGGCTGTGAGGGAGGTCTGTCTATATGAGGCAGGCAGGTATGTATGAGAGCTGAGCTAGAGATCAGTCTGTATGAATGAGGCGACGTCACTGCAATAGAGATCAGTCTGTATGAGGAAGGTGATGTCACTGTAAGAAAGGTCAGTCTGTATGAGGGAGGTGACGTCACTGCGTGAGAGGTCGGTCTGTATGAGGGAGGTGACGTCACTGCAGGAGAGGTCAGTCTTTATGAGGGACATAATATCATTGTAAGAGAGGTTAGTTTGCAGGAGGGAGGTGATGTGACTGCGGGAGAGGACAGTCTGTGTGAGGGAGGTGACGTCACTGCGAAAGAGGTCAGTCTATATGCAGGAGGTGACATCACTATGGGAGAGGTCTGTCTGTATGAGGGAGGTGACGTCACTGCGTGAGAGGTCGGTCTGTATGAGGGAGGTGACGTCACTGCAGGAGAGGTCAGTCTTTATGAGGGACATAATATCATTGTAAGAGAGGTTAGTTTGCAGGAGGGAGGTGATGTGACTGCGGGAGAGGACAGTCTGTGTGAGGGAGGTGACGTCACTGCGAGAGAGGTCAGTCTATATGCAGGAGGTGACATCACTATGGGAGAGGTCTGTCTGTATGAGGGAGGGAACGTCACTGCAAGAGGTCAGTCTGTTTGGGGGAGGTGACGTCACTGCGAGAGAGGTCAGTCTGTATGAGGGAGGTGATGTCACTGTGGGAGAGGTCAGTCTGTATGCAGGAGGTGATGTCACTGCAGGAGAGGTCATTCTGTATTAGGGAGGCGAGTTCACTTTGAGAGAGGTCAGTCTGTGTTATGGAGGCACGTCTGGGGGACATGGTGTGTCTCCAGGGGAAGTCTGTCTGCATACCAGATGCAAGGCATGCGGAGAGAAGGCACAGGCTGGTACCCACCATTGTCCAGTTTGGAGGTGATGTTTCCCGAGACGTGGGGCACGGCGATTAGGGGCAGCATGACGAAGCCGAACATCAACAGGAAAATGACAAAGTTGAGCAGGACCAGAAACCGCAGGAAGGAGAAGTAGGAGCGGATCCCCGTGCCAAACATCCCTACAGCGCAGAGAGAGGTGGCGTGAGGGAGAGAGCACCACCTGCAGGCCGGCATGCGCGCATGGGAAGGCTGCAGCTCTCACCCTCTATGACGTGGATGTCGGTCCTCCAGAGCTGCAGGGCCGTCAGCAGATGCCCGCCCTCCTCCCTCAGCCTCCTGAGGGAGTGTCGAGTCCCCTGCCACCACTGCTCCCAGCCAACCAGCTCCTTTTTCGTCTCCATGTGCCGCTCCCTGGCAGGCAGACGGGCCACGATCACTCAAGGGGTATTCTGAGGATACCCCACGGCCGGGGTCATGAGGGTTAAGTGCCACTAAATCCCTGGGCTGTACATTAATAAAAATCTGCCAATGAGCCCTGGACGAAATACGAGTCAGTAACATAGGCCACACACATTTAAGAGGGATAATGAGCCGTGTGTAACAGGACCTTACAGAAGAATACAGCATCAAGAGGCTGATATCTGTTTCACTTAGAGAAATGATCTTCTGTTAAAATATATATGACTCTTTGGAGCACAGTTTCCACCCTTACTACACTTCCCTTTTACTTCCTGTTTTCTCTCCAGACCAGAATTTCGAACGTGTCTACAAATAAGCTGATATCTCAGTGACACCCATCACAAAACCACTGCTTGTAGACTAAGCTCAAACGACGCAAATTACAGCTCTTACGATGCTGTTAAGTGAATCTGCTTCGAATTTGATATACAGACGCTCCTCTACTTACGAACTTTCAACTTACGAACTTTCAGACATACGAAAGAAGAGGACTGTAAGTCCAAATTGTGTTTGTTGGGCTCCCGTTTCCTGTCCGTAACATCAATTTTTTCTTTCTGAGCACCAGTTCTGCCTAGAACGACTTCTGGCTGCTAATCTCGCCGTGCAGCAGCGTAGAGTGCGTTCTCCCAGCATCCTAGTTCTTCGTACTTGCGTATACCCATAAAATGATGTTGAATAACGACTTACGAACATTTCAAGTTACGAACGGCTGTTTGGAACGTAACTCATTCGTAAGTAGAGGAGCGTCTGTATCTGTTTTACATAATGCTGCACATTTGTGTTTCTGATCTTTTAAGCTGTTTTCACTCGCATGTTTAAAACTCATTTTGATATCAATTCCCCTCCAATTTTCCTGAAGCCTTATCAATATTATGATGTTGTTATTGTTATTACTGTATCACAGAAATAATAATAATTAGTACTAACTACATATAATAACAATATAGTTTATATTTAGGTGACCATAGCCAGGACAAGTGGTTGGAAGATGGATGGATGGATATTTAGTTAATAAGTAAAGACTAAAACTTGCACACTCCATTAACTGTCCAGATTTCACTGAAGCACTTGTTAGTACTTCATATAAAAGAAGCCTGTATAAGCTTAATCTCCCATACACACTAGCGTACAGTACGGCCAACAGAGCCGGTGGAATTGATCTCGTTTTCAGGAAGCGTGCGTCTGGCGGACAGGAGGTCAGGTGACTGACTTGTGCCTGCGTTTCTCCACCATGGAGAGCGGCAGCTCACGGGCAGGTCTCTGCAGCGGTGCCACCTTGGGCCTCTCTTCCAGCCTCTCCCCTTTAAGTTTCCAGCTGGAAGACGAGCCCAGTCGCGTGCGCTGGCCGCTCCGCCTTCTCGAGCTGCCGGAGACGGACGGCTTCCGGCGGTACAACAGAGACTGGTAACTGGGCAGCTGGTCCAGCAGCAGGTTACTGGAGGGAGCGCTCGGGCCCGTGAAGAAAACTGAAGGGAGAGGCAACGAGGCTGCTAAGATCCAGATGAGCAGTCGGGGGCAGCATTATTTTATTACAGTTACATTAACACATCATTAATCTCACAATGCATATAGAGTTATTACCAAAAACATTTTTCTAGGTATATGTCCAAGAATTATTATTATTGTTGTTATTATTATAACAATGACAGCATTGCTTCCATAGTTTTTGTAACAAGCTTGATACACGGGAATTGTGTAATTCTGAGTTACAACAGTGCTATTACAAGGAATATAAGGAATTCCGGAGATGTTCAGACTCGTTACTGCTGCCAAACGGCGTTAACATGGGCGCCCAACGCCGACCTCTTTCCTTATGATGTGATTTTATCAAAAGTTAGCATTCACTTTCTGGACTGCCAAATAACAGCCATTACATTACAGCGCAAAACAATGAAGGCTTCCTAAAAGAAAACATAGCTATGGAAGGGACGGTCGACAAGCTGGCCTGCCGGATCCAGAGTTTCAATTACTTGAATCTACTTAGTACTTGTAAATAAAAGACAAAAGAAGAGATAATACATACCCGAGTCGTTACGATCCATTTTGATAAACAGTCGCCGATCGTCAATTTAAAGCAGGCAGACCCCGTCCTGTACTTCCCTTCCTCTGTCCCAAAAGCAGCGAGCTTCGCCTCCCACAAACCTACGCTCCGCCCCAGCCGAACAGCGCGCGCTCCCTCCCTGCGTGGAATGTCGGCAGCGCTTGCTGATAAAATGCGCGTTACAAAGCATGACTAACAAACTGTGTTATATATAGGTCATAATAATGGATGATGGTGATGATGATGATGACGGCAGCAACAATAACAACAACAATAATAATGACAATAATAATAATAATAATCCATAATATTAGCATACTAATATTAATCCATCTAACCACTAAATAAGATTGGGAGACACACATAAAACACAGACAAGACTCAAACCCTCAACTCTGTTTGCAGTAGAGCAGCTAGAGATTTTGGGCCCCACGAAAATATACATATTGGGGCCCCGACCCACACCAATCCATATACGTTCCAAATTTTTTTGAGCCTCTGTCATTCGGGGGCCTTGAAATCGTCCTAATCCCCCTTTTCGGCGCCCCTGTATGGTGGTATGAGGCAACCCCAAGAAGCCAACATACCAAGCTTTTATACGTAAGAGTGCATTCGTTTTACGCAGTTAAAAACAGAGACCACAAGGGGGCACAATAAACATTTATGACAAACAGTGTTCTTAAGTTCTCATTAAATTTCACATCAGATTGGCCCACTTCTTCACAAGGAAAGTCACGGAGCTTCTATAATTGGCTATGCAGTGGGAAAATAAAGACCTTTGAATCAGCATGCATTTTACTGAAACTGGAATTATAGCAAGAAAAAAAAAATATTAGTATAATGCATATTTATATGGTCTGCATAGCAATTAAAGTTTGCACCTGTAATTGAAATCACATTTGTGGAAAAATACAAAACACTTAGAAATAATACAAAACAAACAATGCTATTTGTAATATCACAATAATACAATGATTATGCAATCTACATTGATTATCCCTATGTAAAGAGTAGTATTATTTCCTAGAGGTTTTAAACCACATAACAGATTCAACAACAAAACAGCTTTTAAAACATTAACATTTTTGTTATAGTTAAATACTTCAGTCAAGCATATCACATACACTAATCTGCCATAATATTAAACCACCTGCCTAATACTGTGTAGGTCCTCCTTATGCCACCAAAACAACTCTGACCCGTCAAGGCATGGACTCCACAAGACCTCTGAAGGTGACCTATGGTATCTGGCACAAAGACATTTGTGGCAGATCTTTTAAGTCCTGTAAGTTGTGAGATGGAGCTTCCATGGATCGGACTTGTTTGTCCAGCACATCCCACAGATGCTCGATCAGACTGAGACCTGGGAAATTTGGAGGCCAAGTCAACAGCTTGAACTCTTCAAGTTCCATCACAACATTCCTCAACAATTTTGGATGTGGCAGCATGCATTATCCTCCTGAAAGAGGCCAGTGCCATAGGGAAATACGACTGCCATGAAATAGTGTACTTAGTCTGCAATGATGTTTAGGTAGGCGGTATGTGTCAAAATAACATCCACATGAATTCCAAAACACAAGATTTCCCAGTAGAACATGGCTCAGAGCATCACACTGCCTCCACCAGCTTGATTTCTTCCTATCGTGTATCCTGGTGCTAGCTCTCCCCCAGGTAAACTACGTACACACACTCAACCATCTGCGAGGTGTAACAGAAAATGTGACTCATAAGACCAGGCCATCTTCTTCTATTGCTCCATGGTGCAGTTCTGTTGCTCACCTGCCCATTTTGGCCACTGTCGGTGGTGGACCTGGGTCAGTAAGGGCAATCTGACCGACCGGTCTGTGGCTACAGGCACAAGACTTGTCATTTTTGAGATGCTCTGACCCAGTTGTCTAGCCATTACAATTTGGCTCTTGTCAAAGTTGCTCAGATCCTTACACTTGTCCATTTTCCCTGTTTCCAACACATCAACTTCATGAACTGACTGTTCAATTGCCTAATATATAATAGGCACTTTCATACCAAAGTTCCAGGACCTGGTCCTGGTCAGAGGTGGAAAGTTCAGGTCCAGAAAGAACAAATCCAGACAGAACAAGGTTTTGTTTCAACCAATCAGTTGCACTCAAGGTAGTCTGGGCTAAATGTAAATGAACAAAGATAAAGGCCATTTTAACTGGGGTAAATTAAATCTCACAAGTTATTCAGGGAAGGAAGAAATCTTGTTTTTTGAAATGGGTCCTTGGTATTGCTAAATGGCTTTCCAACTTGCTGTACTGGAACACCGTTAAGTCTTTTGTGACGTCATTCTCAGTTCCAGGTTCCGAAAGACAGCATATGTAACATTATCCTGCTAATAGGTGCTTTCAAGCTCCACCGCCACCCCAGTGATATTAGACAAAAGTGTATTGGTTAGCAATCAAATTTTCCAATGCAGAAGTAAGGAGACACAAGAAAAAAATGAATTACAGTAATCGATGCATTAAATGTAACTGAAATACAAAAATTATTGTCTGCTCAGTTTTTGCTCCGCTTCATCTATTTTTCTGCACTTCTAGTCTGGAGTAGGTAATAAAAAAGGGTGTGGGAACTGCCTCTTAGGAACTATAAACTGGGCCAGGTTCTTGCCGTGTGAACACAACAAAAGTCCCTGATACCAGAAAAAGGTTCTGGTTCCAGAAAAAAAGTTCCAGCCATGTCAAAGCACCTAATGTTACCTTTGACAGGTGCCATTACAACAAGATTATCAATGTTATCTCACCTTTCAGTGGTGTTAACTGTATGGCCAATCGGTATATATCGCATTCGCATATTTGTATACTTTGTTGTCTAGTACTACTCGTTTTGTCCTGTATACTCCTGACTACCCGTTTTGTCCTGTATACTTCTGACTACTCGTTTTGTCCTGTATACTCCTGCATTTTGCATTATCTGAAATGAAATGGAACAATCCTGATAATTTCTCCCAGCAAACAGCAATACGTCCTGAGGACATCCTCTGGCTGTCCTTTGTTTGCTAGGCTGACACCTGCTTGCTTGAATCTTGAATGCAGGCCTAACTATTGTATCCTGTGTATTTTTTGTGGAACTATTGTATTTGTATTTTTGAACTTTGTCACATTTCCTTAAACATATCCAGAGGTGTGTGTGTGTGTGTGTGCGCGCATGTGTGTGGGGGGTACGCCTCCCCCCCAATACTACCAACCCCCCCCCCCCCCATCCACCCCAAAAATGAAAGGAAAAGATACCTATTTAGGTCTGAACAATACTAGGGAAAAATTAAATTATGATACTTTTGGGTTCTGCGATAACCGTTCATAACTGCACATTTTGTTATTTAACGCGTTTATGTCATGAACAGATTAGGGATGAAACGGTTACCAGGTTCACGGTAAACTGCGGTAAATTTTCCAATGGTTAGTATTACTGTTTCAAATTTTACTTACCGTTAACACCCTGGTTGGTTATACTACGTTGGAAACTTATTAGAGAGATGACCATGAGAACATAGAGTTCATAAATAGTTCAAACATGGATACGAAAACATCCATGTGCCCCCCCTATTTCTCTGGTCACCAGCCACTAAGGTACTGTAGTGCTTTCGTGAAATTTCCTCACTACTAAATATTCCATGGTCAACTGTTAGTGGTATTATAACAAAGTGGAAGCAATTGGGAACAACAACTCAGCCACGAAGCGGTAGGTCACGTAACATCACAGAGCGGGGACAACGCATGCTGAGGTGTACAGTGTGCAGAAGCCGCCAACTGTCTGCAGAGTCAATAGCTACAGATCTCCAAACTTTGTGTAACCTTCAGATTAGCTCCAGAACATTGAGTAGAGAACTTCATGGAATGGGTCTCCATGGCCGAGCAGCTGCACCCAAGCCTTACATCACCATGTGCACTGCAAAGCGTCGGATGCAGTGGTGTAAAGCACACCGCCACTGGACTCTAGAGCAGTGGATACGTGTTCTCTGGAGTGACAAATCACACTTCTCTGTCTGACAATCCGATGGACGAGTCTGGGTTTGGCAGATGCCAGGACAGCGGTTCTTGCCTGACTTCATTGTGCCAAGTGTAAAGTTTGCTGGAGGAGGGATTATGGTGTGGGGTTGTTTTTCAGGGGTTGGGTTTGGCCCCTTAGTTCCAGTGAAAGGAACTCTTAATGCTGCAGCATTCAAAGTTATTTTGAACAAATTCATGCTCCCAACTTTGTGGGAACAGTTTGGGGATGGCCCCTTCCTGTTCCAACATGACTGCACACCAGTGCACAAAGCTTTGGGATGAATTTGAGCAGAGACTGTCAGCCAGGCCTTCTCGTCCAACATCAGTGCCTCACCTCACAAATGCTCTTCTGGAAGAATGGTCAAAAATTCCCATAAACACACTCCTATACCTTGTGGACAGCCTTCTCAGAAGAGCTGAAGCTGGTATAATTGCTAATGGTGGGCCAACTCCATATTAAAGCCTATGTATTAAGAATGGGATGTCATTAAAGTCCATGTGTGTGTAAAGGCAGGTGTCCCAATACTTTTGGAAATATAGTGTATGTTCTATACAGTATGTGTATTATTGCAAGTTGCCTTTGCATCTTTAATAATACATTTCCCAACAAAATCATAAGAAGTGAAGTTTATTCTCACTTTAAACCAGAATGTCTACCATTCGTTATATTTTGTTATTTATTAACTTGTTAATCTTCCTCGTAAATCTCACAAACGAACGAGTTTGGGATTACAAGGTAGGTCCAGCATACGTGAATTTAGATGTCGGGTGCAGGAACATTTAATACACCTTGTTTATGGTCAGATTTTGTCACTTTCATTTAAATGCGTCTGCTAGTTTTAATGGTGTTAAATTTGGACAAAACGGTTTCCTGTTTCAGTCGTTCTAATAAATACGATATTTCAATAAATCCGTAATCGTAAAAGTTACCAGTGGGACAGTGGGCACAAAACTGGTTCCTCGGCGGTCCTGTACCTAATTTTATCCGTTAAAAAAACGAATCGTTTCGGGAAATGTTATTATCGGAGGCCCATCTATAATGAGACGCTCCGCCTCTACGGCGTTGGTAACCGTATCTAACAGATAGAGAGTCCATGAGTAACCGGCTAGGTGGGGGTGCATTAAGGAAATTATAAGAGGAAATTATAAGGCATCGCTGATGACGTACAGATCGGGAGAATAATGATATATTACAGGTGGACTTTTACCTTTAGAAGAAGACACTGTGTTACTGCTTTGTAAAACCGGCTTTTAAACGCCATCGTCATGTAAGGATTACAGGACTGAAGATAAATGAGAACTCCAACGAATTCCTTTAAAAAGGTGGATTAAAGAAGTATTTTACATCCACTATAAGAGCAGTAAAGGAACGGTCAGAGAAAATTGCTCCCCACTATAACGGTAAGATGTACTTAATACGGTATAAAAACTTTTTTTTTGTTATCTATCAGCCATGGTAACTGCTGAATGTGTTAAGTCAGATTTAGCCTAGTTAGGGAACATGGATTCTTCGTTCATTCCTTACATAGCCTACTGTAGGCATAACATTGTATTTGCCTTTAATGCTGGCGACTGGCTGGGCAATGTAATTATTTAAAAATAAAAAAAATCCCTTATAAAACGTGAATCACTTCATATTGCATGTTTGCTGCTAGTTGACGTAACACACTGGTGACATCAGAATTTAACCTGTAAAACTTGATAACGTACAGTACTGTGCAAACATTTTACGCAGGCAAAGAAAATATTTAAGGTTTTTTTATCTGGGTAGTAAGTTAATATTTGCTCAGAAAAACACTATTTGACATTAGAACATATACAAATATTAATGCAAATTAAACAACAACTACTTCTGCATTCCAAAAAGTTGCTGATATCTTGTCGGATGTCTTGACGAACATCCCTCTTCAGCCGATGCATGCATTCTGAGTGTTCATTAAATTTCACCACCAGCTCAATTAATTAATGGACTTCATTAGTCGATTAACTCGATAATGTGTTGATTAGCCAGGCAAGGTGGGGTGGAATCAAAAATGCATCAGTGGATTGGACAGTTGCTGCAAATACTATACTGATATTTGGAGAAGTTTTAAAATGGTTAAACCGACATACTCTGACAGACATAGCCTTAACACCAACATGACGAACATATATAACATATTTTTCTTTGATTGTCTAAGATTTTTGCGCAGTACTACTGTATATTACTGTCAGGCCTGCCAACTCTCACGCATCTGGCGTGACACTCACGCTTTCACACTCTCACGCTCGCGCAAGAAATCTTACGGCAAATTTATATTATTATTACATTATAAACCTAGAATTAGCTGCATCAGTAGTTTGCAAACCCTCGAGACTATTTACAAGGTAATAATACTGTCACATAGGTGTGAATGCGTGTGCGGACTTGTCTGAAATCGAAAATCTCATGCCAGCCGGCTGACCAAAGTTGTATATATATTAATGGTCTGTTTTATGTTGTATATAATGTGTTTAATTTATGTTTCAGTGGTTTTATTACAGCAATTCACATTACAGAAAAATGCCATTTTAGAGTAAACTTATCATTGTTACTCTATTGCTCTATGAGGGCACATTTCATGTACACAGTGTGTGTGTGTGTGTGTGTGTGTGTGTGTGTGTGTGGGTGGGTCTTTTGCATAAGCACACGTCCAAAAATGTCAAGAGGAAAAGCAAAACTGCGTTGTTTGTAAAAGAAGGCAAATATTGCGGGTGACCTTGATGTTTCAGAATGTGACATCGCACTGAATGGTTCCATCGGCAGGGACGTCCCTCCATGCATTCAGACAATGCATTGGTGTTCTGTTATCTTTTGGCCTGCCGTAGCATAATGAAACTATATACCCCTCATTCATTTCCCATGAGTTTCTCTGAGGGATTAGTGAGGATTGAATTTCTCTGTAAGCGGAGAGGGAGCTTCAGAGAGCAGACATGCAAACGGGCTCTGTTTACATTCAGTCTCATGTGTCAGAACAATCAGTGAAATCAGAGGGGAATTTATTAACAATACAGCCTTCATTGTTGCTTTAAGACAGACTTCAGGTAGAAAGCATTAATTCTGGTTGGGCTGCTTACAGGAAGCTCAAGAGGGTCCCAGCTGGCGGCAGCACATGGCTGAGAAGAGGCCAGACCACAGAGCGGAATAGGGGTACGAAAGTGAAAGCAGAGGAAGGAGCCGGACGTCACCATGTCATATTATGATGGGGATGGCCTCTTCAACCCTGCCTACCACGACTCTGAAACACTGGAAATAGACAGAAGGTCTGTCTCAGCCGCTCTTGAAATCTGTTTCCATGTAACACTCGAGGCTGTACTGAGCTTCGCCATTTGTGATAGTTTCACTCAGTGTAAAATGTACCATACAAGACACAAATGATGTATTTTTCTTCACCCATCGGTGTATTTTTGTTTAGAGGATTTGATTTTTTAAATTATCCACCAGTCTTTATATTTTTCCTGCATAATACGTTATTCATGTGTCTATACAGGGTGAGTATTGTTAAAATGGGACACTTTCTGAAAGTTTGCTTTCTGGAAAAATGTACAGGATCATCTCAATGTCTTGAATGCCAACTTGATACCATTCTAAATACATTAATGCCCCCTGAAGTAGAGTATTAAACACATATTAACTGTCCCATTATAATATATACTCTGTGTGTGTGTGTGTGTGTGTGTGTGGTTAGAAGTTAGCACTGTCGCCTCACACCTCTGCCAGGGCTCCCCGTGTCGTCGTTGGGTTTCCTCTGGGTAATCCCCCCCCCACAATCCAAAACAAGCGGAGGCTAATTGGAAATGCCAAATATATATATAATGTATGGAAATGACATTATTGTTTACTGACCCCTGACAGTCCCTCAAGAAAAAATAATCATCACACCCATTATGACTGGAACCCAGAGCCCGCTGCCACGCTGCCACTCCATGTGGGTGGGGGGGACTGGCTCAGGGGTCAGGGCAGCTGGAGGTCTCCGGACAGCATTCCCATGGTTCCACTCTCCAGCCAGTATGGAGACAGAGCATGGCAGCTTAGCCACGGTATGCTAACAGAAAGGTCACCATTTAAAAGACGTCTGTTGCCAGATTAACTATTTGACTATGTTTACGATGTTTGCCCACAGCGTTGGTTAGCATAGCTGCCTTCCCAGGATTTAGCCCGTATTCAGTTCCCGGCCAGTGCAGCTGGGCTTATGCTGCCATGAAATGCTGATTACGTATCTTCTGGTTTTCCTCGATAGAGCAAGACAACAGTCAGATACGAATGAATTTCCCGATGGATTCCAGTACATTCCGCCATGAAGAGCAGCCCCCAGGGACCCTGCGAATGGGTAAGGCTGTAAAGTCTATAAGTAAGATGTTGCAAAGCAGAACAGCTCTAATGCTAAACACTACCAGTCATTAAGAGACTGAGGGACACAGTGATTATATGGTTACCACCATGACCTTACACTTGTAGAATTATGGGTTTGGTACTGTGCCGTGTTGGTGTAGAGTGAGCCATTCAGCTCAAGTAAAATGGTGTCTCTAAATCGCTTA
Source organism: Gnathonemus echidnorhynchus (assembly GCA_026776725.1). Taxonomy (NCBI): domain Eukaryota; kingdom Metazoa; phylum Chordata; class Actinopteri; order Osteoglossiformes; family Mormyridae; genus Gnathonemus; species Gnathonemus echidnorhynchus. The sequence goes on along the minus strand of JAODJU010000095.1, from coordinate 26,132,750 downwards.
GAGTGTGCGACTGAGTGACTGCAGTCCCTGTGAGAGACTGGTATCCTGTTCAGGGTGTCCCTGCCTTGAGTTTTGTGCTTCCTGGCACAAGCTCAGCGTGACCTTTATTTGGATAAAGTGGGAATGGATGATTAGTCAAGTTCTCGGTCAATGCGTAAAACCTGAGTAAGAGCATATTATACTACTCAGAGACAGAGATTGTGCTAGGTCACATTTAGCATGATACAATGCACCCAGAGTCCTGAAAAAAACATACCTGTTTTACAGGTGAGTCTCAAACCTTTGTTCTGGGTAAAAGTGTGTAGAACTCAATGAGTTGAGATTATTCAGGAACGTCAGTTTGAGTTTTCTTTGGAAGCGGATCATCGTAAGGACAATCCAATCTTTGAACTGGAAGCTCACCTAATTGATGGGATTTCCTGCCTGGATTCCTGCTGTGGAGAACCTTCACCTGTCTGCTGCAAAGACCACAGTGTCGCCCTTAGTCTGGGGTCTTAATCACGGTCATGCAAACACTGACATGCACACAGGCTTGACTGAATACTAGTAAAAGGAAATGTCCAGTTTATGTGTCCAGAACACAAGTTATGAGCCAAAGGTGTCAAGACACTTAAATGTTTTCTGTCTGCCGTGCTTCCTGGAGTCTTTTACGGTTTCACAAGCCAATTAGAGCCACGCTGTGTCTGACACCTGGGCTAAGTGGAAATAAGGGGCTGAGCTCCCAGCTGGTTTGGTTATTTGCCGGTAAAGTCTGACCTGCTGTTTGTGTTTCACTTTATTATTATAAGCATGTTGCAGGTTCAGTAGCTCTGAAACATAATGGACCTTGACTTGAAGTTAGTCATTATCTTACAGAGAGACAAAGTTTGCTATCTCAGACTGGGGACAAAGGGCAACTACTGCTGGACTCACAAACGAGAGAACAGGCAGGGTTCAGACGGGAAATAGTTAATGTGTGCTGCTATCTGCCTAATGGGTCCTTATGGTTAACTGGAAATTAGGCAGACTGGGAGGTAGGACAGGGTGGAATGTTACCTATAAGGAAAAATGTTTTTTGTTTATTTTTGTATGTCACGAAAAAGTTTCTCGGGTCTTATCTTGTGAGTAAACTTTGAATCGAAATTTAATATTTGAAGGCCATTTAATTACATTTTTTCCTGATAAAAGGTAATAAGTTAACTAATTTTTATGGTATATTTTCTCTCCCCATCTCTGTCTAACTTTTCCTGGGTAAAAGTCCCATGAGAGCTTTTCTCAAGGGACTGTCCCTCTTTAAATGTTCCAGCAAATGGACAGATGAGTTTCCTGTAGTGGAATCACCTCATTTGCTTATACGCATATGGATACTAATATTGTGATAACCCGTGTTCAGCGAGCAAGCAGGAAGCGGGGAATCACGAGTTGGGCAGACAATGATCCGAAACACAGGGTTTTAATGGGGATAGAATGGACTGTACGGGACAATGGTACAAACGTCAATGACAGATTTGGGTAAACTGACTTGGATGCAGACTTAAATACACAGGACTAAAGAGGCAAAACAGGAAACAGCTGGTTACAATCGGGGTTTCACACAAGGTAAATGAGGGGGCATCACAAATATACTGTATACTTTAATTAAATACTAATAGAATATACTATATAATTTAACATGATGAAACAGCTGCTGTACCTAGTTATACTGAGTGTGCTGCTTAGACATTTGTTGAAATATCATTTGAACTCCATATAATTTAATTATCTGTTCAAAAATGATCAAATATAGAGAATAAGTTAGATTTTTAGAGGAGCTGCATATGCTCATGACAATTAAAAAGATTGTTTTTCCTTTAAATCAGAGCTAGATAATATTTTAACAACTCTGAGCTATTAGTTAAGTTCTCTTTCCTTCCAGGAATCTCTAAACATGCTTGATGGGCCGAATGGCCTCCTCTCGTTTGTAAATTTCTTATGTTCTTAGGAGTATAGAGTAATTAATGAGTGAATTGTGTGAAAATAAACACTTAGGGACACCTACGAAAAACTGTTTCCTGGGTAGATGGGTTGTGTGTTCAGAGAAGCCTGGTTGCGTTAATGAGTCTGGCCGCTCTCCTCTGACCTCTCTCATTAACAAGGTGTTTTCAGCTGCAGAACTCCTGTTGCCCAGATGCTTTTCATCCATCGCACCATTCACTGTAAACCCTAGACACTGCAGTGTTCCAAAATCTCAGCTAGGTGGATATTTCTGAGATACTGGAGCCACCTCTTCTGACAGCAGCAATCATTCCACATTCGGAATCGCTCCAATCACACATCTTTGCTGCTTTAATGCTTAGTCATGCAAGCACTGAACCTCGTTGTCTTATGCCCAGGTGCCACATCAATGCGACGGAGAGGAACACTGAAGACAGGTCTACTGCCAGGTGGTAATGTAGCTCTGGAGAAGATCGGCCTGACCGAAGAAGACGTCAGAGATGAGATCATGAGCGGTGAGATGTGTGAGAGTAAAGGGGAGTTTTAGATGGGGTTAAAGTGTCAATTATCCTTCTCAAACACATACAACATTTAATTACTAAAGAAAAAGGCCACAGGATTCATGCAAACAGATATTAACCAATGAACTGAAAACGTAACTCAGACAAAAAAAATCTTTTCTGGACTTTTTCTAGATCCCTTACTTACTAGCTACTTTCTGTTTTCAACAGAGGAGCAGGACCTGGTGAAAGAGCTGGTGACCTTGTCAACGGGGGAATGTATCCAGGCCATCCGAGACCTACCCATGTGCATGGAAGACAAGAAAAATATCCGGTAAGCCAGGCTTCATCCAAGGTCAGATGCTGGTTTTTATACAGTTGACACTAAACATATTAATAGCTGACTGGTGAAGTTACTTGCCAGGTTTTATATATCGGATGTTAAGCTACCCTTCCTCCCTAAATGCATATGTCTGTACCGTTTACAGTGTTTGCAGTAACAGTGGGTGTGATGGGGCATATCTGTCTCTCTTTACTCAGGAACCAAGTACTGGCATCAAAGTCTTCTAAGAAGGGCTTCTTGCTCACCTGTTCCGCGGACTGTTCAGAGCAGATTTCTTTGGTGAGACTGAAAATATTTGTTTTAAATTAACTCCCCAAGGGTTCTATTAAGACCATATTCATATTCAAGAGTGCATAATTTAATGAGTGCAAGAATGCTGCAGGCATCCATTGATATACAGTGAGTTTACAGAGAGAGAGGCTTGTTGCTTTTAATGCTTAAGATGACATCCAAGTCAACCTTGCAGAAAGTTCCTCCAGGTCCCAGAGGCATCTCCCCCACCTCCTGCACACCCCCCTCCATCGGACACGCCTCTCAGTCTCTCCGCAGGTGTGGCGTCGGCTTGTCGTCGGCCAGGCAGGCCGTGCGGCTGTGGCAGGGCACCATGAAGGAGATCGGGGGCCGTTTTGGCACCAGCGTCCTGTCGTACTTCAGCTTCCTGAAGTGGCTGCTCATGTTCAACACCATCTCCTTCCTGGTCAACTTCGGCTTCATCACCATCCCGCAGCTGGTGCAAACCTCAGGGAGCAGCCCTGATGTACAGTTCACAGGGCTGGAACTGATCACCGGTGCTGTAAGTTTTATACACGTTTTATACTTCCTGTATGTATTTTTATGATCACCTTGAACGGTCACACTGCCAAACATGGCCTTGATGTCACCTATATAAATAGGGAATCATTAACCATTTTTCAATCGTTTCTGCCAATTATGATTAAAAATTTAGGTCAAATATATTAGTAAACAACAACCAGTGAATGTGCTACTTCGACTCTCCACAGGGGTATTTCAATCAGACAGTAATGTACTATGGTGGCTACATTAATGGTACGAAGAACAGTGACTTCAAGTACAACATGCAGCTGGCCTACTTCTTCACCATCGCAGCCTACCTGGTCTTATGTGGAGTGTCTCTCATCTACAGGTTAGTGGACTGGAGGAGGACCAAGGATTCCCATCTATTTAGCAAGAAATTGTTACATTTTCTCTATAACCCTCCCCCCAACAGCAATAATAATTACGATTATTACATAAATCAAATTGTGATTTGACATCTCAATGGAAATTACAGCTTTTATCCGGACTTTAATTTCGGGGTCTCATGGCGGTGCCAGCCTTTCTGTCTGTCTGACTGACTCTCTCTCTCTGTCTCTCTCTCTCTCCTGCTCCCTTCCCGACGTGAAGCATGGCCAGGTCGTTCCGGAGGAACTTTGTGGTCTCGGACCTGAGCTCGGGCAGCGCCTGGCGTCTCCTGTGCAGCTGGGATTTCAGCATGGTCAATGAGAGAGCTGTACGACAGCGTAAGAATAACCTGCGCGTCCAACTTAAGGTGATCGCTTGGCTCCGCCCCTCACGGTCGGCACTGCTGCTCCCTTCGCTGCTCACTCTCCAGACCGCTTGTCTTCCAACCCTCTTTCCACCCAGGAGTCTCTTTCGGAAATGATGCAGACAAATTTCCTGCCCGTGTCAGAGAGGATGAAGCAGCTTGGGATCCACCTGTGTACCTGGGTGGTTTCTGCAGGGCTTGCAGCCGGTTCCTGTGCTGCCATATACTACCTATGTCAGTACAACCTCCAGGTGTGTTTAGTGTAAAGGACTGAGACACCATCCTTTGACAGCCTGCGGATACACACATTTTACACGTGCAGTATATTTACATCACATACGGCGGCTCAGACGGCAGAGTGGTGGTTGGTTTGAACCTCGATGAATGCCAGGAGTGATTCTGCTCCACTGGGCCCTTGAGCGAGGCCCTTAACCTGCAGTTGCTTCATCCTGGGTATGATGTTAATCTGCATCCAGCCCTGCAAAGCAGGTCCTCCAACTTTCAGGGAAAACTTAGGGGGTCGGTGGCAGGTTTGGGACTCCAGCCACCGGAATAAATTTCACTGTTCCGTTCCACTCAAACTGTGTGGTGCTGAGGTGTCACTCGCCGCATGTTGTACTCTGGTTCTCATCCCTGAGGTGGTTTGTCATGTGGTGGTTGCGGCAACGCGCTGTATCAGCGTGCACTCCTCACCTCTCCTTACAGCGGCTCAGGAGCTAGACCTATAGATGCTCGTAGTAGAGCTATACTTGACCACCATCCCTATCAAATCAGCGCTATCAGTCTAACATTCTGGCAGTCATTTGGTTAGTTGACTATGTGCTTTCCCTACAGCAGATCAAAGTGTCTCAGAACCCTGGAAATCTGAAGGAAGAGGCCTCCACTCTACTTCTCCCATTCGTGGTCTCCCTATTCAACCTCATTATCCCGCTCCTCTACTCACTGCTCAGCAAGGTGGAGAATTACTCCAACCCTCGCTTTCAGATCTACGTCATCATCCTCAGGTTTGGAATAGGTCCTACCAGATCCACAGCTTCTCCCCTGACTACATAATGTCCTGTTAATAAAGAACTAGGCAATCATTAAGCTGAAAGCCTTTCAGTGCCTTCCTTGTAGATACTCAACTCAAAGGTTCTTTATGGAAGCTACTGATGAAAAACCACATTTAGATACACTCCAAAAGGCATTCAAAGGAAGTTTTACATAAAATGTTGCAACATATACTATACAAACGTTTTTATGGTGCGTTAGTAGTACAAAACTAAAATAATAAAAAGATGAAAGAGGTGATTCAAGTACACCGAGATGTTGGAGATTAAACTGGACAGGCCTTAAATGGAAGAAGGAGGAAGGAACAGCCAGCTGAACAGCACTGGGATGGTACATGGAATGAGGAAGCGAATGAGGCATTTAGAGACTGTTTAGTTAAAGGCAATGATGAAGTGAGTCAGAGTGATTCAAGATGAACTGTCCTGTGGGTTGCTGGTCCACACACTGCTGTAACCAAGACAGTTATTTTTGATATTACAACAGAAGAAACCTATGGACACATAAAGTTGTTTAATTTGCACATATATACAATTTGAACAAAGGATTTTTAAGTCCTGTATTTTATATAAATGTTTGCCCTGTGAACAAGGTGTTTTAATAGGATTATCCTGTAACAGTGTCAAATTTTAACCTTTACAAGAGAACTTGTTAGATGTTTGTAAAGTCTGAATTTTTGATACCTCTTCCTCCAGAAACGTCTTCTTAAAGATGTCTATTCTCAGCATCCTGTGCTATCATTGGGTGAACAATGTGACTACAAACGTACCAATGGTATGAAAGTGTCAATGACTCATTTTTATCACCATATTATACGTCTAAGACCTGATATACTCTATAGGAGTTTGCATTTTGTATGGATGTGTATAACCAGTAACATAATGCATTATTGTCAGTGTTGGGAATCTTATGTGGGACAAGACTTGTACCGGCTCGTGATCGTCGACTTCTTCTTCTCCATATTTGGCTCATTCTTCGGAGAGTTTCTGCGCAGGTCAGTCTCTCTAAGGAATGCTTACGGATACAGTTACTTATAGCTATTTTTAATAATATTCCCCAAACGAGCTTGATGGGTCGAATGGCCTCCTCTCGTTTGTATATTTCTTATGTTCTTATGAATTCCCACATTTTGTTCCATTTGCTGACTCAGAATCATCGGAACCAGATGTATGCCAAGCATTGGGATTCCAGAGTTTGATATTGCTACAAACGTTTTAGACCTGATCTATGCACAAACCCTGACATGGTACCTTTCTTCCAATTATGCATTATTTATACTAAATTTCATTTGGTATCTTCACAATCCATCTCTTCACATCCACTCACATCTGTCCATTATTTTTTCTCTTCAGGATCGGCATTTACTTTTCCCCACTTCTGCCACTTATACAGATGATAAAGTTATTTCTTCTGTTCTACTTGAAGAAGGTACGGTACTAGACTCATCCTCAAAGTGACCTTCAAAAGGAATGGGAAACATTAAGTGCCGGTGTGAAGTGCACTGCTAGGACAGTTCGTATCAGGCTCCTGCATGCAGAGCTGAAGTTCCATAAGGCAAGGAAGAAGCCCTTCATTAATGAGGAACAGGGAAGAACCAGGCTACAGTTTGCCAAGAATATATATATTATTCACAAACACCCACAAACTGAGAAATGAGTGAAACGAAAAAATTTGCTGTGGTCTCTTAATTTTTTCCATAGCTGTATTTTTTACTATATCGGTTAGTTCTGTAAACCTTTGTGAACTACTATGGAACTATCGAAGGATCAAGTAATGAATAACATAAGTTAAATACTGATCTCGTGTTTATTCATCATTAATGAATCGTGACACATCTGTCTCAAGTAGGAACTATATTTGTTAATGATTTGTTCATAATTTGTGCTTCAGTAGTAACTGAGCTATTACAAAGTATTTATGCCCCATCAAGTGAAGTATTACCAGTTTACTTTGATAATATTACCTTGATGGTGAATTTTATAGAGTGATAAATTAATCCAACTGTCATGGGTAGAAAGTTGATCCCTTTTGTAACAGTAAACAGCAGCTAAAATCCACGTGTGAAGCTTCTTTCTGTTCCACTCAGGTCAGCCTAAACAGGAACTGCCAGCCGCCGCGCCGCTCTGGCCGTGCTGCCCAGATGCAGACCATCTATATTGCGCTGCTCTTCTTCCCCTCCTTCGTGGGGGCGCTGTCTTTGGTGGCCTACACGGTGTGGTGGTAAGAGAGCGCCAGCTCACTGAGCACTTGTGACATAAGACAGCAACTTTAAAAATATCATCTTTGTACTTCTGTCCTATTTCCCGACAGTCTGACGCCCTCAGACAGCTGCGGGCCTTTCCAGGGCCTGAACACCACCTTTGAGGCAGTGTCCCTTTGGATGGAGGACACAGCCATCATCCCAGAATTCTCCTGGGCCGTGTGGATCTACAGCCATATGATTAAGAGCGAGCTCTTCTTCTTCCTTCTGGCCCTGATCCTCCTGTGAGCGCCTCCCAGTCACTTCTTTCTCACCACAATATCCCATTCGGACGTAGTGTCAGATTTGTAAAGCATTAAAGAACTCCTTCAGAAGTTACAATGAATAGTATGTTACTGGTTATATGTTGCTGTCTGGCTTACAAGTTGCAATGCACTAATTTTCCTCTAGGTGTCCCCTGTGGCACCCTGTGTTCAGCAGTCATTTAACAATGAACAATTAGGGGACAAATTAATCTATGTAAAAACAAATACTTAGCTGCTGATGAAAGACATATATACTCTATATAT
>JAODJU010000095.1:26101391-26114586 GCA_026776725.1 Gnathonemus echidnorhynchus | reverse complement strand
ATCCCTGAAAGGGCATACCAAAAATGAATTAAATAACAGGATAATTACAATATTACACTGTGAAGCTTTGTTACAGCTACAGGAAATATACCTAAATGAAAGCAGGATAAACACCAGAGCGCATTTTAACAGACGAAGCTCCCTAGACGAGCAGTGAGTAATAATATCAGCAGGCGTACAGCTGCTTTTAAGGTGTCTAGAAGCCGGCACACCGGCAACCCCAGTAACAAAACCGCTCTCTGCTTAATTCACAGATGGAGTCACCTACTTGGCTTTCATTCTGTTGCCCTATTGAAGCTTTTCTGAAGATGAACTGATCTAACTTCAAGCTGTACATCGTGCATTTAAGAAGCACAACCCTAACACTCAGTTACTGTTCAAAGTGAAAACAGTTCATTTTGTATGGAAAAAAGATATCTATTAAAATATTGTGACTATGAAACAGTTGCAGGCCTCTCTGCATTTCCCCGATAGTGGATTTGGCAGAGGAAGGCCGGTCGTGCAGGCTACTGAAACACTGATGAGTGAATGAGTTAATGGCAGAAAGGCAAAGGAGTTTAGCTGAAGTCATCAGTGTGATGTGGAAGGTTACAAAAACAGACCCATGCATTCAGCTGAAAACCAGCCTGGAAGGACTGGGAATGAAGCCTGGCTGTGTTAACAAGCATGTTCCTCAGGCAGAGTGAATGATGGCAAATAAGGGGGCACTTCACCTTTATTATTAAAGCGCCTGAACTGGACCCCAATTAACAGCTCATCCTTTCATAAAACTCTCCCCCGCCAAGGATGGCAGCTACACAGAGGAAAAAGGGTAAAACAAACAGGACTTGTGCTCTGGCACACTTGGGCCCCGTCGTGCTTCACCCTAGTTATTGACACGAGTTTATTTGGTAACTGGGAGGTAGCTGAGGTCCAGTCCTATGCATGTGCTGCAGAGCAGTAGCTTTTCATGGTGTTTCGCTCCACCACATACAGCTATTATACATTACACTGTTTATACACATACATGCGCAGTTCCTTGTGCACTTGGATTAGTGATTTTCTATAAATTCTACTCTAGGGACCAGGGAGAGAAGTTTCTTCCCCACAAACAGATTAAAGAGATTTTCTTTTAATCTCAAATACATGCTCTGCCTGGCAACCTCCCATCCATAAAAATGAACTTTAACCCCAGCTCTCCAAATAATCATCAAGGGTGAAATCTTGATTATTATTTTTTTTTTTTTACAAAAAAGGGGTCAATTTTCTAAAATTATAATAATAATGCTATAAGGATTGTGTTCAGACTGAATTAACAGGGGAACCTGGTATGAAGATCTGTAAAACTGAACCACATTTTAATAAGACTCACCATCACCTCGTTCTAAAACTCTAGTCACCTTCATAATGAAAATGAAGAAAATGTAAATAGAACCAAACAGAAATGAGACCAGGGAAGATGGAGAACGGATAAGTAAAGATCAGAGTCTCACGGCCTTCACTGCCATAATACGTCAGACGCTAATCTGCGGCTCCGTTCTGAGGGGTCTTCAGGATGGCCAGATTGATCTGGAGCACTTGAGGTTCTCGACCTCCTGCTGCCAACATAGACCAGTTGAAACAGCCGTACTCCAAGACCACGTTCACTGTTTGAGTGTGGAGGAGAATGAGACAGGGGCAGCTTGTCAGCTGGGTTAACCGATGTGCGGCACAATATTGTTCAGTAGTGCGTTGTGTACAGCTTCCCATCATCAGAAGAGTGTGGATCTCTTATGGAAAAGAAAAACCAGAAAAGAAACCCCAACATCTGAGAGCAAAGCGCAGACATCCTCAGGGGCAGGCGGATAAAGTAAACTTCTCGCGATTCTTGATTTCACCTGTTCCAAGCACATGGCTAAAAGGTGCCATCTGAACCATCTACAAGCACATGAGGAATTTCAGTGCAAAATTTCATTACAAAATAAAGCAAACTGACCACAGCCAAGAATCTGTATCCATTAAATATCAAGTGTAAATACTGTATTAAAATAAAATGCAGAAAAAAAAAGTAGTTCCAACTAGCTATAGTGTTGCATGGCTCCAGGGGGTTGGAGGAGCTATTGAGATGGATGGATGGATGGATGGATGGATAGCTAACTGTGGTGGCCGCAGGAGAAAGACCCTGGGTCCGACCACATGGCCCCAGGCAGGACAGGGTCTTCATAGGAGGAGATGGCCCCATCCAGGGCCAGTCCATGGTTCTGGCAATGCAGTCTCTGAAAGGTGATAGATGATGATTGGGGGCTATGGGCCCCCCAGCGACATGCTATGAGATCTTGCAGTTATTCCTGGCACAATTCTGAGGTGGACTTTGGGGTGGCCGGACAGACTTGGAGCGCTTGAGGCTGTTACCCTTGCTGCTCCCAGTGCTGGTGGTCAGTGTGGGCCAGTAAGAGCGACCGTGCATCATGACAGCGTTCATCCCGTTGGCCATGGAGAAGGACTTGAGGTGGCTCTTGATGGCCACAGGCAGGGGCAGCTTGTCGATGAGGTGGACGGGGGTGCAGGACACGATGGCACGACAGCACAGGTCCTGGAGGCTGAACACTGAGGAGAACAAGCACACAAATGCGGAAGTCAGCATCTTTAACTTTTTGCAAAGACCAGGGGTGCTGTGAAGGGGAGGGGAGTTCGGACAATTCCAAGGGTCCCTGACTGACAGGGGCCCTAAAAATTTTGAAACATAGTAGGATTGGTTTGGGCTGAGGGCCCAAAATCCCTAGCAGTGACAGATAAACCCCGGGCAATGACAGACATTCGCCGAAGCGTAACCCACTATCCGGGCACTGCCTACCTAATCTAAGACAGGGTTTATTGATGTTAGAATTAGCAATGGGAGAAGGCTTCAAAGCAGTACAGCGTACCTTCAATCACCTCTTCTCATAGCATACCTACTCTCTTTATATTTAGACAGATTTACAGAGAGACACACTTAAATTTCCAAGGAGCAAATAATCATTGATTAGCAGAAGTATTCAGTCAATGGCTCTGGTTTAGCCAAAAACAGAAAACTTGCGCAATTTATGCAATTATGCATCCAGTAATCATAAAGAAGGTTCAGTTGCTCTTAACAGGAGTGTTAAAAATGGTTATGTAACACACTTCATTCCAGTAAAACAGAAGGCGACTGTGTTTACAAATTAATTTAACTAGATTACTGTTACCATTCTATGGTTGAGATTTTTTTTATAAAATGGTGTAATTACTGCTAAAGCATACATATAAACAGAACTCAACTCAATAATTTGAATAATCATTGAAATAATTAAATGATCAAGTTTAAGTATTACATTCTTACTATACATGAAGTCATTGGGGAAAAAAACACTTCAAATAAGATCAACGCCCATAAAATATCAATTTTAAATTCAACTATCATCACCTAAGAAAATCAGACCCATGTTATCATGAATGCACCAAGTTTATAAGAAGAAAACAAGATCAAGAAATATATCAAATAGGCTGCTTGTGATTTTGAAAGCAGGCTTAAAGCGATTAGGGAATATTTCTGAAAATCTAATGAAAAACCTGAAGGACATTAGGAGCACTTAGCAAAGGCCTCAGGGGGTTAACAGACTGATGGTGCTGCCTGAGGTGCCCAATGAAGTATCTATCAGCAACTTTTACAGGAAGAACCTCATTTACTAGTTCTACAAATGGGGAGGGTGTGATGGATGTGTGATGTTCTAAATTGAATGGTGCTGCTTTGGATGGGGCACAGACAGAGGAAGTGGACAGAGAGCTTTGCTGAGCAAGGCAATCTCTTCACCTCCAGCACTCTGCTCCTGAAAGCCTGCTCCCTTCCTTGCTGATTGAGAAGACATCTTAAGTTCCAGCTGGTGCACGGCATGCCTAACACGTATGTTTGCAGGCAGTACTTCCACACTCGAAGTATGACAGCTGCGAACGTTGAAGGTCAAGAGACTGGGATTCCTGAAAGTCCTGTCTGACTGGAAATTAACATAAACACTGACTTGTAAATGACGATGCTTCTGTTTCAAGTCGAATGACTGACAGTTCAGGGTTCCTCACTGAGCTCCCCACAAATATCGCAATGAATCACTCCGAATCGGATGGTCTGCCTGCCCTGCTCTCTCACCTCGGTTGGGTCTCCAGAACTTCTCCATGCCGTGTCTCATGAGTACGATGCGGGACAGCTCTGTGAAGGACTCAATGACGTTGAAATTGCACAAGGGGCTCACTTCGAAAAAGGTCATTCCGTTCTTCTCAGCGTAGGCGCGGGCTTGCTCCGTGGGCACCTGCCGCTTGAAGGCCAGGTGCAGTCGGTTGCCCACTAGGATGCGTGGCACACCAGGGGCATGCTGGGAATTCAGAGAAACAGGCAATCAAAGGGGGCACAGCGGACTACTGGCTCAGGTATCACCCATGCAATAGTTACATGATATGGCTCTTATTACCAGCAAATATATAATGCACTGTAATTAAACTACTGTTTATAATTTCAGTAAGTAATTTCTAAACCAGCTGAGAAAACGTCCTCATCACTGGGATGGTAAGAACAGAAAGTTCAACAGATCAGATTTAGAGCAGTGCATCTACAACTTTTGCACTGAGTATAAGCTACAGATAACGTCTACTGACAGGATACGAGGAAGCAGGAAACAGTAGAGCCCCACATGAACGGGACAGGGCTAAAATTTGGATGCCAGCACCCACAGGATGTCCTATGAGGGAAACAGAGGGGCGCTTTCCACAGAGGACAGGAAACACAGGAAGACCACGGAGGCAGGAGAACCCATGCCTTGCATTCCAACGATTTAGGCTGCTCGGTAGTTAAAGGGCTTCTGAGGATTCGCCCTGTGAGGATTCGCTTGCGTAATGGGTAGAGCATGCCAATAAGAACGGCAACTGCAGCTCTATGTCAGAGAACCACACAGATCAGTTAAAGGCAAACCCTTACCTCATCAATCTCACGGATCCAGCGGTCAATACCATCAAAAGACCAGCGATTGGTGATGTCATACACCAGCAAGATTCCCTGAGCAAACAGAAAAAAGGGAGGACAATCATTTTCATCCATACATTGACAACAAATAGCAAAGACTCTGGGAAAACAAACAATCCACCATCTACTGTCAAGGAGTTTCTGCGCTTTCAGGTTGCATAAAAAAAATCTTTGGTTCATGATCCACCAATGATCGTGCCTTTAAAAAAATAAATCAATGGTCACTGTGGAAATGAGCACACTGAAGGCCCTGGCAATTGTCCCACAATCTCTCTGGGAAGTTCATGCGGCTGATTACATTTCAAGAGCTCTGTACTTTCCAGCTAAATGCTGCAATATACTTGCAGCAATTGTAAGGGGGTTGGGAGCTGATGAAATTAAGATAAATGGCAGTATTTAAAGCTGGCCTAAGTGGCTACTGGAAGACAACATGTTCTTGAAATCCAATCACTGTTAACAAAGATTGGGATTCATCATACTGTTATCAGGCCACAACTCACCAGTAAGCAAGACTGATAAGGTGCAAGCTGCTTACCTGAGCACCTCTGGAGTAGGACCTGAAGATGGTGCAGAACCTGCCCTGTCCCGAGGTGTCCCTGAGAAGCAGACAGACAGATGAGCAAGTCTGCTGTTGACAGCAGGCAGGGAAGTAAGTATGCCAGGCTCAGCGGCTCCGAAACGGCCTCGACCTGGGCCAGGTGGCTGACTCAAGCAGAAGCCCTTACACTTGAGGTGTTATTTTATAAAGGACAATACAGAGTGGGGATAAAGTTTCATGGCTATTAACTTTAATGAGAAAATCAGTCTAAGGGCTTATTTACATTAGAACAACACACAGAGGCATGTATTTACATGTAAAATTATGGCGAGGCATGAAGAGATTCCCAAAGTCTTGTTGGCAGTTCACACAACCTTAATCCACAGCTATAGGCCGTCTCTCAACTAGCATGTTAAGATATTTATCATCCTTTATGACCGTGTACATACCACAGCTCCAGTTTGACTCTTCTCCCATCCAGCAAAATGGTTGTGGTTTTGTAGTCAATCCCTGGGAAGAGAGAGTGAGATTGAGAAAAGGGTAAATAAGGAGAAACTCGTACTCGCGCCATTGCTGCCGACTGCCTGAATGGACATTTTGGGGATGAACCTCCCATGATGCGCTACTGTGAAGCTCAGGGCCAAGGTGTTAATGCAGGACTTCTTATCGCCAGGTTTCTGTTTCAGCCTTTTCACTGAGTGTTTCCATTAGCGGCACCCTTTCTCAGGCCAGCACTTGCAATTCTCTCTACACCACAGATAAGAGCTGCGGTCACCCATTAGCATTGTAGCGCTGCTGCTATACGGCCTAGAGTACTTTGTAACATCTGTGCTAGAAAAGAGAAGCGAAAGCCATGTAGTGTTACCCTATAGCTTCTGCAGTGTGGTAAACAAGCAAAGCTGATGACCTCAGCATAAACAGAATCCACAGAGTAATACACAATTCAGAAGCCATCAGAAGTCGACTGGCAAAAATGTACACTAAAAGCACAGAACCTGAATAAGAGCAGTGATTAAAACTTTGAGATAAGTACAATGCTCCACAGAATCATACAGATGCATCATAATGGTGTTGGTAGCACTCCTGTTTTTAGAAAATGCCCTTATAAAATCAGAAAAGAAAAGATTCATCGCCACACCAGACAAAGAATGACCATGTATTTACACGTACAAACTTACTGGCGGCACACCTAAACTTAGTCGGTGACCAGCCCACTTTGTTATCAAATCCTTGAGTAAACAGGTCACTGTTTCCTCTTCTGTACTGTTCACACCCTGTACAATGAAAACTCCACATCCCAGCTGTATCACAGACCACCAGGCCAACTGAGGAGGCAGACTTTAAGGGGGAAAACAAAATCAGCAGGACTAAAAACAAGGCCAGTGCAATCAGAGTGATCAGAGCAAATGATCCCTGAAGACCATGAATCTAGCCCTGAGGAAGGACTCATCCCCAGATTCTGAACATAAACAACCAAACTACCACTACAGGGCTCTGCAAGAAGTCTCAGTTATACTACAGGATTAAACTACTAAATGAGGAAGGCACATACAAGACATTCAGTTGCCCTGAATGGAAAATACTTTGTGTACCTGCACACTGTTTGCATAAGAAAGATTTAGACACAATGCATTAAGGTACAGGAATTCTAGTTTTAAAGATGACCCAGTATTAACTTGAATAATGGAGCATTGCTGTTGCATAAGTGGTACCATTAAATATCCTTGTAAATGTATTCTTGCTTGTTCCTTCTAGTTGCACAGTCAAAATAGTGGTTCAGGATACATTTCACTGCATGTCGTTCAACTATGCAGGTGACAATTAAAAGAAGCTCTCTCTCTCTTGAATAGCCCACTGAACATTCATACTGGCAGAAGAAGGTATTGCACATACTTTGACAAAAACACAGCAAATATAAACATCAGTTATTATCAAACATTCTTCTGTTCCATTTTCAATAATTGCTCCTCCAAATTAGGATGTCAGTGACCCGAAACCTAGCTCATGAAACGTATGGCACGGAATACCACAGATGAGATGCTGATGTATTACAGCACACTTAAAATGACATATTAAAGACATCAGAAAGTCAGCATTTCACCTAATCTGAATGCCTCTGGACCAGGCACAGTAACCTGAGTACCAGAAGAAGAAGAAATAATCCATTGCCAAGAATTATCTGAAAAAAAGAGGGTATTTGTCAAAAAGTCCTACGAAGTGAGACACCCTTATGACACTATCCCCAAACTCAGTGTTATCTATGCAGGAATGTCTACAAGGATAAGATCAACTGAACTTCAGCTTCCTATAATCTCAAATGATTACTGCAGTGAAAAATTACTTATTTTGAAGGAAAACACATTGTTTTACTTCAACCACTTCAGCAAATGTTAAATTTATTTAAATACTATCCAATCAGTTGAATTGAACCACACTGAATTTTTGCATGAATAAGCATGCTCTCTTCTATGTAACATGCTGCAAACCATGTATCTAGATAATATCTAGATCTAGATACCTAGATGGTACTGTCTCAGTGGGAGAGATACACGCCCCATGCAATACGCTTTGGTTATCATCGTCTCAGGTAGAGCTTCTTCCCCAATTTCAGTCTTCTGGCAGAGGCCAGCAGCGTTCCTTCAGGAATCTGTCTGTATTTGGCATCATCCAATATCTGTTAGCCTCCAGGTCCCCCACAGCCCAATGAAGAGAAGAGAATCACTGCCATAAAAGGACGAATCTGCTTCAGATTGCAGTGCTGATCTTTGAGCAATGTGCCATCTCTGGTTTTTAGACATAACATTTTGCAATGCACCAGAAAAAAAAAACAATCTATCTTGCTTTCATCAGACGAAAGAGCTTTTTACCACAAGGCTCCAGACCTCCCAGACTGCAGTTTTACTCATTAGTAACTTCTCCTCAGCACCCACTTGTACAGAGCAGGTCTGAGTTTATAATGATGCAATTTAACAAGCAGACCATTCTTTGACAGAAGGCCTGCAGGTCCTGCAAGGTTCTTCCATCATCCCCTAGGTCTCCTTCCAGTTTGGGGAGGATGACCCCATGCTGTCACCATGACTCGCACTTCTTAAAAACTGTTTTGATGATGCAGCAGAGACTTTCAGTCCATGGTGCATGACGGTGTGCGAGTACATGTGTGTGTCTTGTGATGACCTGGTATCCCATTCTCCCCCATCACCCTAACCAAGATAAATCTCTGGAAGATGGGTGAATTTAAATATCTTACTTAGTGAAGCAACCAGCTCCAAACAATAGAAACTATGTTAATTACTACAAGGTGGTTGGGGGTGAAAATGCATTGTGTCAGTCCTGCCGAATCTGTATGGAACATTTTTGGGGGGGGGGAGCATAAATAGCAAAAGCTTCAGATATATTTCCACAATGCTTAAAGAAAGAAACGAACATGCAAGATTTCTATTAGAGACCACTCACTGATTTCAGGGGTTTAGCTTTTCCAGCCAAAAAGGCATTAGTTGCCTTACCAGAGAAAAATATAGCCTGGCATTTAACTTATTTCCAGAAACTTCCTGAGACAAAATTCCAGCAATTAAACTGAGATTTTATCTCGCCCCTTAATACAGATGAACTTCAAACTATGATGACAGAGTACCTCAAGTTAGATGGCTTTGCCTATCCAAGTACCGTGGGACAAAAAAGTATAAAAAAATTCAAACAACACACAAAAAAAATACACATAGGAAGAAATATACTCAAGTAGTGGAGCACACAACCTTAGAGTTAACAACAACTCCCCCAACTTTCCCTAATCAAAAGCCAATGTAAATGTTCAAGATCAATCCATTAATATACTTAACCTACTGCAATGCTCCAGTAATGAGGGTTTTCATATATAAAGACAGCGTTCTTCCTCTAATTTCAGACAGTGAGTGCTAGCTTGGTACCATAAAAAGGTCAACAGCACTAAACATTGCTGAAATGCTCACAGACATTCATCCACATTAGCTGAGCAACACCTAGATTAAAAACAGCTGTCTTATAAAAGCTGAATGATTATTTGGAGCATACAGATTCCTATTAAGGAGAACCACTATGAATCTATGATCATGTGGGCGGGTGGGCTATTTTCCTGTCACTGCTGGCTTTGCACAGCTGCATGCTTGGCCCAGGGGCACAGAACCACAGACGACTACAGCTGTGTTCTGCACTTCTGAAGTGTACTGTCCACCAGTTTACATTCCACTTGTGCAAAAACAGGACACGTTTTACCAAGCACAAATATGCTGACGTGCTTAATCGGCCATATCACATTCACATCTGATCAGTTTGTATCCATCAGTTTGTATTTTTGGTCATAAAACAGAAACGTGATGTACCAGCCATTCAGATTCATATTAAATTTCTGGGACAGCTGTGCTCTACCTTCAGCAGAATAATGTTGCAACCACACATAAGTGACACTGGCAGGACATCCCATGGGGAGGTGAGCATCACACATCTAAAATTAAACAGCACTACCACAATTCTGAGCTGGCGTCCTATGGAGGAAAATATTTCAAGGTCTGAAACAGGCAATAGAAGGTAAAGACGATCAAAAGGGTGATGTTACAGTAAATCTGACAGCGAATATATTGAACAATACCTGGTTTTCTAGCACATCATCTCCAGAGTACTTTTTGGTGGTATTACAATTTCTACACCATCAGTAAATCTCACAACTTCTAAGATGACGGGTCTTTTTAGACTAATAGATTTTTCTAGCCTTCTGTGAATGCCTGGTCTACTCATCACCAGCATTACCTACTAAGCAACATTTGTGCTGTGTGGCTCCAGGAATACTCACCACTGCTGTAGGCATATGGTGACTCTGCAGATCCATCCTGCAGACTGTCTAGGATCTCGCCCTTCCCCACATCGCTGTCTCCGACCAGCAGGAACTTCAGAAGGTAGTCATAGCTCTTGACGGGGCTACCCTGGGTGCCCATCTTTCCTCTCATTTGCACAAAGGTGAGCTGAGAGCTGGTCTCTTGGGAGCACCCTTGTGCCCGGCCGGATCCAGCTGGAACCGAGGTCACTTCTACCCCTTCTTGACAGGGTGCAAGCTAACGTCGAAATCCCCAAATAGTCGTGAAAACAAGCAGGAAAAAGACTGACTAGGACTTCCACACAGGGTAGGTAATTAAATGTAGGCGTGCAAAAAATATATTCACACCAAAATTCAGATAACAGAGAAACAC
This sequence comes from Gnathonemus echidnorhynchus, assembly GCA_026776725.1. Taxonomy (NCBI): domain Eukaryota; kingdom Metazoa; phylum Chordata; class Actinopteri; order Osteoglossiformes; family Mormyridae; genus Gnathonemus; species Gnathonemus echidnorhynchus. The sequence goes on along the minus strand of JAODJU010000095.1, from coordinate 26,103,848 downwards.
CAGGTTATAGAAAGAAGACTCCCTGCAATTTACCGCCTTTTAGTGTGTTTATGTAGTATAAATATGATTCCGAGTCCAGCTGCAGTCAAATGACCTGAAATATGGCTTTAATACGGATCAACCGTCTCTGAAGCTGCACAGTTGTCAAAGAAAGTAAAATGTGAAGATCGTCCATTAAAAAAAGCACACCTCCTGCTGAACAAAGATCCTGAGGTGTAATGCAGAATGAAACCCAAATGGTACTCGGTCCTTAGCAGGAAAATCACATCTTTGTTTTTGTTATGGTGAGCCCAGCTGGCTCCGGGGGCTCATTGTCTTCAACGATGGTTTAAACAAAGACGACCTCACCGCAAACCGTGTTAAAAACGGTCCCAAAGCGAACATTTAAAAAGTCCTCATTAAGAACACAGACATTGTTTTGTATTTGATTTTAAAAACTAAACGACCGCAGACATACCTATGGAAAAAGAGAGATTTCCGACCGCTGGCATCTCCAGCTAAGCCAGGCGTATTAAAGCGAGCTTTTCGGGGCTGCAGCGGCTAGGGACGCCCGGAATCGAGAAGAACGAACTACGCACATCCATACTGCCAATTAAACTACCAAAGAAGCTGGTGAAAGTCACGTCTAACCAGAAACACCAGTTAACGACTCGCTATTCAGAGTTAGCATGCTAGCTTGCTAACAAGCAAAGCTAAATGCTAAGACCTACTGGTGGTAATTATCTAAATGCCATTTACTAAAGGCGATAATAAGTTGATAGCAGTATTCTAGGAAAATACACCCGGTTATTTGCTTAAAAAAAAGAAGTCTCGCTTTTCACTCAGCGGAGTCGGTCAGAAACAACGGTCCTCGGAACAGGGAGCCTTGTGCTGCCATCGAATCCGCCCCGGACGTTCAAGGCGTCGGATGTACAGTTACATATATCCCGAGGTCTGGTACAAGGCCTGTGCTAGCGCGCTAGTTCGACAGCTTTCTTTTTGTGAATAGTCCGGTTTTGGCTTTATTTGGTTTGGTATCTCCGAGTAACACCCAATTTAGCTAACCTGATATCACTCGTCGTGAACAACGTATTGTTGTCCAGAGGTAAACTACACACGCAGGATAGCGTCCCACGGTAACACAGACGCAGACGACTCAGCGCTGTCACCGAGGACGCGGAGCAATCCTGCTTCGGCTCAGGCTCCAGCTTCAGCTTCAGTTTAGCTCTAACCCGACTCGCTCTGCCCCAACTCTGCCCACTCCCAGCCGCGCTAATCCCACCTCTTTCTGCAGATGCTGTTTATAAACTGACACATATTTATTCACACGATTAGTGTCAAGTCATGAAGTGTATTGCTGTTAATAATTAAATTATATAAATACATTTCAGTAGGGTGATGTTTATGCTTGTCTTTTCAATTTCAATGGTTTCAACATTATACAGTTAAAATGCATGTTTAGCGTCACTAAACAAGCAATGCTTCATTATGCGTTTCCCCGTTGTCATTTGTCGTACGGTTCTTTTAAAAAATAATGTTCACTCTGGATTAAATTTGCAGTCAGTGGTGTCAACATAGCGACTGTTGGTTATCAGGTTTTTGTGACAACAGAACACAAAAAAATAAACACGAAACATGAACAACTATTCGGTCGGAAAATAAATGAACTCACACAAGACAGCCTTATAAAACCTGGCACTAACAACTTCATCTTACTTTTCCATTTCGTCAATTTGTTAAAGTCTCACACAGACATAATATCGTCCATATTTACTTAAATATACAGGAGTCTAAACATCAAGGTATAATATATAAATGTATTTACATAAATGGTGAGTTATTTGCCCATTACTGCTCATGTTCGTGGTTATTTCGAAGCGGATTATATAACTGCAGACTGCAGCTAATAACGGAAGGTCCTTTTTCTGGAAGTCCCCGGGGCGACCGTATCCCATCCCTGTTCGTGCTGACTCAGCGAAATCTTCCTGAAGCAGCAGCGGTAGCGCTACGCTTTTTATTGTTAGTAAATGATGGTTAAGCAACAGAAAAATTCTCTGTCTTGAAGGCTCTTCACACAATTGGATATATGAAATTATATATAGATTATACAAGCTCATAGAGCACTTTATTAGGAAGATCTGTACACATGTTTATTCATGCAAGTATCTAATCAGCCACGTGGGAACAATACACACTATCATGCAGCTACAGGTCACGAGCTTCAGTTAATATTCACATTAAACACCTCAAAGGGGGGCAATGTAATGTGATCTCCGTGATTGGTGTCAGGTGGGCTGGTTTGAGTATTTCTGTAACTACTGATCTGATATTTTCATGAACAACAATCTCTAGAGCACTGATCATCAACTGGCGGCCCGCGGGCCGAATCCGGCCCGCTGAACCGTTCAATCCGGCCCGCGACTGGATTCCAAAATTGTGAGGATCAAAAAGAAAATAGTGGTCCACACTATTAAAGCA
>JAODJU010000095.1:26035754-26101291 GCA_026776725.1 Gnathonemus echidnorhynchus | reverse complement strand
TCTTCTTGGGGGTCTGGCCCCCAAGGAGACTGTCTGGTAAAACTCTGGCCCTCTGACAAATATAGTTGATGACCCCTGCTCTAGTGTTTACTCAGAATGGTGTGAAAAACAACCAGAGAGCGGCAATTCTGTGGATGGAAATGCCTTGTTGACTATAGAGGTCAGAGCAGAATGGCCAGACTGATTCGAGCTGATAGAAAGGCTGTTGCAATTCAGATAACCACTCTGCACAACTGTGGTAAGCAGAAAGGCATATCAGAATGCACAACACGTCAAACCTTGAGGTGGATGGATTACACAAGCCGACGACCATGTCCGGTACTACTCCTGTCAGCCAAAAACAGAAAGCTGAGGCTGCCTTGGGCAAAAGCTCACCAAAATTCTACAGCTGAAACCTGGAAAAGTGTAGCCTGGTCTGATGAATCTCAATTTCTGCTGAGGCACACAGATGATGGGGTCAGAATTTGGCATCAAGAGCATGAATCCATAGACCCAACCTGCCTTGTGTCAACAGTCCAGGCTGCTGGTGGTGGTGTAATTGTGTGGAGAATGTTTTCTTGGCACACTTTAGGCCTGATAAAACCAATTGATCATTGCTTGAATGCCACAGCCTATTTGTGTGATTTTGCTGACCATGTGTATCCCATCATGGTCACAATTTACCCATCTGGTAATAGCTACTTTCAGCATAATGTGCCAATGTCACAAAGCAAAGGCTGTCTTAACCTAGTTTCTTGAGCATGACAATTAGTTCAGTTTTCTTCTAAATATGCTTAGATACGTGGTTCTAGCTATAATGTATTCACAAGGATAAATACTGCAGACTTTTCTAATTATGGATTTGCATTGTTATCTAAGTTTCTACTTCACATTTAAAGATTAAAGACATTTAAACCTGTCAGGCAAAGATCTGGCATCCTGGACAACACATGAAAATTCAGAATTGCAATGACTGTATTGTTTGATGTATTGTTGTTGTTGTAATTGTTTTTTTTTTGTTACTATTGATTATTTTATTTTAACAGATACACATCATTTCGACTACGCAGAGGTAAAAAATTAGGAACTGGGTGTCTTATCAACAAAAATGGTCTGTAACTGATTTAATGATTCTGTTACAGTTACTTTTTTTATCCAGGCAGATTGGAGACGAGAACTAAACTTGAAATTTGCAATCAGTGGAGAGAGCATAGATAAAACCAGCACATATCCCCACAAAACACCAGTCTTGCAGGCATGAGTCAGCAGTGGTGCCCAGTATATGTGCCCTGTGATGAACTGGCATGCCACCCAGCCTTGTACCCAATTCTGTCTGGGACACTCTCCAGGCCTCCCACCTGGCACTGACCACAAAGATGGTCTGTACCACTAGCAGAGTCATATTTCCCAACCTAAAGTATATTTCCTGCCTTTGGCTGGCATATGCTACGAAATGCAGCATTGTGCCATAAACATTGTGTCAGCTATTTAATAATAAAAAGGGTTTTATTTGGCCATTGTGCTGCTTCCCTAATGGTACCAGCCTGCAGACCACTAACACACTGCGGTATATGGACATAGTGATGAAAGGATTTGGCTCAGTAGGAGTCTACAGAGGAGGTCCTCATCAATGACAAGAGCTAAGGGGGGGCGGGGGGTGGCAGACCACCAGCTGGTTGAAGTTTGTTTCTGTAACTATTATAGGATTTCTTTGTTTTGTTTCCTCCATTGTCTTCTGATATTTCACTTCTTTCTGCCCTTGTTTTTCAGTCTATGTTCTTGTTAAATTTTAGCAAAGGTGCCATATAAAACTCTCCTTTATCCTTTCATCTGCCAGAATTCCAGCTACTTATCCTGGTCAAGGTCACTGGAGGGTCTGGAGCTTGTCCCAGGCAGCATAAGGCAGAGAAACACCCTGGATAGGATGGCAGATCATCATAGGGCACACACTCTGTGGAAATTCATAGATGCCATCATGATTTTGGACTGCAATAGGAAACCGGAGCAACATGGCCAGTAGCGCTGGACGTAGGGGTACAGTAGGTGCTGCAGCACCCCTTCTGGTTTTTTGTGGTAATGCAGTGTCAGAATACTGTTGGGCTGGGCTATTAAAATCACGGTCCTGCTGTTTTTCCAGCTTTCCTTTACCTGAGAGCCAGTTGTGAAGCCTCTGGCCAATTAGAGCCAGAAATTATTAAACTAACTACCTGGGAGACTTGAAAACAAGGCCTGGATTTGGAATTGAGGGCCAGACTTGAATAGGGGGGCTGTAGGGCAATGTGCCCATGCACAAGATTTTGTCAAAAAGAAAACCATGGCATTATGTTAATTATCTTATTGACTTTATGACTTAATGACTTTCTCCAAAAGGACCAATGTTGTTGATAGCTACCGATGTTACATAAAAGTCTGCACCCTGAACTCAAAACATCCTCGTACCCCCATGTTGGGCAGAGATTCAACAGACATAGGGCCGAGGTTGGATTTGAACCCCCAATCCTGGTGGAGTTAGGCTATACCACTCCCCATTAAGCCACTATGCTGCTCTTATATCAAGCCACATTGGAATTAAGTGATATAAGTAGATCTTCTGTCACACAGTGTGGCAGTTCAGTATTAACAGGGAAAATTCACTGCATACACTAAGATATGTTCAGTCTAAAACAGAAATACTGCAGCTTTGTAGAAAATCAGTTGTTTGACATTGACTTTGACAGTTATGCACATTATTATCTAGCTAAACATAGTCGACTGTCAGTTGTTGTGCTTGATGTACTCTGGTAAACTTCAGCTGGGAAAATATAATTTCTACAAAACAAACCAAAGCGATTTTACTTGCAAATATGTTGTGATCTTTGAAAATAATATGGTATAGTTCATTAACACAACAATGCATATATAGTGATATGAAAAAGAGTTTCTGCAGCGTGCACCTTGCAGGTATTATTTTAAATGCAAAAATAAGAACAGCAAAGGCCATTTCAATAGTCTTTTAGCAGCGTCAAGCGACTAAATATTTAATATCTCTTCTGATCACCTGCCAACCCATTGAGGTTCCTGATCCTAACCAGCACTTTCCCATTGTGAACTTCCATTTAAAAAGCTGACAGCCCCAGAGAAGGTGGTTGAAGAAACGAGTCTTAGTTTCGCAAGGGGGGGGGGATGTATTGTGGTACTGAATCACAATGAGACTGACAAGGCCAAGACGAGAGAGAGGAGGTAGCTGGCTTCTGCTATCTCATTAAAATTTAGTAGTATAGGGTGTTATACTCCTGCTGCTATGGTGACAGTATGATCATTTATACAAGTCAACTAAATTTTAACTAAAAAAAACACACAGGAGATATTACATATATTTATGCAAGTATATGTGCATTAGTCAGAGGGTAATGTTTATAAGATGTTGAAAGAAGAAGGATAAATATTTTATGCATGAGCCGGCTATGTGAAACATGCTCTCTCCAGGTGGAGGTTAGACATGTCACAGCACTTCAGGACGTCGTGGGAGGCAGATGCAGGGGGTGTAAGACGCCTCATTTATAATAAAACGACACACGGCAGCGTAGGGCGTCTCTGTCTTACTGTGATGACTTGTTATAAGTCACTGAGAATAGCTTTGGAAAAAATAAGGTTTTATTTAAAGAGTAGGAAAGGTGTGTGAATATATCGCTGTCATTTATGGTCACCTAGATGCTAAATGTATCTAAATATAGCAGTGTATCAAGAAAGCAAAATAGTTTGATGCCATTTGATTGCTGGAATGTTCCCGAAATAAACTAAATTGCATAAAATGTGCACTTGTGTTTGTGTGAGGCGTGCTAATGTTAATTACTGTCTTACTGTGGATTTAATAAAGCAGCACAGCTTTATGTCACAACAAAACAATGTAGGGAATTTTACAATCATTTTGTGATGATAACCTTATAAATTGGTAGTTTTTTCCTTTTAATGATTATTATTTAATGACTATTTAATGATCTATTCAGTTAAAGGGTCTTAAAACTGCAATTTGTATGCTAAGTAATATTTATAATATGACTTAAAGCTCCTTAAATGACTGTGTTAAAGGGTATTATGTGCCGGCTAGAATTTAATTCAGTTTTGTTTATATTTGTTGATCTAATTAAAATCACATTATTGTTAATGACTAACTTGTTGTTTTTGTTTTAGGTTTGCTAAGTGTCTGTGATATGTTTTGTTAGCAAATTAATTTGCATTATGTCTACAGCTGATTGCACTTCTGTGAATATTTATCTGATAGGGTGAAATTACAACTGCTTTTTTGCTTTTTGCAGTTTGTAAACATTATGCACTCAGTGATCCATCCATCCATTTTCTATAACCATTTGTCTGGAGACTGCTGGCACTAGGCAGGGCATAACCCAGGATGGGGTGCTAAACCATCGCAGGGCACACTCACACACCATCACGCACACATGCACAGCTACTGAAAACATGGAATCCTCAATTAACGTCATCATGTTTTTGGATTATTGGGGGAAACCAGAGAGAGCCCAGGGGAAACCCCACAGTAACACAGCGAGACCATATATACTGTATACTCTACACACACAGCTCACAACTGCATTCTGGGAACTGACCCAATTGAAAACTATGATTTTTATAGCAGAGGATGGATTTTGGATTTATTTGCTGTATATCTGTCTCCTCGAATGAGACTTAGTGTTAATTCTAGCATAAGAGTATAATGTGGAGGTTTCCATTGAATCCAAATTCACCAAATCACTTTCTGTAAGTGTATCCTAGGAAAGGAGTTTAGTATCTTTGGTACTTCTGTGTCAAGGTGGTAAAAGAATATCAACAACAATAGCAATAAAAAATACTACCACTACTACTACTAATAATAATACAACCAAGAATTAAGTAGATTAACAGTCGGACTGGGTGTACACGTGTGCTGGAATTGTTTGTTTGTAAATAATAGCTGATAGGTCTGATTTTTTTTTATCCAAGAGCTATAATTCTCAGCGATAGCTGAAACTTCCAACCTAAAGCAAAGTTTTTCTTCTGTTTTTCATAACTCTAGCTGAGTTTCTCACCCAATCATCGCCTAAATGTCCTAATGTTGTGTTAAACACCTTTAACATACTTTGTAATCGAACACTGACTGGCATGAGGATTGATAAAGAGCCACGAAGAGTGACATAAAAAACACAGACGCATTGTATAATGTCATCAACTTGTTAAAAGCTTTACCAAACTTGAAAAAGCCTTTCTCATAGGTGTTCATAGTGTAGCCAGTAGGGGGTAACAGTGTTTAAAGAATCTTCTCAAGTGAAGTAAAATTTTGGTTATTTGGTTTGTTGTATTAAAATAACAGCAGCACTATTAATAAAATATCTGTTAAATAATTATATTGTGTGTGAATTACGTATTTCATCAATGAATGTTATGAAAATCACAAACTGTTATAAAAAAACAAACATTGACTAAAAAGTTTTAAAAATAGACAAATATTGCGCTAGTTGTTTTTTTAGTATATTTTTCATATCAGGTCAAGTGAGATGAATATTTACCAGTGTAGTGTAGTTTTTCTATATTTAATGGCTTTTTATAACTGAAAGCCTTTAAGTACCATAGAACTTTGTAAAACGCGTTTCCTTTCAATCTGCGATTTAAATAATAATAATTTAGCTTTGTTCATATATTACTGGAAATACATGTGGATGCTTGATATCCACTGTCATTCTACTATGTATTGGATATGGCAATATCCTACACTTTTTAGATGGAACAAAAGAATTGTAAAGAAAAATATATCAGGCATATTGTCATGATAATTATTAACATTTTAAAGCTAATATGCTCACTGCTAAAATTATTTCTAATGTTTATTGTGTTTATTGTAATGTTTTTAATATTACAAAGCTTTACAAGCATATTTAAAAAGTTTTTTCATTTATAGAAGTAATTCTGGTCATGTTATGTTTGTAAGTTAACAACTTCACATAAATCCAGGCGGATATATCCGGGCACAGGTAGATTGGGGATATCCTCAGGCTAATATTGATTTGGCGGATGGACAAGGCTTTGAATCCCCAAAGTGAATAAAGAATCAGGGAATATTAGAGAGTGTGCAGACAGACTAGGAACAGCTAGGAACCCCGAAGTCCTCAACAGGGGCTCTTACTTCACAGCTATTGCTCAGATGCTGAAAGACATTAATTCTTGTTTCTCAGTCTAACCAGAAATTATGGTTGAAGGAGTATGCTTTTTGTTGTCCAAAAAAACATTTCCTGAATCAACTGAAAAGTGAAATCATCTAGCACATAAAGGGCAAAGGTCATGGCTTGTTATCTCCTCTAACCATAGGGAGGAGTTTGGCGGCTTTACACACAGGAAAATACCAACAATAATGTATTATATGTTTTCCTGTTGCTTGTTGACTAAAAAAACATGCTTTCTGTTGGAAAGCATTTTTCGGCATAAAGCACTGGGCTTTCAACGGTTTCTAAAATTGGACCGCAAGCAGGCTTGGAACTCAGCCTGAGTTTCGTGGCAGATGGTTGGGTAGCCGTTTCTTCAACCCCCAGGCTGCCTTTGCCATGACCTGTAACACCCATTTGATTTATACAAATGAAAGACAGAATGTGTTCAAAAAGTAAGGATGCTTTGGATAGGTGTTTAGGTACATTTACACATCCACCTTCTAAAATGGTCCCAAACAGCACTGGGAACTAGACTGGGATACAAAATAGATGAGATGCCAAACCATCACTGGCTAAGGCATGAACACACACACTATGGGCAATAAACCCCTGGATGTCTGAAGCAGCAGTGCTACCCGTCTGTTGAATTCATTTATTTATTAGCCGTTAGGTAATAGCTATGGTGGCTTAATATTTTATGGGTTGATACAAGTGAATACCAAGTGAAGCAATTGCAGGTGAGTGCCTAGCTTGAGGGTATACCAATATGGCCTCAGTAAAAAAGAAGCTCAAGATATTAAAAATGGACCAAAACCCCCACACACTTCACAAACAGGAACCAAAAATTAATTCCTTGGGGAGACCATTAAACAAAAACGGCCTTGTCGAAATCGAGAGGACAGAAACCAGACAAGAAAAGTAGACTGTGGGATTATTCTCTCCTACCGAAATGGATCAGCTGACACAGGGGAGCAGAATTTGTGTCTTGGTAGAATTTCTTACAAAATATTCTCATTGAACCATCCTTAATGAATACCTTATAGCAGTATTAACATATGTGATGTATGTACATTACTAAATACTGTTCATCTTTTATAAATGAAAGGGAGTGCATACAATATTCAGTCGTCTCATTCTCAGTCCTTCTGTAAATATATGCACTTGGAGTAAAGAGATACATAAAATGTAAACCTAAATAACGTAGCTTTAGAAAATAAAATAAAAATAAGTCATGAATTTGTTTGGCTGAAATATGAATAACATTTGTTTGAAGCTTACCTGACATATGAACAGTAGTAAAATAACCACAAAATGTTCTCTCTACAGTAAAGTGTGTACTTCATTTCAGATGAAATTTTCCATTTTTCTGTCAACAAGAAAATGCAAGTTATACACCAGAATAAATTTGTTTGATTGTTTATTCCCGTGGACATACGACCATCACACCAGTTATCATTTTATTAAGGCAAAACTCACATTATTTTTTTACCAGTAATTTTTTTGGTCTCAGTTATTTGTAAACACTTAATAAATGCTATACGATAGCTACGTCTTTCTGAATCCATTTAAAAAAAAAAAAAAAACTCAAGTCACTGCAACTGCAATTCAACTATAATTTTAATTGTGCAATATTTATGTTATGTTTGCATGGTTGAACCCCAATAAATGCAAAAACATTACAACAAAAGACTCCCAAACGCTGCTATCGGCATTCCAGCTAGCTATATTTAACCTGCCGCTGAACTGCGATCCATCCACCCTCAGCCCAGGAGAGCTCTCACCAGCGCGAATCTCTGCTCTTACTGGGAAACAGTCAGGCATCTCAGTAACTCCTGTGAGCTGCCTGTCACCCAGCCTGTCAGACTGCTCTCTTTAAATGCCATAAGCCAGCTTAGCCTCGTCCTCACTCCGAATGGGAGGGGTCCCCACTTAGACTGCTCTCTGGGCTCACTTACAATGAAACATGCCTCTCCTTAAAGCCACGGAATTTTATTCCTCTGGACTGATCTTCACTTGAATAAATGTCCACCTGAGACTGCCCCACTATACATCAAGAGTTCCACAGTACCTTCCCAGTAATCTCTGCTCCATATTCATAGCTCTGACAGAACATCCCATGTGGCGACTGTAGATACTGATACTGATATAACTTGTGCAACTTGTTGATCTGTTTGTTTTTCTACTATCATAACATAAATATGTTGATTTAATTTATTCCGCTTATCAGGTTCTGGTCTCAAGTTCTCCCTAAACAGACCTTCTACTTCTTTGTTCTAGTGCATCAAATGTGAGAAGACATAAATGCCATGACCAGAACCAGCTATTGTTGAAAGTTTAGTGTGAAATATATACTTAGGTTAGCAATAAGGGGGGACATGATCCAGGTATATAAGATTCTAACAGGTCTGGATGCTGTTCAGCCAAATGGCTACTTCAATATTAGTTTAAATACTAGAACTTATGGCCATAGGTGGAAATTAGTGAGACAACATTTTAAAATGGATTTGAGAAAGCACTTCTTTACACAGTGTGTAGAGTATGTATGTATTGCTAGTGGAAGCTAAAACCCTATGTTCCTTTAAATCAGAGCTAGACTGATTTTAACAGTTCTAAGCTATTAGTTGAGTTCTCCCCAAACAAGCTTGATGGGCCTCATTTATAAATTTCTTATGTTCTTAATACTCTGAGCAGGATAAGCAAATAGAAAATGGATGGATATTTGGGTAAATTTTGAATCTTCTACTAATGTTATGCAGTTTTTGTTATTTAAAAACTTTGAATGTTATCTAAAATATCAAAACCTCAAATATATTACTGTACAGAATTGATCAGACTAACACAGTAGGGATTTAGAAAATGCTTGATACTATATGGATGATAGTCTGTAATTAAACATTTCAGATTTGCTGTTATTATTTCATGATTTCTAAGGAGGAAAAGGTTCATTGCTGTTACTCTTTGATGATTTCTAGGGAGGAAAAGGTTTACTGCTTAGAAATCATTTGATATGGACAACCTGGAGGCATTTTTATGCATGACTATCTTTGGGGTACAAAGCAGAAAAGCAGAGTCATCTGATTTCTGTTTCCATCAGCTGATTGGACTGGAATGTTTCAGTGACAGAAAGAGCCCTTTTGGCTATTTCTCAATACAAGATAATGTGGTACTCTTGTCTGATGAAACAGTACACTTCCAACCAACATGATAAATCAAATCAGTTTAATTTCTAGTAACAATTCTCCCTATAAAACTACGCAACATGAAGTAGCACACAAGAAAAACTTTCGAAGATCAGATCATATCATAGTTGTGAATATCGTGTTCATGAATGTCAATCATGATGCATTGCTGAGTCAGCAACATGCTGATCTCAGATACACCGAAAACACTATCTTCACTAAGTCACACACCAGCGACACAGACAAATGGAATACTTCTAGTAATTTCTAATTAGCACTAATACTGAAAGCAGCAGTTCAACCTAAAGGAAAAAGCCCACTGGTATGGAATTGCTGTTTAACCTTTTTATAAATACCCCAGAGCTGCTGTGCCTGATTGCATCTCATTCAGAGTCACAGTGGTCTGAGGCCAAGCTGCCAATTTTTTCATTTAGAGGGTTCAGTTCTGCAAAAGCCTGTTTTTTTCCAGATCAAGAGGGCTGCCAAGGTGCTTCAGGATATATCTCAACTTTCAAACAATAAACTTTATTAATGTGATTATTTACTTTGAAGTATAGGGACATGGGGAAATGTGCTCATTCTTAATTAAATGAAGAAAAAACTGAAATACTTACTGGGCATCATACTTTTGTATTGGTGGTGGAAAAATAACTTTTTATAGTTTATAATATTGTACCTCATTCATGTCTGTGTGTCTTTGGCCTCATTCCTGTCTGCGTGTGTTGGGCCTCATTCTTGTCTGTGTGCATTTAGCCTCATTCCCCCCCATGTGTGTTGGACCTCATTCCTGTCTGTGTGTGTTGGGCCTCATTCTTGTCTGTGTGCATTTAACCTCATTCCTGCCCATGTGCGTTGGACTTCATTTCTGTCTATGTGCATTTAGCCTCATTCCTGTCTGTGTCCGTTGGGCCTCAATCCTTCCCATATGTCTTGGGCCTCATTTCTGTCCATATGTGTTGGACATCATGCCTGCCTGTGTGAGTTGCTTACCTTCCCTTTGAAACCTGTGCTCCCCATTTGCTCAGCCTCATGAAAACCTTGAGCTCCATATGGCCGCTATTCACTGCTCATTCTCCTGCATTCGGGGTCTTTCTAGTCGGGGTGGGCGCTGAGCTTTCTCCTGTAAATGCCGTGTAGTAACTATCATGCTTCTGCTTTGCACGTGATAAGAGTCATCGTCAGCCGCCAGATGTCCTGGCCTCCCTGGCAAGGTTTGGCATTAAAGGCATTGACTTCATTTATAGCTCCCTGCCAGTTCCTTCCAGGTGAGCTGGTACACAAACTGCCAGTCTGGAGACTGTATAGTTTTGTGCTGGGCTGCTTTCACAAATTACTACCTAATATGTTCTAAAAATGTTTCAAAACTCATTTAATCTGCATCTCATATTGTGCACACAGGAGCTCAGCAGGATAGGTGACAGGTCTTCCCCTGTGTGGTACAGCTGTCGGCTTGGCTATCCCCTCTCCAGGCCTGGCATATCACATGACACTAAGCTTTACTGTTCTTTACTTTAGGCCTACAGGCCTTCTTTCATCTTTCTGTCTAAATCAGGAAACCCACAATTTACAGTTAAGAATTTTGGTTTCTTCCAGCATTGTATAGCAGCCTGGTGAAATGTGTGCAGTTAGGCAGGAGTATATTGCAAGGACTCCTTATCAAGATTTAAATGGAGAATTTTGACTGAGCCAATAAAGGATGTTAAATTTCTTATTTCAGAGGCTTCTAAGGGATGTTAAATGTGTTATTTATTAAGCCTTTCTGTATTGCTTTCTAACTGAAGTCTTTATAAACACTTTTATCAGTCACATAGTTGCAGTTTCTGATGTATCGATACCGCCTGCAGTATTTCATTCAGCTTACAAGAAACAGCTTAGGTATAAAGTCAAAAGATGAATGAGAGTGCACTTGGAACGGAAGTGTGAACAACATCTTGGAAGAAAGACTTACTGACATGAGTCTGGGATTTGTACAGCGGCAGAGCCACAGTGGATGCCTATCCCAGCCTCAGTGCAAAATTACATAAGACATATCGGGGGGAAAAAAAAACGTATGAAAAATATGAGGTTTATGTTACGGAATATATTATTGTAAACATGTGAACTTTGTTGGAGCTTGAAATGCAATAAATTCTAAGGAACAATACTGAAAGATCATGAACAATCAATAATTAGCAATTACTTGATTCATTTTCATGTAGCAGCTCATTAAAACCTCCAAAATTGTTTAGCTCATTGATGCGTGTTTGCAAAAGCAAAGCAGATATAATCACTGACGGCAGACAGGGGGCGACTCAGAGACTCAGCTACTTTGACCTAAAAGAAGGACACGGCGGCGTCACGGCGACAATCCATCCTGTCAACACGCTCACAATGAAGCATGTGGGATGGGGGCAACCCGGCCCCATTAAATATTCATAAGCTAATCGCGCAAATATAGTCCGTGTCATATCCTTGGCATAAACACTGTCTGGCTAAAGATTTGATGTGCCCCAGGGCCTGGCGATGACTTCACACTCTCCTCATTTAAGTGCAACCTTCCCGTAAAAAAGTCAGTGGTCCAGATACGTCATGAAGCGTGTGCTAAAGGAAAGGATGGCAGTCATTTCAAAAGAACGGAGCAGAAAGAGTCTCGCAGAGTGTGGTTAGTTGGGGGGGATCTGCAAACTAAGTTGGCACAATCATGGCCCGACGATGTCTGAGACAATATCGGTCGTTCACAAAGCTGCGGGACAGAGATTGACATCACTTGTGATCCCATTCTGCCCCGAGCAACTAGAGTTAGAACTATGCAGGCGATATAATGACATGCATACAGTCACTGCTATTATAACAGAATGCTTTGTATGATGAAATATGGTTTCAATAAAAATAATAACAGCAACAATAATAATACATTCAATTTCTAAAGCACTTTTCATTATCAAGAATGTTAAAATGCTTCACAATTAAAACAAATTTTCTAGAATTCTTGGAACCAATAAACCTGCTTAAACACGTAAGTTTTAAGGTGTTTTTTAAATGACTCTTAAGATGCACCTTTTCAGATGTAAACTGGAAGGTTGTTCCATAATCAGGAGCAAAGGAATATGATTCCTGTAGTACATTATTTGGTCCTGGGAGTATGTAACAGAGTAGATCATGCTGATCTTGGAGGACATGTGAAGGGCAGAGGTGGAAGGGAGGTTAGTGATAAGTGGGGCCTTTGCCATTGAGAGACTCTTCCAAGCAGCTCTTTAGGTTCTCAGTGACTGCAGTCATAGACTTTGGTACTGATCTAAAGTAATCAGTCATCTACTTTGAAAACCAACACTTCACTGATATATGTAGATAAGAAAAATAATGGGTCCTAACCAGTGTTGGGAAAGGTTCCACTAATCCGCTAATAAGTGGATTAGCATTTCTGTTAACTTTGACACCATTAGATAGATGGATGGATGGATGGATGGATGAATACTTTATTGATCCCAAAGGAAAGTTAGGCATCCTGCAGCTCAAATACATTCAAATACACACAATAGCAGACATACTGACACACACAGCAATAGAATAGCACTCAAGATTAGAGGTAGCGAGTGTCTATGGATGCTGTGGAGCTGATTAATACCTTGTGAAGTTTTGAAAAGTATAGGTCAAAGTGATTATCTGTGCAAGAATAATAGTTGCAAATAATAGTTTACAAAATAGAAAAAATAAACAAATAGAAAATATATAAGGTATATACAACATGATATATACAAGGCTCTAAAGTTTCATAAAAAGTTGGGAGTAAGATTACATCTGTTAGGGGTGGAGCGTGTATCTCACGGTCAATGTGTGAGACTGCAGAGCCCTGCCTACCGCATTTATCCGATCTTACTCTTCCACTTCCACCTTGTCTGCACCCCATATGTGTGCATCCATGTAATAACATGCTTGCAGTGGGATCACATGCAACCAATGCTATTTTCTGATTGGCTGGTAGGTGGTTATTTATTCTGTATAACTTTGGACAGTCATGGCTAACTTGGTGGAAAACTTCACTCCGTATGCCTGCACATCATCCATTCATTCTATATAACGGGACACCTTGGTCGGCATTATCCCTTACATTTCAGCGTGACACCTTGTGAGTGTCTGAACTGGTTGAAATGTGTCTGTCTCACGGTCAATGTGTGAGACTTGACAGCCCTGAATATATAATCGTTATGGTATTATATATAATACATAATATAATACTATACCATAAAATGTAAATATATCTGAAATATATGTGATATATAAATTTGAAATATATATATCTGTGCGTGCATAATATGTACTCTATAAAATACACATACTCCATAAAGAGTACACATTATTAAAAATAAAAATGGAAGGAGGAGGGGATGATGAATGAATAGAATGAGAGAGAGAAGGTTGGGTGAGTGAGGATGATAGTGAATCAGGAAGTGCAGAGGGTTATCAAGGAGGAAGGAAGGATAGCTGTGGGGAGAATGAAGAACAGAAAGGCTGCTGGGCCAGATGATATACCTCTGGAAACATGGAGGTGAGATGGCAGTGGAATGTTTACTAAGATTGTTTAACACAATCTTGGACAGTGAAAGAGAATGCCTGAGGAGTGGAGAAGAAGTGTACAGGTACTGATTTCCAAGAATAAGGGTGATGTGCAGAGCAGTAGTAACTACAGAGGGGTGAAGGGGATCAGCCACAGCATGAAGTTACGGGAAAGAGTAGTGGAACCTAGGTTAAGAAGAGAGGTGATGATTGGTGAACAGCAGTATGGTCTCATGTCGGGAAAGAGCACTAAAGATGCAGTGTTTGCTCTGAGGGTGTTGATGGAGAAGTATTGAGAAGGTCAGAAGGAGTTACGTTGTATCTTTGTGGGCCTAGAGAAAGCCAATGACAGGGTGTCTAGAGAGGAGTTGTGGTATTGTATGAGGAAGTTGGGAGTGGCAGAAAGGTATGTAAAAGTGGTACAAGATATGTATGAGGGTAGTCTGACAGTGATGTGGTCTGTGGTAGGAATGACATATGCGTTCAAGGTGGAGGTGGGATTACATCATGGGGCAGCTCTGAGCCCTTTCCTGTTTGCTATGGTGATGGACAGGTTGACAGACAAGATCAGACAGGAGTCCCCGTGGACTATGATGTTTGCAGATGACATGTGATCTGCAGTGAGAGTAGGGAGCAGGTGGAGGAGACCCTGGAGAGGTGGAGATATGCTCTATAGAGGAGAGTAATGAAGGTCATAGGACTAAGAGAGAAAACATGTGCGTGAATGAGAGGGAGGACAGTGGAAGGGTGAGGATGCAGGGAGTAGAGGTGGCGAAGCTGGAGGAGTATAAATACTCAGGATCAACAGTTCAGAGTAACGGGGAGTGTGGAAGAGAGGTGAAGAGAGTGCAGACAGGGTGGGGTGGGTGGAGAAGAGTGTGAGGAGTGATTTGTGACAGATGGGAATCTGCAAGAGTGAAGGGGAAGGTTTACAAGATAGCAGTGAGACCAACTATGTGGGCTGGAGACGGTGGCACTGATGAAAAGACAGGAGGCAGAGCTGAAGGTGGCTGAGTTAAATATGTTACGATTTGCGTTGGGAGTGATGAGGATGGACAGGATTAGGAATATAGGAGTATATTAGAGGGACAAGCCAGGTTGGATGGTTTGGAGACAAAGACAGAGAGGCAAGATTGGGTTGGGTTTCTAGGCTCAGACTGACAGAGCTATAGATCAATAAAGAGCTGAGAACCTCCTTCCTAGTTCTGGGAAAACGGCACCATGTTTATAGTCCCCAAATGGCTTCACTGAGGACAAAATGTCAGCATGAGCCAATTGCGGAATAGGACTCCTCTGACAAAAACAGTTATATCTCACAAATGGAATATCATTGAATGAAAATTTATTCCAGAGACTCTACAGCATCCAGCAATCCCCAATAAGTTTTAAATATCCTCATGTAATCACTCCAGCCCTGCAGAACTAAATTTTTAAGCAGGTTAGAATTTCAGCTCAAGGTATGTTTTTAAGGGTTTCAGAGCCCAAAAAAAATCCTGAAACTGAATTTATGCAACAAAACTTAGCAGTTAGTGGTTATCATTAGCTTCCGCAAATTTTTTTAGTGCTTTATCGGTATAGCGTCATCAACGTAAACTTTGGAGTTAGCGGAGTAGTGTTATCAAAGCTAACTTTTCGGTTAGCTGTGCCCACCATGCTCCTAACTCTAAGCCTTGGGCAGATTTGTTCTTTCTGGGGCTTCACTCAAAAAGTCACTATGGGGTCTCCTGCCCTCCCTAGTGGACTGATTGTTTGTGCTCAATAGGGTCCCCAAAACTCAGGGGCCCCATGCAAATGCATGGCTGCCCTCGGGGGACACCACAAGTGACAGGTGACTGATCTGATCTAATATCTGCAATAGAAATAAACTGCTGTTTATTATAAATATAAGAACAGAACTATTTCAGAGCTACGGCATGTCTGTAGAACAGTATGCTCCCTTAATTAACACAAGATAATGCTATGATCTGTGCAGAGCGCTGTTGAGAGTTTGAGAGAGATGAGTAGTGAAGGAGAACCAGTTAATAGTCATTAGCAAGGCTGCCTTCTCACCAGGGCAATCTCTGTACTTTGTAAAAGCCTAAAACCTGATTGAATTTCTTAAAGGCGTTAGGGAATCTCATATAAGACAGTAACTGATTAGAAAGCGACTTTTCATGGGAGGCTAGAAATGGGACCATAACTGGAGAATAAGTTATGATCAAGACTTGGTATCAGCAGTCAGACTGTGACAGCAGCTATTTTAAAGAGAAGTGGGACTTCGCCAGTCTTGAGAGATTTGTTAATCGAACAGGCAATAAACTGACTGAGAGTGAACAGGCTGACTGTAGATGGTCAAATGGGGCCCAGAGAAGATGTGGACAGTTTCGTCTTAGAGATTACGGTAGGAGCAATTTTGCTGAAACTTGAAACAGGCAAGTTAGCTGGAGGGAAAGGTGGTAAATCTGCTTTAGAGGTTAAAGAATTTTTTATTGATTTATGGAGAAGTCAAGCAAGATCATTAAGTATTTGTGAATGGACTAAATCAGTCCCCTAGCTGGGTTTAAAATACAATACTAACAGCAAATGATCAATGGCATCATTAATAAGCCAGCAAAACTTCAAAATTGGAATTAATTTTAGAACTTAATCAACCTTATTCTGCTGCTAACTCACTTTTGTTGAAAAAAGAGCACTTCAATCAGCTGGAACCCATTATTAAAAAATGAACATCCTTTTGTAACGTTACT
Organism: Gnathonemus echidnorhynchus; assembly: GCA_026776725.1. NCBI lineage: Eukaryota > Metazoa > Chordata > Actinopteri > Osteoglossiformes > Mormyridae > Gnathonemus > Gnathonemus echidnorhynchus. The sequence continues at coordinate 26,084,704 of JAODJU010000095.1, read as the reverse complement.
GTCCTCGCAGGAGAGCGCGGCGCCCCAAAAGTGACCCTGGCTCATTTACTTTTAATTCTGTTCTTCTGCTTTTGACATTAGACTTTATATTGACATAAGAATCATGCTTCAGCCCACACCGATGTCAAGCTTCTTTTCCATTCGTTCCAGCTCCGCACAGGACATAATGAGACATTTCTGTGAAGGCTAGTGTAAATTGTCTCTTTCAGAAGGTTCCTTTCTCAAATCATGTGGCTATCTGGACCTGTATTAAATGGTAGCTAAAATTTGACAAACTTTTTAATTTATGGAGCTGCAATAAATCTTCTTAATCCTGGCTGAGTGTAAATTTCTTTACGTTTTTTTTTTTTAGCATTCAAGACTACATCATAGATATTAAATGGAAGCTTGCAAAAGAGGTAAGAAACAAAACCATAAAAGAATATAAACTGTTCTTAATGTTGCACTTCTGGTCTTTGTACATCTTTACTAGGTTCTTATTTTGTATTGTGTAGCTCCTGCTCCAATACTGCTAACACTTATACCTAGATATCCATTGGAAGCTCACCATAGCAGAACTTAATGCCTAGTTGACTCCTCAAGATCACGTATGTTTGTAATGTGCTATTTGCCTTGTTTCTGTGTCGCTCTGGACAAAAGTGTCTGTTAAATAAAAATAAATGTCAATGTAAATGTGAAAGACATCAAGATGGATTTGAGTATGTCCCACACCTTTAATAATTCTGATCATAACATAGTATAATCTACGGAAGCGTAATGCGTTCACTTGAGAAAAAAATAATTCTGCTCTGTTTTTCTGAATTAACGAGATACAGTTTTCATGTAAAAAAAATAAAAAAATCTTCTTTTACAGAGCACTGGACAATGATTTAATTACAATTATAGATATATGTTGATATATACTGATATATTAAAAAATGTGTAAACAAAGATTTGCCCTTATTATGAGGTGCATGTTTAGCAGTATGCAATTCTCACCTTCATCCTTACATTAACAAAACCTGCCCATATGCTTCAGCTCTGGGGTAATACAATGTAGTTTGGGCCTGACTGAGCTACAGCCATCATTTTTATAGATTCACAGATGTTAGCATCTCTTTCACGGTTTGCCCTAGAGCTACACTGGAACAAGTCATAGGTGTGTACAAATCACTAATGATAATGCTACTAATTTCCTACAAGATTAGTTTTCCTCTAAACTTTCAGTACTGTTTTGATCTTCTTGAAACGGGCGATACGTTCATTGTGAATGAAAACTTAAATTGCAAGGGAAGTATAGTTACTTTGTATATTTTGGGAAGGTTAGGTCAAAATAGCTTCATTGTACAAAAAATATTCACACAACTGCTTGTGATCCCTTATTTAGGCACACCAGACAAATGAAAGAAGCACAATAGTAGTCCTTCTATATACCTGCTTCAACCTGACCAAAATATGGTTGCTGAAGATAACGTATCTTCATACCGGCTAGTGGATGCTTCAGCGATAGCCGAGTACCATAACAGACTATATAACTTCATAAAAGCCATCTGCTGAATGAGCATGGTGGCTTACACCGTAATTAAACATTTCTTGCTATTTACTCTGGTTTCGCAGTTTCCTCCCTCTGTAGCTGAGTAATCCTGTACAAACACCAAATAATCTGTCTAGAAAGCCCTCTCCTGTGATATATGTCATAATATTTAGACAAGGGTACTTTACATTCTCCCGGTACCAGCACGATCTCAGAAAGGTCTGGCAAGGGGCATCTGTTTTATCTGTGCAGCGTTAATAGTCAATAGCAGGCTGGACATCAGCTTCAGTTCCCAGTAAGGTGTGAGGACGGTAAAGGATGTTTCTGGTGCAGATTCACCTGCACGGCTTGTATGTAATGGCTGTGAGCTGTAGACAACCCATCTTTCAAAATGGTAACATTTAGGATGTTATGGCAGAAGGACATTGGAGATCTTCCCAGAAACTGCAGAGTATATGCACTGATATGATGGTGTTGAAATCCTGCTGGTAACTGTAGGGTAATAACACCACTTAGCATTTGGAAACGTGATCAAATACTTCAAGGATATTTTTCAGAATATATTAAACACCAAAGAAATAAAAGTTAACCTCTATTAAAAACCATTATCAAAACTCTATTTCTCAGGCTTTACTTGGTAATCAGCCTTAATAGAGAGATATTGGGACACAAAGGAATGTCAAATTCTGGCTTTTGCTTACAATTCCAATGGCTGATTAACATGCTGATTTCATTAAGAAAACATGTATGAAACAGATGATATGTAATGTACATGCATCTATTTTAACAGTGGGGTAGTGATCACAGCAGCCTCACTTGGGGGCTTGTCTGATTGCTAATGACGTGAGGGCGCCACCTTCAGTCTGGAGGAGTGTAGCTCTTCCCTCTTTGTGTTAGCTACTACAGTGGAGGGACAGACACACCATCCCAAAGGGGAAATTTTGGCATAAAGGTACAAATGGGCTTTGAAGGTGCAGTCCTTGATTTATGAGGGCGACGACTTTCCACTTGGCCACCGCTGGTATGGGAATGAGAGACCATTCTGCAGGCACCTCTAGAGGCAGGTCGTAAGACCAGCAGAACGTTTCTGGCTTTTATTAGAGCAGATACTGAACGGGCAAAGAGCAAGTTCACGGTCCCAGTGACGGTGTGGTGATTAGCAGTGCTACGCCTTTAAAAGACCTCACTCTTCTGGTGACGTAGTCAAATTTGTGTATAGTAAGACCAGGTTTTGAGTAATGTAAGGATCATATGCACAAAAGCTTAAACTGACAACATTATTATAAAAGCCGATAGGTTTTAACACTGAGACCCATGATTAATATATGGTACTTATACTTCGTATAGAAAAAAATGCAGACCAATCTTGTTACATTCTGATATGCTGCACATATTAAATGAGAGATAGGAAATTAAATGTTGCTGTATCTTTAGCCCCGTAAAGTTACAATATTAAAATGGTTTTCCCATTTGAAGTCGACCCATAAAGGGAGTGGAGGAGACTGATCTGTAGCATCCTCTTGCCAAGTAACATAAAAAATTGCATTATGGGATTGATTTTGGGTCATAAACAGTAAGCTGTGCCCTCAGACAGAGTTTCTACAGTGGTCATTTCAAGCAGGAAGATGCCCTGTGCAGAGTAATATGCTGAAAGTGGGAATGTGATACAAGAATTACTTAACGATCTGATTCAGCTCTGCCTGACATTTCGTTTTATAATGAAAAATGATTTCTGCTGGAGTGACTAAATGTAAATGAGAATCTGGAACAAATGTCCTACGTTTGAAAACATTAGGTGAACAAAATATTTCATTTAAGCCACTAATAAAAAACTCTTTTGTGCTTTAAGTGTAGCTCAGGTGTGAAAATCGACAATGGTAACTGTTGAAAATCACATTTCAGTCATTTCAGATCAAACGTGGTTATTACCAGTGCTTTAAATATTAAGTTGCGGTGTGGCTTTTATAACACACTGTTGGGCAAAAAAAGGTTATCTTGAATGCTGGTATTTCTGTTTTTTTCTCGCACCATTTCGGTGTTACATGTTAACACAAATAAACTAAGAATGTGGGTGACATTGGTAAGAACATATGAACGTTTTTCAAGGACCTCAGGCAGCTTAAGTGATCTCTGGAGTAGAGTGATAGGGAGGTATTTTCCAGACCCATATTCGTACTGCCATGAGATAAGATCTGGGGTCTGTTTCACAAAGTAAGTAATTGTACGCAACAAATGAATTGAAAATCCAAAATCATATTTCTATATCTATAACTGGACCGGTAGGTAAAGATTTTGCAAGTACACTTCTACTGTGATATTTATGACAACAGACTCCCACATTCAGCTCACACTACACGTGTTGCACTCTAGGTTTACAGATTCTCATTTTACAAGAGTAGTTTAGACATTTTGTAGCTGCAAAGTACAACTGAATCATAGGCATAGGTAGCTTAAATTGTACTTAAATGTCATGATGATCTTGTAATTTTATGAAGCGCAAATCCATATTCATGCTTGCAAAATGTGTACCTGTGCCTGCTGCCTAAATTTCATGAGTGCATTCCTCATTTTACAATCACAAATCACAATATATGGGTTTATGATGTTCAAGTTGTGATTACAAATCACAGTTTATGCATTTGTAACTTCAGTACTATGCTGACGAAACACTAATTATATGGGGAAAGTTATGTTGCCAAGGGCCAGTGGGTTTCAACAAAAAAATCTCACTGTGATTTTGGATTTGCAGTTAATTTTTTACTTTAGATGTACATTGTCTTCCGCTTTCAGGGCAGCCCCCGCAGTTCTCTGGAACTCTCCATTTGGCTTATGCTCATCAGAATTTGATGACAGTGAGATTCTTTTGTCAAAACCCATTGGCTAAGCAAGAAATCCTGCTTCATGAAACAAGCCCCTAGTGCTTTCAGTAGAAGTAAGGCTTCTTATAAACTTTAGTGTAAAATGAGAATGCTAACTGGAAAAAGGATGTCAGCATAAAAATGTTAATATAGCAGTGAGCAAAATAAATACACAATTTCTAAAAGCATGAAGTAATAAATCAATGTATATAAAATGTTCATCAGATAGGTGTTTATTAATTACTTTGCAGTTTGCCTTTAATGAATGAAAGACAGAAGCTACACACATATAATAAAGTTGCAATGTATAATAAAATAGGCCATTTGTCCTATAGAGAGCAAATGTTTTCTTGAATGTTTTAAGAACAACATGAAAGGAACAGGGGAGCTAGATATTCCCATCGCGATAAAATCCTCCTTCAAGCCAGAAGCGTCTGAACGCAATAACATCTGTTTGTTTACGGTTCAAGGATAGTTTCTGCTGAAATGCAAAAGTTGCTGTGTGTTCTCCCATGATATTGTTCGTTAAAACTCCTTTAAATTTACAGTTGTTTTTTAAACAGCACAGGCAAGAAGAATGAAGAAGAATTAAGAAATTTCATGATCATCTGCCGATCGTCAGTCTGGTTTTCATACAGTACTATTTACTCCAGTCCAGGCACATGGTGACCCTAGAACCAGTCCCAGGAGGGACAAGGCAAAAAGGAGAGGGGCATTCTGGGAGGGACGCCAATCCGTCACAGGACATACCCCAGACGACCAAATATGAAGACACAAATGAAATCAGTCACTGAACATGTAGAAACATACTTTGTAGAAAAAAATTACAACCAGATTTTTTATTTTATTTTGTTAAATTGACTGGAATAAGCAAACACCTTCCTCTCAAGCTTTAAAGCTTTGTGAGACACCAGTCTGGGATTTCTGATATCATCCATCCATCCATCCATACATTCATCCATCCATCCATACATCCATTTTCTGTAACCGCTTATCCTATTCAGGGTTGCGGAGGGTCCGGAGCCTATCATGGAGGCTACAGGCGCAAGGCAGGGAACAACCCAGGATGGGGCACCAACCCATCGCAGGGATTTCAGATACCAGATATTTTTTATTTTGCATAACAGTCAATCACCAGGGTTTATTACAAAGTTCATTCCCTTCCACAAAAGGGCAAGGGAGAGAGTCTAATATTGGGGGGGACCTAACTTAATAATTAAAAATGGAAGGTCTATTATCGGGTGGGGGGGGGGGGGTTAATGAAACCAAATTAAATAATGGGGGTTACACATCCCCCATCCTCCCTGGTACTCAAGCCCCTGCTTCCGTACCAGTGAAATTTTGTTGCTTAAAATTTTAGGTGAGCAAGTTGGTAAAAGTAAGTTTTGATTAGGAAGACTGCTCAGAATAAAGTTGGGAAATTAAACATAATTTCAAGGGAAATAAAAATAATGAACAAATGATAGTAACATATCACTGTAATTACTTTACGCGACAGTAAAATTACACAGAAGAGAAGTAGCGTACGCAGATTAACAACCATAAAAGGCAACCTTTGTGTTTGGGACTTAGAGACTGCAGTCAGACCAGCCGAATCAGAATCACGATGCCATGTGGCATCTGGTGGGGACCGATCACAAACAGTCCTCTGTGCTACAGCCTTTCTCTGCTAACAATAAACCCTCCCATGCTATAATCGATCAGTCAGCCATATTGTAATTACCTTCCTTCCCCAGGCTGCGACGCAGGTCCAGATTTACAGGCCCGTCGGCTTCCTGTCTGTCACTGACGGATCGTCGTGGTGTTTGTCGCTTTGTTGTTCTTCTCTCAATTTTAAAAATTTATTTGAGTCCCAGGCAGAAGCTCCAATTCGTGTCAGATAAGAGAAGCTGCTGACTCCGGGGACCCAGGCAGCCGTAGCTCCCGTCGTGAGAGTTAGTCAGGAGGTCTTTGTATTCTGAGCCTCTCGGGCTCCTTCCCTCTGCCCGACTTTAGCCACTTAGGTATTTTGGACATTCAGTGGGGTCAGGACCAGGCAGGCAGGGATTCTGGTTCAGTGGGACATGATTAGAGGGCACAGAGGTCTTCACTTCACCTTCATTCTGAGAAGCAGAGTTACAAAGCTTTTCATTAAGCAATTTTCAAGCATAACCTTGTGCGCTAAGCTGCCTGAGACAGGCTTCAGGGTCCACCATGACCCTGACAAGGATAAGGGATTAGAAGGTGGATGTATGGATGTATGGCTCTGGTAGAATGTTAAACCTTATTCATAGCTTCAGCATTTGAACAATGTAGTATACATAGATGACCAAATTATAAAAATCAAAATGCCACAAAATCACATGTACCTTGTACCTTTTTTTCCAATCCTGATCATGTGGTTGTGTGAAATATTAGTGGTGTTTTCATTTAGTTTAGAAGCACCCATCTTTCTCTTTCTTTGGCTCATAACTGTCAGTCACCCCTTTCTCCCAATCTAGTAACTATTACATGCAGCTCAGTAAAATGTCTGTCATTCATCGCCTAAAGTAAAATCTCTCTATGATGTATTACACATGCAAAAATTAGTAGGATATCCATCGACCTCACGTCAGAATTAATCAGTTCCAATTTCCATTTTAACATATACGTGAATTTAAAATGAAAGGCTCGTCAACTTCTGCTTATTATCAGAGAAAGAGCCCATTGGTAAACACCCCACAACAAGATGACCTTTTCTGATATAAAAAATCAGTCTCTGCCAAGTATAATTTGATATTAGTTTATCATAATTTCCCCAGACCTCTCATAAAGAGTCTCCAAAATCTATCAAAATTAGGCCCAACACACAACTGAATAAGCCCATTTTCAGTGGCATATTTGATATACACCTGGCATATATTTCCAACAGTTGCTTATTTAATTATCTTTTTAGGGCCCCAGCATCAATTCCAAGAAGAGCAGGGAATAAAGGCGGCTTTGCTGTGGAGAGAGCATGAGGCCGCTGTACCAGGCTGCACGAATTCACTCATTCGCACACAGTCACACACCAAAGGTAATTCATTCATCACTTTACCCGAACAGGGACTATGGGAGAGTGCTGTGCTTCATTATCTTTGCCAGATGAAAAGTCAAAATAAAAGTCAAAATAAAATGTAAGAAAGCAAAAGCCGGCAACACGGGACATATGAACATGAATATTTTGAGGAGAAATCATATGGGCTTCTCCTATTTTTGGCATACTTGCATCCCAAAAAAGTTTAAGATGCAATAATAACATCTGATTAAATATTTATTTGCTCTCGGGCAATTTTACCACTGTGAACTTTTGATCTGAATGAAGGAAGTCTAAGGAGAGGTATGTTGTATAGATCTACAGACCTTACTTTATCATGTTAATTATGACGGTCTCCAAAAACTCCACAGAGAGTGTAAGTGCCTAGAGCAGGGCCCTTCAGTAGCATCGCGCCATTAGGACCTGCTATGTTGCAGCTAAGCTGGCTCTAACGACGTTTCTCCACTGGCACACAGGAACTAAGCTGTAGTGGACCTGTACCCTGAAGAGACAGTAGTTACAGAGCAGTTCCAGTTAGCTTCAGTATTCCACTGTAGAAAGGTTGGCTGGATTCGTAACGAGCGGCAGTGTCGCAAAACTGAGGTAATGCTTTACTGTTCACACAGTGAACATCATGAGCTAATGTCTGCTAGCACACCTGTGAGAATCGCCGTCTTACGTCAGCATCAAATACTAGAGGAAATAGCATTAGCTTGCATAAATTTGCATCCATTCCATTCAGCTGTTCTCCAGTACTTTTTTGAGCATGAGGTTGGAAATTTTCAATTTCCGAGTTATCTGGAATGCATCAATACATCGCAATATGCGATACTACTAATAATGAATAATATATAGAATGTGCCCTTTTCTCCTTCAGATAATCCATGCATATCGACACAGATCACTGGTATGCCATTGCATTTCAACCAGTTAGATGGTGGTGACGCAACCAGTATGGTTTAATTGTGCTTTGGGGCCTTGCTAGCATGAAGGGCCACTTCAGCACGGGTACGGCTTGGATAATTTACAATCTCTTCACAGTACAGTTCAGGTATGGCTCAGTGTCTAAGGTTTCAATAACCATGGTTTTAGTTATCCACGGTTTACACTGATCGAAAAAAAAATTGTAATATGTCTATGTGTTTTCATTGCTCCATCATCCTTTGAGGAGTGTAAAAAGCATGATTATTATCCCCTATTATATATATAATATATTATATATATTATACCCTGCGTGTATGATCCCTGTGCTTCCCTGGGGCGTGGCTTCTAATCAGCCTGGCCTGAAGCTTTAGCCTTACCTCTTGTTCCTGGTCTCTCATTAACCAATCACAGCTGCCTTGCATTTGCTCCTTTGTTAGTGTTGCTACATTAGCATCTCTTTATCCTGTGCTCCCTGTTCGGTCATTGTTCTCTTTCTGTGAGCCACCCTGCCAGTTTCATGCAATAAACACCCCCGTGAGGGTTTATTTATCAACAGCCTGCCTTTGGGTCGTCCTTCTCCTGCTGCCATGTGACACAATCATCCTCCCTGTTCCCATGGATGCAACTATAATTGGACCAATTTGAACAGCATTTCATTTAATATTATAAGAGAAATTAACCTATCATTTATTGTGTAATGCATATTTAAATAATACCTGTGTTATTTTATAGTTACATTGGTCTATCTTTATGTTTGATGTTTCATGTCTTCCAAAACCCCAGTCCATATCATTTATCATAATAATTTACCTTACAATGGTAAAAACATTTATTTATTTAGCAGAGACTTTTGTCTATGGCAATATTCAAATGAAACAATTAGGGTTAGGAGTCCAAAGGAAAGACCCCTCTGCCAACCAAGGTATTATGATCTTGCGACACTGGCACAGAATCTTAACCCAGAGCCAGTCAGTCCTACAGGCAACATATGCAATTACCTAGGATCGGGGCTGGACTGGGATTAAAAATTGGCCCTAGCCTTTGGGGTCCCTCTGACTCAGGGGGGGCGCCATGATAAATTTTGTAGGCACACATACCCACCAGCCCGCCAGGAAAATGCCCGGTATGCCAGATGGGCATTCCAGGCCTGCCGACGGTGCCAAATGCAGAGGGGTGCGAAATTATCCAGCCAATTCCACCATGTCTCATATTCCTGTGTTTTCTCTTCTTCAAAAAAAAGTGCTATCTAGACATCACCAAGTTCTGTAGCTGTCTGAAACCAGTAGAGTGCCAGACGGGTTTGGACTGGCCTCATCCTAACCCACTGTGCCACGCACCACAAGTGAACAAACCAACTGCCAGTCTCCATCTACCTCCCATTTGTCCTTGCCAATAACACATTGGTTGTTTGCTATTTAGTCTTTATGTTTAGGACAAATTAGTTTAGATATTGGCCACTCCATACTGTACTAACACATTCTGAGATTGTCAAACTGAGGGTGAAAGTGAAATTTTCGCTAATTTGCTGCTGCTGTTATGATTGTTTTTATAGCGTCTATGTTGCTGTGCTGCCAGCTCTCCTGCTCTGCCCATCAGACTCCCACAACTGGATCCAATATCAAGCTCTCACGCTAAGCTTGTAATTTCTCCACAAATCTTACGATTCTACCCAGCTGTAATATTAACTAGAGGGGTGAGGCGAATATCCGGTCGAAACAAGTATCCAGTACGAATAACGTCTTCTTTCAAAAGCTGAATGGCGTCCGAACATTATTGACAAATATTTGTTTTTCTTCAGTGTTTCTTTATGTTTTTTCATTGGATTTCAGGGAAACAACGAGCCTCATTGCCTGCTACACATATGGTCTCCCGCATAACCATTAACTGCACGACTTTCTCCTTGCTGTTATATGGTATTTTGATTGTGGAGAAGCTGTAGTATACAGTAATATTACTGAAGCCTCCTCTCAACCCATAGAAAAACGTTGTGGTTTATATATGGGTATTACTTAGCTGGCATGACTATGGCACCTTCCATATATGATTCATACTGCTATGATACATGATCTTACAGGATACTGGTGGTGACATTTATGGTCAGGGATGGGCAAAGATATAAAAAAAAATGCATTGAAAAATAAAATACCCTAATTGTAAGTGTATCAAAATAAACTACGAAATACAGCAGCCATGGCATGCATCAGAATAAACTACTGTGTTTTTGTATTTTAAAAATACTAAAAATATTTCACTAGGGGAGTATAAAATCACTCTGCAGACCTTCTATCTATCAGCCTATTTGAGCTATCAATCAGCCTATTTGAGCTATCCCTTCAACAGTACACTGACTCAGTTGATTAAGTGGGCAATGTTTGAGAGCAAGAGCTTTTCTCTGTCTAACGAGGCATCCTAAGAATCTGACATCAGCAGTCAACAGATCAAATCAGATCAAATCAGATCAAATGTTCTGACCTGCCTGTTACAACCCAGATCCCCACATATCCTTATGATCACCCAGATGAAGGTTAAAGTAACCAAGAGTTCAATGTTTAACTAACAGCTTGTTAATGACTCATAATTGAATAATAATTTAGTTAGTTGGTGTTTGGTAACAAATGGCCTACTTTGCATCAGCAACACTGACTCAATGACTAACAAGTCATTCATAAGCAAACAGCTGATGGCTCCTTTATCCATAGCAACTAGTTTCTAAGCAATTAATTATTCAATTCTTAATCATAAATATAATAATAAATTATGTGTCAGCTAGTCATTCATGCGATGTTGTGAAAATATACCATCCTACTAAACAGCTGCTTCAATTAGGGTGCAATCATTTAGTAATCAATTATTCAGTTATCATTCTTTTTGACAGCTATATGAAAGTTGAAAACAAACATTTTAGAACTTAGTCGACAATTTTTAAACGATGAATATGCTTTGATTTTTAAACGTACCCAGAAAAATAATCAGAAAGTAGTAAATGAACTCGTCAAGGAATACAAACTCACTTCTAACCACTGAACCTGAACCTATTGAGAGCTGCAGAATGGAGCTTTAAAGGACACAAACACATTCATACTCTAGAAAATAAAAATACTGGAACTCCAAGAAGGCTAAATACAGAATACTACAAAGCAGGTATTCCAAACCATTTCAAAAGTTCTACCAGAAAACAAATTTACATATATTGGACGTGATCCTTATGTTATGAAGAGAAGTGATTTTTCAACTTAATTGAAAGACGTCTGAGCAGGCACCATTCAGAGGTTGCCTGAATCATTTTGCATTTTTTCAAAGTATTTTACAGTATTTTTGCACTACAAATACAAAACTACTAAGTATTTTGATCATTATCAAATCAAATACATTTTACAAAATCCTATTTTGCATTTAAAATCGGTATTGTAAATACATGTATCATAAACACTGCCCCCGCCCACCTCTCATTGTCTATGCATATCTTGGCGTAACATACTAAACGTATACGGTCAATGGAAAAAAAATAAGTCATATGTTTTCTTTCGACACTTTTTCATGTGAGAATATCAGCTGAAGTACACACTTGGCCACGCCCCACTCCGCCTCACTCCACATCTTACTCCGACAAATTTCTGAAGGTTGGCAGCCTGTGATGTTGTTGATACCGATGTACACAGCTCCACGTCAGATTAGTTTTTTATGCAAAAATCGTATTAGCACTCACGCGTCACTATAAAGGTGCCTTCGCAGTATATGTTATTCATTTAAAATGTGACCTATGTTGCGTACTTACAGCTTGTTGACATAACTTACATGTCACGCTAGAGGGCGTCGTTCCTTTCACTGAGCAGTCTGCAAACAGTACTACAACAAAAATAGTGAAATCCTAAAATATCTAATTGTTGAATTAAATTTTAACCACAATAATTCTTTATATTTGAATGTGCAGGCTTATTTGGAATTTTTATTATTATGGTATAAATCGTTAATATATAATGGTTTAAAGTATAAATGGATACAATAAATGTACCCTTTGTTATTAGGGGACCAAGCATGCAGTACTGGAATCCAGCTGTATTTGCTAGTGTAATCCTTGTTTGCTTAAATATTAAAAACCTTGATTTCAGTTTTAACAAATATTCATCTGTATCCCATCCATCCATCCATCCATCCATTTCCTGAAACCGCTTGTCCTATTCTGGGTTGCAGGGTTCCTTAACCTGTCCTGGAGGATACAGATGCAAGGCAGGGAACAAGCCAGGATGGGGTACCATATCAACCCATCGCAGGGCACACTCACACACCATTCACATATATGGGCACTCTGGCATGTCCAATTGACCTTGGCATGTTTTTGGATTCTGGGGTGAAACTGGAGTACCCAGAGAAAACACCAGGACGACATGGGGAAATATGCAAACTCCACACACTTGGAGGCATAGCAGAGACTCAGACCTTTGTCCCAGAGGTGTCAGGCAACAGTGCAAACCGCTGCACCACATCTTAAACTACAATCATTGTATATCTGTTTATACTGATAAATCAGAGTGCTATTTAAGCATATTTGAGACTAAAAGATCTGTTTTCTTATACTGAGGATGTTCTTACAGGGATCAAGGAAACAGGTCTTGTAGATGGACTTCCCAACACAAATAATCTTCTATGCTGTTTTCTAGTTGAGATGATTAATTCATACGGTTTGCCCGGTCATGCTGTATGACTCGCTTTTAGAAATGGGTGTGAGTTTATGGCCTTGGACGTGGCTGTGATTCCGGTTAAAAGCTAGAACAGAGAGTTACCAACTGACTGTGAGGCTTCATGTTGCCACTTTAAACTGTCTTTTTTATTATTAATTCAGCCAAACCAAATATGATTATTGTAATGATTATGAATTCAAATGCATTACTGTTGCAATCATTTTTCAGACATCTGTTGGCCTATACCTGAATAATCACAGCCTCCAGATGTTCATTCCAATGTAGTTTTGCTGCTACTATTTTCCACTGCTTTTGGAACATGAATAATAGACCTAATGTTTAAATGGCACATCCATCCATCCATCCATCCATCTATATACTCCAATAAGCTATATCCATCCAATAATCCTGGTCAGGTTTGCCAGGGGAATACTTTCAGAGAAGTAATGCAGCGTAAAAATAAAAGAATATCAAGAAGAAAAAAAAACTTTGAAAGTAACTGATAACGTCTTTGTGTGGTTTGATTTAAGTCGTTCAAAAATTTCGCTAACCAGTGAAACGGCATATCGATCGGCGGTTTCGTACGTTTAATCGGATTCATTTGTTCAGATGCGAACAGAACAGAACTCGCGATCGTAAGATGTCGTAAGAAACGAAAATATATAATTTATTCTATTTTTAACCAATTACTAAGCAAAACTGCCAGCGTTCCGCGGCCCGGTGGGATACTGACCATGTACCGGTGTGGGTCAGGGCTGCCAACTTTGGTCAACTGACTTTGAGAGTTGTCTGCACACACATGCACACGCATTTACATGTAACAGTTTTGTTATCTTGTAAATAGTCTGTAGAGTTTGCGACCTACCCCAATTTATGTTATAAAAATCTGTAACTGCAATAATAATAATTTTAAAAAAACGCCAAATGACTTATATTATGTCTGGTTAGGTTGGGTTAGGGCTGGGTAGGGGTTATGATTAAAGTTTTCCCCATAGAAATGAATGGAGATCCCCACAAAGATATAATTACAAACCTGTGCGTGTGTGTGTGTGTGTGTGCGTGAGTGAACGAGTGTGTGTGTGATCGAGAGAGAGAGCGAGAGAGAGAGACGGGGGATGAGATGGAGAGAGAGAAAGAATAAAGCAAGTGAGCGATCGTGCGGGCTGTGACAGAGAGAGATCCCTGAAACAGTAAGTGTTCATGAAGAAAGAACCACTGCCTTTGATTCCTGGAAGGGTTAACATGAAGTTCGAGGATTATGTTAATATCAGGCATGCTTTGCGAGATCCGTGCAATAGCAAGTTCACGTACAACTGCGATGCATAGGTGGTATATCGGAGTGAGCTATTCTCTCCTCAGCTATTATCATGTGTTATTTCAGATATTAATGCGCTGAATACATCATGCCCATGCCATTTTAATGAGAAACTCCCAGACACTGCCGTCTCCTTCTGCTTTAGACTTGACATTGATGAACTTTTTTAAGTGCACACATCTAGACGATGAAGACCACTAGAAAATGCAGGGCGTTGCTGTCCGTCAGTCTGAATTTGGTGGCTCTTTTCTTTTCTACCACGGCTTTTATAACCACTTACTGGTGCGAGGGCACCCAGAAGGTCCTCAAGCCCAAATGCAGCAAAAACAGGGTCCGCAATTGCATCGAATATGGCGTGAACGACACGGACCAGAGCAAAGTTCGCTATAGCTGGGAGACGGGGGACGACCGCTTCCTCTTCAAGTATTTCCATACCGGAATATGGTACTCCTGTGAGGAGGACATCAACGGAGGAGGTAAGAGCCGGGAGGTGATGCATGCAATTAACCATCTTGTGGTCGGAATACAGCTTGCAAAGTTGAGGTTAATTAATAATAAGTGAACTGCGGTTCCCCGTGATCGCTCACAGGTAGAAATATTACAATTTTTATTGTATCGAGCTTACGTTACAAAACGCGAAAACTATTTGAGTAAAATGTTTTGTCATAATTTCAATAGTAAATTCATCCAAATAAACAACATATGGGAGACATTTAGAACGAGCGCAGTGTGTATATGAAGTATGAAATTGTTTTAAAAGTTTATTAATTAATTGCAGAGATACACCCCGCTATAGCCCGTATCAAAGTCATACAAATGTGGTGGGAGCTGAAATTCAAACCAAATCACACGGAGAAGCGCCACCTGATCTTTCTGGTTTCTTTGAGTTTTTCTTAAAAATCTTTTATTCGACATTAAGTTGCCTAAATGGAACATTATGAATAGGGTTTGTATCTGAAGGACTGTCCAGCAAAGCACGTTCCTGGGGAGTTAAGTATATACCTCCGGTATCACAGAGGATCCTTAGAAAAAGTATTAATTTCAATGTCAGTTCATTTATTAGTATTTAAATGAAATCTTGTGGCAGCCAAACATAAAGCTTTACAATGCTGGGGGAATTAAATAAATGGTAGTTGAATGAAACCTGAATCCAGTTATCAGAGAACTTCAATTATGAAATCATAGCATCCAACCAAACAGACATAAAAATGAATGAATATTACACAATGAAGGAAGCACTGTAATCCACTTTGCATTCAGAACACAGTCAGACACAAGGTTAAGAACTAAACATACCATTAGCTATTCTTAGTTGTAGGAGATATTTTAGATGTTTCTATTATTATTTTTTAAATGGGCCAGTAATTCTGGGTTTATTAGAAAATGTATAGGCACGCAAAGCCACTGAACTATATGTTGTATTGATCTGGTGATGGGCTTGTCTTGAAATGCTCTTGAACGCCGCGAAGCAACGAAAGCTGATTTTATCAATGATTATGCAAGGGCTCGTGATCCAGCGTGTACATTGACAAGCGTCACTAATGATTAAGGGTGCTGTGACACTTCAGAAACCACAGTCATGTAAAGTGACAGAGCCTCTCAGCCTTTCACCGAGTGGGAGTGACAGGATGGGATCCACGCAGTTTTCTAAAGGAAGAGGTGTCCACAGAACTTCAGGTATAACTGATGGAACCAGCACACGTTCAGCTTTTCACCTTTAACCATGTCCACCTTCGTTTCGCTGCTCAATTATCTGGATTTAAGAGTCATACTGTGTGCTTTTTGTGCCGTCCAGATGGCTACAGATTCCCGTAGAGGATAACTAAGCAACTGCTCCTAGGTGCAGAACATTTCAGTAATTCTCTTTGCAAGGGAATATGAGGCAAAAAGCAAAATATGAAGACCAGACGTTCCAGTGAAGTCTTGTGTTTTGAGGAAGACAGTGAAAGACAGATAACGTTGGTCTGGGCTCTTCTTTTATCAACATATTTCTGTTGCAAGAGTTATACGTAAAGCTCAGAGCAGATTTTTGTTTTTTTCTGAGGCAGATAAATACTTAGGGATGCTAAATATGTGTCTGCTGAGGGCAAAAGTAGATATGGCTGAAACTGTAAATGAGCTAAAACAACATGAAACAGTTTAACATTTAGGGTTGTTTATATAGTTTCGGAAGTCACCTGATTGGAGGTATATGCTGCCCATTGATGCTGAGTTTACTTTTTCCTGCCCACATGCCAAAGATGACATTGTAAGAACCTTAAAAGTATTATGTTCTTGCTGTTTCATGTGTAGTTCTACTTAATTTGAAGTCTAAACTACTTTAACCCAGCTGGATTAAAATGTCTCTGAATGTAACCTGGATGCTCCTGGGATGAGATTTGCTAAAAGTGTCCCTCGCTCACAGTCTCTGTCCTGTCACAGTGTTGTCAGCTAGATGAAGACCTGTGTTTAAGCTACACGGAATGACAATAACAAAATTCAGGAGAGGCTCACTTTCCCTCGTTACTTACCGACCAGTCAGTCACTAAACTAAACTAAACAACAAATAAACAAATAAAATTTTAAAATATACCGTCAATGTATGAAAAACAGCACAGGAGCCAGCCAAAACCCCAGGGATGCTTAAGAATTGAATCATCTACACATTTAAATATATTCATTATAGTTTAAGTGCCCAAAAACACAAGTATATCGTCACACTAATATTTGATTATAACGAACTGAGAAAAACGTTGATCAGTACGGATTAGTGCCTGACTCCAACTGGCATGCTGTAAAAAAGCTACAGTTGTTAACACAGTGGACTTCCGGATTTGTTTTGACAATAATTGTTAACAGTCGTTCAGCGAATAGATTACGCTGCAGCTTCGCTTAACGGAAATGCCGCGTGAAAGTTAAACCAGCGAATCAGCGCCGCTTTGAACTTTCCCAGCACCTTCACCCATTCATACTTTTTTTTAATGCAAAAACTTTGTGTTGTATGTCTACAGACTGTATTATGATAGAGGAAAATTACTATTGCTATAAGTAGTCGTTAGTTTTGCCAGCATATGTATAGCGATTATTTCAGCCAAGCAAGGAACATCTATTTTTAATGGAATGGTGTATTTAGCTAAATTCCTCCGGGAAGCATCTAATAAGGTTATTTTCAGCTGTTTATCTTTCCCTTTAGGGCACTTGCAGCTCCTCTGTCACCTGGCACATTATACAGTTACACTTCTGGCAAATGGGATTAGTAACTCCAAAACTGTTTTAAAATGTTGCTGACTGGTCAGCATTTTTAAGGGTAGGTCCTCCACCTGGAAGAGAGAATTTGATTTGGTATGTTGCGGCATCTCTGAGTTCACCTTGCTAAAAATTACAGCAGGCACAATTTGAATAGAATGAAATCCTGGAAGATGTTTTGATCAGTGATCTGTGACATTGAGCCATGCAGTGAAGTTGAGACCTTCTGAATAAACTGACGTGTGAAATGTGGGTAGGAATTTTTGGGAGCGTACTGGCCATAGCCATAAGCCAGAGTTAACTGCAGGGGGGCAGCGTGTGGCTCAGTGGGCCAAGGCTCTGTGCCTGTGATCAGAAGGTTACAGATTAAAGCCTGACCTCGGCACATCTGCAGGTCCTTGAGCAGGGCCCTTAACCCCCAGCTCCCTGGGCACTGCAGTGGGTGGCTGCCCTTCACAGCCAGCTTGCCTCACCTACAGTGAAGATGGGGGAGCCATAAAAAGAATTTCCCCTCGGGATCAATAAAGTATCAATTATTATTATTATTATTTACAGTGTGACAGTAGTAGACTTCATGATAACATGTTACATAAGGCCATGCTTCTAATTCTAATTCTAATTCTAATTTATAAACACATTCATAATGCATTCATTAGGCATTATAAGCATAGATATAAGTATTTATAAAAAGGTGTATACCTATATTATAGCTATGTTTATTATGCATTATGACTGCCTTATGAGGCTCTCATCTATAATGCATTATAGATGCCTTTATAGTGCAGTACAAAACATCCTTAATGCTTATACTGACCATTATAATGCATTATGAAGGTATTTATAGTGCATTATAGATGAGCTTCATAAAGCATTCATAATGCATAATACACATGGCTATAATGTGTTATGCCTTTTGATAAATAGTTATAGACATGTTTATAACACTTTATGATTGCATTATTATTTGTTATGAATATGTTTAAGGATTATTAAAACATAGCCTTAAGTAAAGTGTTACTGGCTCGATTGTACAGAAACATGTACAATACACAAGCATATTTTGATTCACACTGCTGAGAAGGGGAAATATGTCATAGTGCGATAAAAGAGATGCACATGAATAGTCACTGTAAGAAACTAATCATTTTGGATTTACTGTAGCATCTTGTTTCATATGCATCTAGTCTGCCTTGCAAGCTGAATATAAAAAGCTGAATAAAAAATCTGGCTTCAAAGACGAGTTTCCGTCAAGCTTTTGTGTCTTTACTTTAATTTGTGACCCCTCAGATTCTAATCCCTCACTTGACTTTTCTCATTCTTCATTGGAAAATGTTACCCAAGCTTGTGATTTACATGCAAACATTTCCAGGAAGTCATCTTTCTTCATACCTCCTTTGTCCCACTGCTTTCATTTGATGTCTTATATTAACAGAATAACTTACTCTAATAATCTTTTATTAAAAGAACAAATAGATGTATCCATCACCTTTCTATTCCATGTAACCAGGAAAATGCACAAATATAAAATTTTTGAATTGCTGCCCCAGTGATGCATACATGCTTGATATAACAACAATTATTTTGTCTTTCTGAATTTTTAAGCTTGAATATTTTAAGATAGTATTGCCTAATATGGCAAACACTAACTGGAAAAGTTAACCATGCAGGAAGCAATTATCCTTGTATTGTTATTAATTTTCCATCTGTCTTTCACCCGCTTATCTTGTACAGGGCAACAGGGCCTATAAATTATAATATTATTACATGTCATTCTTAATCCTGCACTGGACAAGAGGTATGGAAGACAGATGAATAGAATATATGCTATTTTAAATACATCATGCGTTCTGTCTTCCACAGTGGGTAGTTGATGCTGGCAAAATTACTAGTTGGACTAAGATACACTCATTTTTTTTTTTTTACTATTTTCTTGTTGTCTTGTCATGTTCAGTGAGAGTGACCCATTTATTAACACAAAGGTGTGAGATTTTAATGCATAAATCAGGATTTCATTCTCAAGTTCTTTCCGGGATACAGGTTTTCCTCATGCTGCCTCCTTAATAGCTGCTCGACTGGGTAACTTCTGTATTTTACATGCAGTGCAGATGAGCCTGTGTCTGATGTTGTCCTGTGGGTTTCTGTGTGCTTAATTCCTTTGTGAATGTGAGCTTCTGTCAGCTGAACCTCAGAGTGAGTCTAACGGCTTTCAGCCAAGTGTCCCCTTTGCAAAACTTTGCATAGAAATGTCTCCCCCTGTGTTTTCACAGGTGAGAACTGCAGGAGCTTTATTGAGCTGGCCCCAGCCTCGGAGAGGGGTGAGTAGCAACTGGCAGGCTATCCGGTGCACCAGTGGACACTGGATAACTAATAACTGGACCAATATCCACTTGGGTGCCCTGACAGAGACAGATGGTACTTGGGACCATCACTGCAAATATTTAATTTACCAGGACAGGGAGACCCGCATAAGGTATGACTGTGTCAAGCAAAGTCAAGGACGACCATAAAGTTTTATAAAATGTGATCAATATGGTATAGACCAGTGAAAAAGAGTTATGCCAGTGAGCACATCTGGGCAAACCCTTTATAAACCTTGACATGACTTAATGCCAAGTTGCTAGATCAATTTAAATTTACATTTAAATTATTTATTTTGTCTGTGTTCATGATTTCTTTCCCCTGTATTTATCTTTAGTGTGACTGCTCAGATTCTTGTGTTCAGCCTCTAAGCTATATAATGCATTTGAAATATTTAAATTATATTTTTTTCAGTAGGAAGAATAACGCTGTCAAAATACTAATGAGTCATAAAATACACTTATTATTAAAATGTGAATTTGCCGTGTTTGGGACTGTTGTGCACAGGGTATGAAAGTTTAATTCTGCAAGCAAGACCACGGCATATGAAACGGTTACATGACTGAAGTGGCTGCTGTAAACCAGTGACCTTTGACATGTCACAGTGAAGTAAATAGTTATGGGAATGATTAGACACTCTGCAAATCTCAAAAAGAAAACATGTCAAAGTAAAATATATGTCTTTACTAAAAAAAACAACAGCAACATGAGAATAACATACAAGCAGTCCCTGGGTTAAAAGTATTCGACTAATGGGCAGTATTTCAATTAAATGTATTTAAAATAATTTAGTTACTTTTCAGCATTTTGTAATTTGTATTTTGCTGGACAGAAAAATATCAGACATAATTTGTAACAGAATACTTGGAGAGACTGTATTTTATATATTTAAAACATTTAAAATTCTAAAATATGTCATATTTGTTTATTTTATGTCATTTTAAGAACCTTCATCAGCGGGCTTGCAGACTTAAATATATCGCCGTCTTTGGCTAGATGCAAGTAAATCACGTGACTCTTCCTGCTGGACCCAGTTTGCTCATTGAGAGCTTAGTTTTTTATTATCCAAGGAAAGAAGCTACTTTGGTGCTTCGTGCAAATTGCCTTAAGGTATGTTGTAAAATATACTATCAGTTATTACTCACTGAATGTCATTCTAGGATAGAAAAATAGAGCAACTAGCAAACAGCAGTGCTGTGCTCTAGAACTTGTGAATTAACTTGCTAGCCTGCTAGCGGCATCCTAGTTAATGCAAACAGGCCTGTTCAGGCAGTGGCATCTTGCGGTTTGTCACGTATGGAAGCCTTCATTAGCGATAAATCAAACTAGCTACTTTTATTCATAAGGATAAAATTAATTTCTCTCTGCTAAACGTAGGCATTTTTATAGCGACTGAGCCCGTGTTTTAGAGAGAACCGACTGGTGGTGGTATTTCTAAAAAAACATTTCTTCTTTGAGTTTGCGCATATTCGGTACCCTACTACAAGACAAAGCGGGAAATTCACATATTATGATAATTCATTTAAGAAAGTGTTGGAGTTCCTCCTTGTGCGTGCACAGGCACAATCTGGCCCCCAGTCAGCCACTGCCACTAATTCAGTGGGAAACACTGGGTATAAATTAAGGATGTAGTGGTTCTGACTAAAAATCGCGATACAAGATCATGAACATTTGTATCGCGGTTTCATCTCCCGGATCCCCCAACCCACTGCTGTTGATGTGTTGATTTTTCAAAACTCATTTTCATTGCACAATTAACACCATAACACATGTAAATCACAAAATTATTATTTTATTTAAAGTTAGAGCAAGCTGTATATTTTGTAAATACTACACATTACTAGGGCTGTAACAGTACACTCATTTGTCGTGTTCCCTTACTATTTTACATATATTTTTGAATTTGCAAATTACAAATTACTTTTATTTTAATTAAATACATTTTCAGTATTATGTATTTTATTTTGTTACATTTGATGAGCAAGTATTTGTAATTTGCAGTAAGTTACTTTTGGATGTATTTGTGCCCATCTCTGCTTAAGGACAACGAACGGACTGCCATAAAGTCTATTAGAAATTTGGGGTAAATACAATGGTTCTTAGTAACGAATGCATGCACTACTTTGTTACATTTTGAAAAAATGAAACAAATGAAACATTTTGAAAAAATGAAAAAAGCAGTTCTTCGGCTCGATGTACAGTACAGTTCCATATGTTTTTACTTTTATATTAATATTAAATAATAATATTAATAAATATTATTGTTATTATATACTATATTATGGTTTTTCTGACTTAACTACAAATTCCACTTAAAGACAGACTTAGGGGACGGATCTCGTTTGTTACCTGGGGACTGCCTGTATAACACAAATACAGAAACAGAACAGACAGAATATTTTAATTTCTTCTTAAGGCATGGTTCTTCTTAAGAAAAACTATGAAATTAGACCTGCAAATCGATTAGAAGACAGCCTGGTTGCTGATAGGCCACATTAGCCGAGGCTCTGTCTTCTAAAAATTTCTCACGATTTGATATGTACTGAAGGTCACCGGTAACCTATGACCCAGGTCTCAGGACTCCAAATAGCTTTCAACTTCGTGACAGACCTCAAACCCTATTCCTATCAGCAGTAGAAAGAAGCAGATCTCACTTTAATTCTACCAGGAGGTATTTTAGGGGATGCCTTTTGTTGAATTAACCCCAGAGCTTTCACTGGAAGGCGGGGCCGTGCACTGGTTGGTTGACGGTGTCTGTCTGTCACTCCTTTCATCAGCATCTATTGGGTGATTTCAATCGATGAGGGCTTGGAGCAATGCCTCGAGGATACAGACTGCAATTTTCAGAACCATGTCACAGTTTCTGGGGATTAAGGTGTCTTCTGTTTCAGAGCCTTTAAAGGATTGGGCCCATAGATGAAAGCGTATGTCTTTTCTGGAATCAGTTGACAGTGTAAGAGCAGACCCATGAAAAAAGGCCAAGCATCGAGCTTCTTATCTGGGTCAGGGCTGTGGGGGGGCTGAAGCCTGTCCTGGGAGGCAGAGGGAGCCAGCCAGAGGAATACTCCAGACAGGATCTTAGCCCATTGCTGGGCACATACACTGAATGGAACACTTTACAAAAGCCAATTAGCCAACCTGCATATCTTCAGACTGCAGGAGGAAGCCCATGTGGCACAGGGAAAGCACAGCACCTCCGCATGCGGGGGGGGGGGCAGGGCTCAGTCTCACCACCTTGGAGGGGTGAGGCAACAGTTCTACCCTGTAACCCACTACCCTCAAGAAAGCACCAACATGAATTTCAGAATATATAAATTTTGCAATTAAAAATCTGTGCAGTAAACAGTTGGGACCTTCAAGCTAAACATTCTGCATGTTTCACACAAAACATTAGTCATATTTTTGTGTCCCACATTAATGAACAATTTACACATAAGTAGGTGGACGGCATGGTGACGCAGTGGTTAGAGCTGTTCCTTTGGTTGAAGTCTTCACTGTGGCTCCATGAGTGTGGAGTTTGCATCTTCTCCCCGTGTCGTTGTGGGTTTTCCTCCAGGTACTCCGGTTTCCCCTCACAGTCCAAAAACATTCCAAGGTGAGTTGGAGTTACTGAATTCTGCGTGTGTGGTCATGTATATATTGTGTTGTGGGGACCAAATGTCCCTATAATGTGATAAAGCTTGATCTACTGACATTTGTGAGTGAGAATGTGTGAGTGTGCCTTGCAATGGGTTTGTGGCCCATCCTGGTTGTTCCCTGCCCTGCGCCCATAGCCTCCTGGATAGGCTCCGGACCCCCTGCAACCCTGAATAGGACAGGAGGGTTCAGAAAATGAATCAATGGACATTAGTATGCTTTTATTATTCATAATTTAATATTTCTTTAGCATCAATTTGAAACCTTGATTATGACATTACTGTTAGTCTCAGTGTGTCAGCATTTTATTGAGAAAATTGATACAATTATCCTGCAGTAATAACATTTGTATTTGAAACATTTCTTCCGCGACAAATTACTGTTATACTGTTATTTTTACCTTTTCCCTTCACTGCAAATCTGGGAAGATGTGGCCATCACCCGACCCTCATCAAAATTCTCATTTTCCAGGAACCAGCCTATATCTACATCACTAGCTGTGTGTGTGACAGCACACTGGAGGTGATGTATATTGTAGAGCTCTCACTGTGCCCTTCTGGTGATAAATGCTCAGACTTATGAGTACAGCAGAGAGAGAAAAAAATAAAAGGAGTGCAATATTTACGATGATGGAAATTGTGCTGGGGAGTGTTTCCTGACTGTCTCAGCGGTCCAACTGCAATAGCATTTGATGGGACTTGAATTTGGGCTTCGCGAACTCCAGTGTCACTGGCATGTATCTTCTGGCTTGACAGGGTAATATGCGTAAGATTTAAAGACAAGCTTTCTTGCTTGCATCAGGCGAGAAATTTATCTGGACGGCTGAAAGGAATGTAAGTAGATGGTCCAGAAGTTTCAGAATGTGTACACACTGGCCCAGTGACACCTGAAAACAGCTGTCCAGTATGCCGAATAATGAAGTATTTTATATTCTGGGCCGGAGGTGAGTGCATGTGCCTGTCGCTGTGTATTTATGTGGGAATTTAACCCGTGGGACTCCCCAGTGCACGTAAAACCGCCACCATAATTTCCTGTTTACTCCTGTTTCTGATTCACCCCCTGACTGTCACATCAAAGGTGTTTCGTGCTGCCGCTGTACCAGATGTTTCTGTCCTACGTCGGTCCTTCCAGAAAAACACTGACAAGTTCCTGACACTCAAAGTCAAAAACATTTTTACTCTTTGATCAAAACTATCTTCATAGACATCTTCTGCTGTGTTCCTTGAAGAAAGTGGCGGGATTGAATCTGCTCTCCTACATAACCCTGTCACTGATCTAAAATATTATTATTTGTAATACTTTCTCAACGATACGCCGTTCGTAAGTTTTATGTTAAAAGATTGAACTTACGAACGACGAGGCGTTAAGAACGTTTTGAGAAACTCACCCATGATATTTATCTCATGCATGTTAATGAGGATATTGTATGTAACAGTCTGGAGTTCTCAGGGGTTGGCTGTCAGTCTTTTGTTTCTCTTTTATTCAGATGGTTGGTAGCGTGAAGCAACATGGCATGTGATTCTCTATAATCTTTTCAGGTTATAGCTGTGATGTGTGCCTGTTTAGAGGGGCCTCAAGTTTTTATAATACAGTTTGATTCAGTTGAATTGAGTTTGATTAATAGAGTCTGATTCAATTTAATTGATTCAATTAAACATAGAAATCATTTGCATTGTTGATGCCGACTGCCAGAAAATTGGCCAGTGTTAGCCTAGTAATTAAATTTTTGTTGACTTTATATGTAATTTTACATTATAGTATAATGATTGAGAGGTTTAATACCCATTGTGAGCACCCTAGCTGCTCATACATGCTAACAAATCGGAGGAATCTGGCTATAGCGCAATGCACAGATTGCTGTGGATTGTTGCTATTAATACTGACCAGCTGTTGCTGGATACACTGTCGTCCCTTTATGTCTGCATGTGTGTCCCGTGATCCTGTCCAGGACGTTCCGCAACCTTGAGCCCTTTGCTTCCTGGGCCAGACTCCAGCCTCACTTTGTTCCCATACGGAATAAGTGCTTATAGAGGATGGATGGATGGATGGATAGATGGATGGATGGACAGATGGACTCGTCTGGGGCTTTTTGCTCATCAGTTTCCCAGGCTTCCTGCATCCTCATCCAGGATAATGTGTCAACAAAACAGACCCCGTGCAAACATTCTGGGCTTTTCAAAAAGTAATTAAAAAGATTTTCAATCTGATTTGTATTCACATGCCTGCTCTGAACGCACGAGTAAACAGAAATGTGTGAAATGCCCCAAAATACAGAGATTGTCTATTTAAATAAAATTATGCTTTTGACTTTATTGACAGTCAGCTGTATCTTGTGCATTTTTCTTTTCCCATATATGTTCTGTAATGTTAAAAAATATGAACGTATACTTTAAGGGAATAACTCGACAACCAGATATTTCTGTGTCTTGCTTACATGATATGCTGCACACTACTGATATGTCACATTTAAATTCTTTCTGCTGTTTCTATTGATTCATTTAAGAACAATGTATTTCCAAAAATGTAAGCAGCATTTTCTGTACTCCTTTCTGTTTGTTGCTTCGAAACAACGTTATCACATTTCACAGGTATCTTGATCAATTCGGGAAGTGCACAGTGCTGTCGATCAATGTGGTAACTGGCGTTGAAATTCCAGTCGCGTGGGTTGACCTGAGGCAAAAAGGGGTTTTTACGGACTTGTATGGCTGTGAAATATATAATGTGCCGACGTTTGACCACCCAAATGAATATCCAGTCTAATCTCAAAATCCCCACATGTCCGGCTTAACACTCATGTTATTTGGATCTTATTTAGTCTCACGGCTATTGCACTCATGCATCTGAAAGACTAACAAACTTCTCCCCCCTCCCCTGCAGGTGTCCTCTGGCTGTCTGTGGTGTCTGAGGTCTTGTACATCATGCTGCTGGTCGTCGGCTTCAGCCTAATGTGCCTGGAGCTTTTTCACTCCAGCGACGTGATAGATGGACTCAAGCTGAACGCCTTTGCCGCCGTCTTCACTGTTCTGTCAGGTATATGCTCGGAAGACCCCTCTGAATCTTTCCATTCTATGAGAAACTACAGTAGCGTACGGCTCCTGTTAGGGGTTTTGAGTGGGGATGCAGGATAACAAAGTACCCCAGGCTTCCCTGCCTTTTTTCAATTCCCTCTTCTGGGACCAGAATTTCTCCTCCGGGAGCTACGATGAATATTGAATACAGCAGCTGTGGGACCGAAGGGTTAGTAGGATCAGAGCTAATATTTCCTGGGAATGCATCCCTTCAGCTGAATTGTCTGCTAGAACTCGGAATGTAACCACACACACAAATGTGATTATTTGACCACCTTACTGCTATAATGATAAGTAGATGATAAGTCTATATATAGAGAGACGCTCCCGGGGTTACGTTCCGATAAACCTATTGTAAGGCGAAAATAACGTAAGGCGAAAATGCATTTTAATGTAGTACACCTAGCCTAACAAACATCATAGTCTAGCCTACCTTAAACATGCTTAGACACTTACATTACCCTACAGTTGGGCACAGTCATTAACACAAAGCCTATTTTGTAATACTGTTGAAAACTGTTGAATATCTCATGTAATATAGGAAGTAATCATACCCATCGTAAAGTAGAAATATCGTAACATGGACCATCGTAAGCAGGGGGCCGTCGGTATATTCAGAAATGCCTTAATGCACAGGTTTACCCAGGCTGAAGCCCAGGGGCTTCCGCTACAAAGGGGCTTCAACCAACCTCGTTCAATAAAATTATAAGCCTGGAGTTTCCACCCGTTTTCCATCTTTTACAGGATTGTCCCGCACTGGAATATAAAATCATGTCCAGGTCAAAATAAAATTACTCCCAGACCATGTGAGCACTGCCCCGTAACATTTTGTAGATTTTTCCGTCAGTTGCATCCCAGCCCCCCATGTCACCGTCACAGAAAATAGTAGGACAGCTTCTGAAAAAATCAAACTCAAAATGCACTTCTGTATGTATTCAAAGCTACAAATTTTGAGGCTATTAGTGGAAACAATGAATTAAACATAAAAACATTCCCAGTTTTCTTTAGAGCATTCAGTTAGGGCTGAGCTATCCATCCGTTTATACGTCCACCTTGCAACCACTTACCCAATACAAGGTGGCAGGAAAACACAGTGATCCACTAGGTAACAGACTGATGTTTGGGGTAGGGTTGTGTATGATTCTTGTCTTTCTAGAGTACAATTTGCTATAACCAAAATAGACACAAATCACTAAAAGTGACATAAGGTAAATTGGTAACATTGGTGTTAGTATATTTTTGGTTGACTGTCAAGTTGTAGCTATGGCAGGCAAAATAATTGGCAATGGTTTTCATCCGTGACCCTGAGAATGAGGCAATGTTA
Organism: Gnathonemus echidnorhynchus; assembly: GCA_026776725.1. Classification (NCBI taxonomy): domain Eukaryota; kingdom Metazoa; phylum Chordata; class Actinopteri; order Osteoglossiformes; family Mormyridae; genus Gnathonemus; species Gnathonemus echidnorhynchus. The sequence continues at coordinate 26,056,770 of JAODJU010000095.1, read as the reverse complement.
ATTACTGAGGCACATTTGTGGGGAGGCAACTGCTCTCGGTATACTTTATTGTTTACTTCATTTTGGAATTTCTCTATATATGGGCATAACATCTGTTCTATTTATAAAGTTTTAAAAAAGTAGCTGGTGAAAAAACACAGAAGGCAACGGAGTAGAGGAAGCGCTGTGGTATTTATAGGAGGTGAAAACCTGTGGGGGTCCAAATCCGATTGGCTGTACAGCACCTTTGCACACGTGCAGCACACGAGTCAGAAGGAAGCGTGCACATGCTAAAGTTAGGCGTGTATTGGCGGGCCTTATTTCAGACCTCTCTTATGACAGCCAATGATGATCTGCAAGTCAGCCCCGGTTACATCCGGCCTTTTGCCTGGAGCTCCGCCCCAAGTGTACTGACTCGAGGCACTGAGGCACAGAAGCTCCGCAAGTATTATTTAGTATTATTTAGCAGGTGAGAATATAATAATAATAATAACGATAACAAAAATAATAATAATAATAATAATAAATCTCTTTAGATTTTGATATCCCATCCTAGCATGCATCACATTGGCTGCACACCATTCTATGAATTGCAAGCCCTCTAACTGAAATGCTAACTGACAGGGTGTTTTATAAATGTATCTTTAAATAAATAAATCAGAGAGGCCTGCATCCCACAGTCAGACAGTGAATTCTGGATCATCATTCTTGACATTCATGAGATTTTTAAACCGCATCCCAAGTGTAAGCCAGTGAAAAGACATGAGATCGGCTATATTGTGGATCATGTTTTTTTTTTGTTTTTCACTTATGGGTAGGATTCCTGCAGCGGCGCCGTGAATTTGTTATGGGCAGAGAGTGTGCGGCTCGTGCTCCCTGTGAGAAAGGCATCGCAGCGGCTCACTCCGCGCTACACAAACATATGTTGAAACATCACCTCGGCAGTGTTCTATAAGCAGAACCCGGGAAGGGCACTGATGTGACTGTTAAAGGAGAGATCTGTGTCAGTAATGACACGTAAGTCTCAGGCTGACGTGGTGAGCTGCACTTCCAGAAGGGATTATGGTGTCCTCGTAAAAGTGAGGGAACATTCAATGACAAAAAAACAAAAGAAAGCTAAAAATATTTCTTTACTCTGCAGTTTGTTATGTAACCTGGGAAGGTTGTACCTTATAGTTTTGGCTAAAGCAAGTAAAGCTAGCCATTGGCAATTCAAAAAAGCTGCTGGTCCTTTTTTGAGATTATTTACTACGCCATATCATTGTTATTTTCACATTTAATTCTTTCTAACCCTCCTACTAGCGATCCACCAGGGTATTTTATAACCAAGAGTTGAGGGACCATTTAAAATCCAAAAAAGGCAAGATTTTATTTAGTGAAATCCTAGAAACATAAACTGTGACACTGTGAATTTGTTATACGAAATAGCTTTTCTCCGTACCAAATGAGATATAGATTTTATGTTACAGAGCTTTAAAAAATATTCCAGATATATCTTAGCCTGTTTAAAAAAGGATGTGTCACTTGTCAGCAGATTTGTTATTCAGTAGAGCACACTCTTCTGTCTTAGAAAAGCCAGATGTAATCAGTGACATAACTTCTCCTTATGTTACATGTTTATGCTACAGTCTCTCATTACTACATCCTAGTTGCCGTATAACAGTTCTCACGCAGTAGTTGAACAGTGGTAAGTCTGTCACACTGTCACACCGAATAAACTTTTGGCCTGGCTTTCTGTCTAGTTTGATATCAGATTCAGCTCTCTGTAAACTGTCACACCCCAGCTGGATGCATTGTGGTCAGGGCAGGTCCTTCTGTGTCAGGTGGACTGAGCTCTTCACTAAGGGACTCACAGCTTTGCTCATCAAAGGTCGTCTTACAGGAAGCAGATGCATCTCTCACTGCTGGGAAACGGCAGCCATATAGTAAAGCAGTATTTTTCAGTAATTTGTTCGACTAATGTGTAAATTGTAACCTTTGTCCTGAAAAAATAAATTGGGCAAATTCTCCTAATATGTTCATTTAAAATTCTTTCATTTTGATGCAAAAAAATGTTTGGCATGATTTTGACATATTACTCCGGAGTGTTTCAGTTGCTGATGTCATTCATCAATCATTTATGATAGTTTCTTGGTTTATGTTTCTGGTACAGTTACATTCACTTTGCCAGTGGTGAGAGATACGTTATTCTGCATAGTGATGACTAACTTACAGTTTGAGCATAAAAAGTGATTATTTTGATATTTCTCATTAATACTCAAAATCATTCCTTCTTCAGAAAGCAGATAATCACACCCTGAGTCTTCAAAGAACACAAAGTGGATATCTGAGGTCATTGTGGACAATGCCGCATTATAACTGAATTATAGGACTCAATTATAAAATTATAAATTTAACCTTGTAGATTAAAAAGTTGTAAATGGAGTCCTTGTGTTCTTTTCAAAAGATTTTCAGCATATGTGTTGATTATAGGTGAAGATTGATTATTACTTATAACCTGCGGTGCAATTTAGTCTAGAACCCATCAGAATGCATTACTAGAGGACTCCCTTGGCAATGAATCAGTTTCATGTCTTAGCAGAACATGATAGAAATACTGCTTTGCCATGGAAATTCTCCAGGGAAGCACTGGGATTTGCTCCTCGGCGCTATCAGATTAACGGTCACATTGTGCCTTGTCTAAACCAATCCGATTTAGGCCGGTATCTGCCACCATCACTGCAGAGCGTGTGTGGTGTGAATGAATCTTTCACAACTGGCACCTGTTCTGTTGGCATCCGTAGTCTGGATGCACTGCTGTCGATTGAACTACAAAAATTACAGCCAGCACACACGTTACAACTCTTGAGGTACCCGAATGAAGGACATGATATGATTAACCTGATCATTAAGTACTTGGCCTTTGGCCCATGAATGTCTAAGATGCACCATCAGAGATTGCACCTACTGTATGTCACCAGTGAGAGTTTACTAAGCAATACCAGCATATCACGTAGGATGATGAATCAATCATGCAACTTCAAAGGAAGTCTTCTTTATCTTTGTACACAACAAAGGCATCACTGTAGCGGAACTGATGTGATTGACATTCAACCAGATATACTTTGTCATGAAAAACCTGGATCTGCGTAATAGCCAGCAGATTCATAGGACATGCAAACTGGCAGCCTCAGGATGCATTGTGAAGTCCCTCCCCCTCTTTAAGACACAGTGAACCTGGGTCATACTTAGTACATTTCATTACAGGCGTGAAGAAGAGCAAACCTCTTCCCTCCCCTGACATATCCACACCTTACATATGTATTAAATTTATGCATGTGAATGAGGTAAATATTGAAACATCTCATCATTCCCATCTTATATCCCTGTATGATACCGTAATCCCCTTTTCTTTTGCAGAATATTCTGGAATATAAGTTCTGAACTTTGCTCAAATTGACATACAGGTTTAGTGTAGCACAAGCATTAACAAGGTATCTGATTTGACACGTAGAACCTGGGGAGGATGCCCAGTGTCATTTAAGTTCAGTTTGCTGACTTCTCTTCCAGAAATTCATGCATTTATTCATATTGTTTTCCAGGACTCTTGGGAATGGTGGCCCATATGATGTATACGCAAGTCTTTCAAGTCACAGTTAGCCTCGGACCAGAAGACTGGAGACCACACAGCTGGGACTATGGCTGGTCTTTCTGGTCAGTTCCGGCAGACGCACTTGCAGAATGCCATCCGCTGTAGATCTATAAGATGCTGGATATCTTATTCACATGTATTTTCAACTGATGGAAACTTCTACAGTAGCACTCACTAGGTAGATGATTTTACCCAGAAGGAAACATTATAAGACTCCCTGGTCTCTTTTCATTAGGTGAGGAAGAACTTTGATCAAGGAAGCCTTTGCAGGCAATGGGAGAGTCCAGGTGTATAACCCCACATGATTTGGACCAGTTTCTTGAGAATTATGCATTTTTAACCATGTTTTTGATTGCATAAGAGCACGATTTGCAAAGTAAAAATGAGATAATGGTGCTTTTACAGTTACAACTCACAGTAAATGAAAACTAAAAACATACAAATGGATGTCATCTTTTGTTGTTTGGTTAGTCTATGTTATTAGTCTATGTTTCAGAATGGCAAAGGTTATTATTATTAACCATACTGATAGCTCTATTGCTAATAATACCTATATATTTTTATTTATACAATGTTTTACAGTGCATAGAATATATATTCTAATACATTAATGGAGGTAAAAACATAGGAAGTTAAACAATAAAGAACAATAAAAGAGCAAATAAAAATGGTAAAAAAGACAGCTTCAGTACATAAACATTCTCACTGCATAAATAATAATTAATCATCACAGCCATAGTTATAATAAACTTTATAGTAATCTGACAAAGGATTTATCATAGATACAATGAAAACCAAACACTCTGATTTAAAAGCGTATTGATGTTAATTCACGTTAACTCTAAATGCCACAGTACAGTATATGTACATTAATTGTATTACAGCAGGTGCTTTGTCTGCACTAATGTTTCTGCTTTCCTTTCAACCATTTTAAAGAATTTGGGTGAGAGTTTGATTAAATAAATTTTGTGTTCCGGAGCAGATGTTGTTTGCATACAGCTCCATTCATATCTAAATGAAACGTTGCTGTACAGGTATTTTAGGATTTATCAAGTGCAGAGACATTTTTAAGTAAGCAAATTTCTGTCAGGCACATCACAGACAACTGATGGAACTCCTCTATTTTGTCTTCCCTTAGTTTGGCCTGGGGCTCCTTCACCTGCTGCATGGCGGCCTCCGTCACCACCCTCAACTCCTACACAAAGACCGTCATGGAGTTCAGGCACAAGCGCAAGCTGTATGAGCATGGCGTCCACGAGGAGCAGACCGTTGTCGAGCCAGAGCCTTTCAGCTACTTCCAGGAGAGGCCGGTCCAGTCTGTCTCCAGTGCCGTGGAGGTCTTCCAGCGGCAAGCCAGCGGTGGAGTAAGACTACTGGCTTCCACAGTAGCGGCAGACGTCGGGGAGATCCCAGAGTCTCTGAGCGAAGAGCAGTGCTGAGAGAGAAGGGCCCCACCAATCTCCATGGAGAGCTTTAGTTTTCAAAGACTCCTGAGCATTTATATCTGTGAATCACATCGGTCTGTCTTCTTTGAATAAAAATGTGTATTTTTAAAGCTTTTACTTTACTATTCTTAGCACTAGTAGTAATATGAGAAGGTACAGCATAATAAAATGTGTGGATTGTAAATGAAGACTGGAAAAGGTCACAGACCTTCATTACCGGAAATATTGCTATGTTTACAAAAGCATTGTTTACAGGATGTCTGGGTGCTGTGATGATTTGATAAGATATGGTATCACTGCCATAAAGCCGTAATCATATTTAATTTAATTTAATTTTATACTGTGGTTAGGCTTCTGACATGTGCGGTTTCGGGAAAAGTGTTTAGATGTATTGATATTTAGGTAATATACTACGCATTTAAAGGCATATATGAATTATAATATATAATATATTCCGTATTGTTGCTGTAGCTATTTTTATATGGCATGTTTAAATATGCCCTGATATATATATATATATATATATATATATATATATATTTTGAATTTACACATTCACTTTAAACAACACCTTAAGTTATGTTGATCTCAACTAAAGAGTAAGTCTTACTGTTAGAATCTTGTAGCTGGGATTTCCAATACAGGAGTTTATGTGCCCTGATAAAATTACCCTAAATGACAGTGAGTAGTTTGAATTCTTTATTTTTTTTTAATATTAATTCCCTGGTCATGCATTTGAATAAATCAGCACAGATTTGAAAATTATAAGGTGTTATATTAAAAAACATATTGTATGTTGGTCATCCTCTGTAAAAAAAAGCATATAATTGGTAAAATATCCATTACAAATATATAAAATAATATAACAATGTATTGTGTTATTTACAGATAGTTTTAAATGTTTAACTGTTCCTGTCAGTTAAAAAAGTGGCATTAATTTTGCATTATTTTTTAAACAGTTACTTTAAAAAGTTACTTTGAAAAGATTTCACTATTCACTTTCACTGGTTTATTAGTTAGGCTCCTGTCAAATGACAAAAAGCACAGATAGCAATGTATTCCTGCCTTTTAGCTTCCGTTAGCGTCTCTGTTTACTTGCATGGTGATTTGGGGTTAGAGTGATGATTAACTGGCACCGCATGGAAGGTGGATCCTGCCCTGTGCAGCTAGAGATGGGTTCCATGCTCATCACGACCCACTACTGGAACAGGGGTGTTGGAAGATGGGTGCCGATATTTCACCAGAACTTTCCATGTCTGTGTGTGCCTGTGGGTGGCGCTTTTGAATCGGAAGCTGGTCCTTATGCGAGGCTGTACTGATCAGCTTCCTCCTATTTCCCTAACAAAGTACTAGTCCATTAATTGAGTGTAGATTCTGCTTCTTGAAATATGGTGCAGGAATCTTAGTTCTCAGCTTTCTGGATGATGCTGTTTAGAAGTTCCATCTATTCTGAAGCCTTTTTTGCCACCGGGTTTGTTATATAGAGATCGTAAGAGAGAGCCCTTTTTGTCTCTGTATGCTGGGAGGGGGGGGGAGTTTGGGAATGAAGACTCTCATTGGTTCGGCTCAGAAGGTGGATGACAAGACCTCAGTATAACATTCCTATTTTGATACTTTGATATTTCAAAAATAAGGTTCTGAAATGAGCTGTAGCAGCAGTAGGGAAGTCTGCAGTTCTTATTCAACATCATCTTCAAGCTCCAATAAAGTTTTTTAAATGGATAATGACTGCCTGGGAGGAACTTTTTACAGACGTCAAATCATTGTGGCTTTTCCCATTAGCAGCTGTAGACTGCAGATTTTCACAGAAGTGACCTTGTTTGTGTTTGGTTTATTATGATGGTAAAACTTGCTCTGTGCAATGCCTGCTCTCTGAAGAATGAGGATTTGAATACATTTGCTCATACCTGTGGAGACTTGCAGTTCTTTGCTTGCTTTGCATGTGGCAAACTATGGGAGATGTTCAGTTCGGTGTTGTGTATCTCATATTCGGGATTTTCCTCACACTGAAGAAGGCTGCCCAGCCAAATTGTGCTTGTTCCCAAACTTATTGTCAAACTGCAGCAGCCTGTCACTCTGCCATAGGTAAGTTCATGTTTCAGGATGGTGTCCTAAACAGGAACATTTTTGCTTTGATTAATTGTGTGGATTTAAAGTTTATTTTTGGATGTTGTGCTGACTTTGTATGCTTGATGTTGTTTGATGTTCTTCACATTTATGTTAATTTTTATGAAGTATTATTTTGTATTGTGGGCCATTGTTTTGTCTGTATTTAATGTGCTGCAATGTCACCGTTTTCACGTTTCAGTTTTCATGCATCCTGTGCTAGCACGGAGCTTCAGTGGGTAGCACTATAGTCTGACACCTTGGAGGTTTGATTGCCCCCCCATGCACAGGTTAACTTTAGGAACTCCAGCCTTCATGCACAGTCCAAAACCATGGTTATGTGAGCATAGGTAACGCTAGAGATTTTGTGTCCCATGAAAGCATATTGCATTGGACCCCCAACCTGGACCAATTCAATTAAGTCCCCCCCCCCCCTCATTGTCCATAATGGATTCCCTGTGATGGATTGGCATTCCTTACAGGATGTTCCCACCTAATGCTCTGCACTTCCTGGGTTAGGCTCACTGTGACCCCGTTCTGGATAAGTGCTTATGGAAGGTGGACAAAGCTTCTTCGCTTCTTGTTGCATCTTACAGTCAGGATAATTTGGCGGGGGGCGGGGGGCGGAGGGGTAGGGGGCTGGGGGTCTTGCTCTTTCACACTTATGAATTTCCCTGCACTTACTGCTGTCCCATTGTAACCATTTTGGTGCACTATATTTTGACAAATAAGGTTCTTAAAAGTCTATCATAATTTCATTTCACTCACATGTTTTTCCACTGATGCTGTGTGTATATTTTGCTTCTATTTTTCACTCCACTTTATGGCTATGGCTGTGGGTAATCTTTACAAAAACCACACAAAGATCACATGGAGGCAGTTTTACATGGACATTGAGAACAGATAATGAGGGTTCCTCAAATCCCACGACCCTTCTGCAAATGAGGTGTATATAAAGAAAATGCAAAATTTTGCAGCAAAAGAAAAAGTGATTCTATTAATGACTGGCATTGACATGTGATTTGAAATAAAAACATTTCGCAGGACCTTGGGATTCAGAGTCAACGCAAAGCCTTTTGGAAGCATCTTTCCTTGCCAATAAGAACAAAATTTGAGGTCCAGAGCATCTGATGGTAATTCATTTGAGCACCTATTCAATGTACCTTTGAATAAGTGACTTTATCTCCTAACTATAGACAAAAACAAAAATAGACCTTAATGTTTTCCTAAGGGTTCCTGAAATCTTCTTTAATCATGCATACCATTTGATTTTTGCTTATGTCACAACAACAGGGCAGTGTTACAGAAAATCAAACTTCGTTATCCAGGTCCTGAACATGCAGTCCCAGATCGAATGATACACCCCACACTGCCCACACCCACGAGGCAAGCTTGTCTGCCTGTCAGACCTTTCCTCTTCAGCTGGTGAGACTCTGAGTTCGTAGTGCTGACAGGACTCGAGCTGCTCGCTGCGAGGTACATGGTTGATGTGACTAAGTAAGACCCGAATGCCAAGTTACAATGAATATCACTAAAGACGGGGAGTAAACAAGGTTGGACAATCAGCTAACAGGATCCAAGCGATAAACCATACAGCGGAGGACAATGTAAACCAACGAACCGACGCAGAATCAGAAAGTCAGACTGAGAACTCTCAAGACTGAGCAGGTACAAGAAGACGTGAAGACCACGCAAGGAAATGTTAACCAGGCAGAGAGTTTAATATTGGGGGGACACAACTTAACTATTTAAATGCAGGGTCTGTTTATTGGGGAGGGAGCAATGAAGCCAAATTAAACAATAGGGGGACACCTTCCCCTAGCTCCTAAGCCCTCGGTTGAGGGTGAATGCAGAGAAATGACCTGGAGTGACCTTTTTTGGGGCCGGTCTCTCACAACTGGCCCGCGTGCTTGACGGTGTCATATGTCTGGCCAGCTTCCCATCCTTGCTTAGATAAAAGGCGGCTCTCCTGCCGTCACGCACTTCAGCGTCGGGCTGCCATCTGCTCCCAGGTCTGCCTGTGCTGCTATAGAAGCATCGCAAAACGTGCATTTGCACAAAAAAGAAAGCAGTGTTGATGTGAAACATCACAGGCCACTGGTTACCGCAGGTTTTTTTAAAATTTAATTTTAGTTTAAATATGGCGGCGACTGGAAACAAGTTATGAAGGTTAGATGTGGCTCATATATCCTCAGCTGTGCCTATTTCAAATTTTTGGGTACAGATATAAGTTCATTTAATTATACTGTGCTTTATTCTGCAGATAAAACTTTTTACTATTTTAACATGGTGGTTGGTGGTTTAGGGAATATGCAGTCTTTGTTAAAGCAGGATGTGTGTTCAAGTCCCAGGAGCGAGACTGCTGTATCTTTCTCCAAAAACACAGTTTGGCAGAAAGGTAGAGATAGTGGTAACTTAAAATACAAGAAAATGTAATGAAGAAATAATACTCAAATTTCAACCAAAAGCAAGTAAACGAAAAAGGGCAGTAATGACTTCTGCAGGTGCATTTTTATTTTTAAGGTTTTATTGACAACCTGACTGGTTAATTGGCCCCAGTGAAAAAACGTCTTTCTCTGATGGTGTTGGAATCGATGGAAGCTGTCCACTTCACACATTAGTGTTCATACACACACATATCAATGATGTCACAACTCCAGGGCAGTTTTTTCACCTTGGGGCTATTGGCGCAAACTTCTTAGCCAAAATTCAAAGATGCCAAACCACACGGGGATCCTTCAGCCAGCCAGTGCAAGGAGATGCAATTACCTGCTGACTGAGAGTCCTTCACATCACCCCAGTATCACCAAGTCAGGAACAAACACATTTTCACAAACTTCTGTTTTTTGTTGTTAAAGAAAGACTATCAGCCTTATAGATCCCAGACATTCACACAACTGTGAATGAATGAGAATTTAAATAAATCATGGCATTTTTAAGCCATAGGCCTTACTCTGCTTCTAACTTGGGGGGTCTACTGGGAAAAGCAGGTCATTTCAAGACTAGAACTGCAAACCCAAAAATGAAGTTCAAGCGAACGCAGCTGGTCCTAGAATAATCATTTAAAAACATGTCATTTTCTTTTATTATTTCATTTCGTACAAACGATTCATTGCTGTCATTTTTATTAAATCAGGAAGGCAGGGAGATGCATACAAAGGTTAGACTAAGTCTCAGTATATTAAAAAATGTAATGGGAGGAAAAATTATCACAGCCACCAAAATAAGAAAATGTATCCCAGCATGCATCTGAGGTAGAGTCGCTGAGGTGGCCCCAAAGGAAATTCAGTATCATTTTCCAACACAGTGTTTTTCGACCCAGTCCTTGAAGACCACATTTTTGCTTCCTCCCAGCTGCCTGCCAGACAATCCACTTTTTTGCTACCTCCCAGCCCCTGGTACGTTGACTGTCTGGGGCTCCCAGAGGACCAGTCTGAGGAACACTGTTCTTATACACATGAAATCTGGCTGAATACATGTACTGAGTTGCCGATGTCTGTAGGGGGAGCTGTCCACAAAACACAACGCTAACCTGATTTTATTTTCTATGGGGAAGTACCCTTCTGGAAGATATTCTGTTATGGTCGCCGGGGCACGGACCGGGGAAGCAGGACATAAGCCATGGAGTCGGGTAACATGGGATTTATTCAGGTTGAAAACACTCAGAAACATGAAATGACTTCACCCAACATTAATGACTGGACTGGGGAAAGCATACCTAACGCAGACTTAAATACATGGGACTAATCAACAGCAAGGACAAACAGCTGGTAAACACGGGGATTCCACACGAGGTAGCGAGTGGGCGTGACGCACGGGAGGATCGGAAGAGCAGGGCGTGACATATTCACTGAATGTGCTGTAGCAAGCTTTTTTGTTTCTGGGTTTGTGATTATTAAAATTGATTTATCTTAACGAAGTCAAAATGTGCTAATTAAGCTGTACTCCTGTAAAGACTCTTTAACATTTGATAGATAGGATAGATTGTAGTGAGAGCCTCAGCTCAAGGAAGTTTGCTATAATATTTCATCATTGTTGCAGTGAATCAGCTGCACGGTAATAATCTGATGACATACCAGAGAAGGCAAACATAATCTAATCATTACACAACGTGCTTGTCATCTATGTGATTTCATTATTGCCTTTGGCAACACATATGGCTACTGTGTAGTTATTTTCTAAAAACCCAAAGCCAAAACCAACAACATTCAAAATTTATTCAGGCGCAAGAACATATGGCACCTAAGGAGCCAATGACAGTGCAGGTAAAGGCCAGGAAATCCCATCTGATTTATTATCTGTCACAGCAGACAGAATAGCTGCTGTTTCTTGGCCACTGGTTTTCTCTACAAAGTGCAAGACATTCCTAGTGTGCATTTGGGCCATAGATTTGCGATGTGATTTACAAATCCAGACACTGACAATGTGATTGATATTGACATTGGACTGACATTATTCCCCCATAGCACAGGGCTGTCCTATAAAGAATAATGAGGCTGATTAAAGAACGTCAATAAAACACTGCTGGGATTTCCTTGCTAGCACCTTCAAGGAGAGGTCTACACAAAACTGGTGATTGGGCACAATGTACATACGTGTGGACTCTACCTAAACATCAAGAGTGAATACAAGAAACCCAAAAACTTATGCAGTATAAGGTATTGGGGATGTGTAATAATGAAATATGCTTATGCTTACACACACAGACACACACATACACATGTCGGGTAAATATATCTTTATGGTGACCACTCATTCATTTCTATGGGAAAAATGCTAACGCTAACTATGACAACTCTAACCCCCACCCAGCCCTAACCATAACCATAAGTAACCAAGCAAAATACAAGAGTTTTTGCATTTTTTGTTTTTTCATTGCGGTCACAGATTTTTATTAAATTGAGTTTTCCCTTATAGGTCCCCATAAGGGAAAAAAAAAGAGTATTCATCACGCTGTGGGGACATTGTGTCTCCATAAGGTAAGGTATACCCGCTCACACACACACACACATTTACTTGCTTTACACTTAACAGAAACATGACCCAGATTTTTTGATTTCTGGTGCGTATTCCAATATAAACCCAAGAATTGTATGTTAAATTGGCAATTGCTCTTTGTCTTGGCATGTTGACGAGATTCATGTCCACTGAGGGCTCTCGGAGTGACACGTCTGTAGCCTTCATATCTCAGTAATCAGAGGGGTAATTTATTTTTTAATAAATGCATAATATCATTCTGCTGCCCATTCAATACATTAGCACCAGGCCAAGGCCTGGCAGACCAACTATGGAGTAATAGAGAGTCACATGGAATGTCAAAATAAAACAGACATATTTAGTCATAATAAGAATGCATTGGTCCAAAACATGTGGTTCAGAAGGAGCAAGCCTCTAAGAAATGCTTACATCAGGTAATGCTGATTAACACTTTTCTGTAACATATTTCAATAGAGTGATTAATACCTCACCGGAATGCAAGACAAGGTTTTTTCCTGTTCCCATATGGGAGGCCATATTGTATTATCTAATGATTACATCAGGTGTAGACAGCTTGCCTGTATTAGTTATCTGCTTTAATTATTGTTCAATTACTAGGGTTAATCAAAGCAAAATTGAATCTTAATTAAAGCAAGTTAGGAAGGGGAGGGCTGAGACTGAAATTTGTAGACGATTGCTTGAGTGAACTGAAATAACGTCATTAACATTGTCATTATACTGTGTGTCTTTCTTTTTTTATTTATTTATTTTTACAGTCTATGCATGTTTACAGCATATTTCCCTGTAATGAAGTGCGTAGAGTAATCAGTTGAAGCACGCTGTACCCCACTACGGCGATGGGAAAGAATTCAAATCTCCCCCCATCTGTCATTTGCTTATTGAAAGTTACAAAAATCAACATAAAGAAACCCCGCATATAAAGCCTATAATCTCCCACGATGGTTTAGTCCGATCTAACTGCTCATTATACTTTTTACTACTTATACTACTCTTTACTTCTGAAAATGTTTTGTAAACACTGAGCAATTTCATGAAAAATATGCTCAGTTTTCAACACTTAACAAGTTTCCAAACTGCCTTAATTGTTTCTTTTGAACTTTTCCAAATACAGTTATGTGCAAAAAGCATTTCTAAGCATATTGCTGTTTTTTTAGATAAATATTTTTTGAGACAATATTTGACTGCATACATTTTTGTCACAACACATAAGCCCTGTTTTGTTACAAGCCTTTTCGCCAATAAAACGATTTAAACAAAAGAATTTTCAAGACAGAATATAAAATCTACAAACCCTGAATAACATATAAAACTTCCTTTTAAGTTGCTGAATGTCTTGTAATGTTATTGACAACATTTGACACTAATATACGCATAAATTTTAATTTTATAGAATACAAGAAGCATTGTACAAAACTACAGCTTTTTTTTTTATTATTATTATCATTATAATAGCAACAATGACAATAACAGCAACAACAACAAGAGGGGTACATCTACAGTAATGATATAAAAGAGGAATCCAGTTCCGCAAATGCACTCATAGTTCTGGTTGCTTTCCGGCTTAAAAGTCCTTGTAATGTTCCAAAATAATGTTTCAAATCCACCTTGTAATGGGAGACATTGGGCATTCTCGATGACCATTTACATTTATGGATATAGAATTTACCTAGTAATATTAAAAGATTTAACATGAATACAAAACTACAGCGTCAGTAGCTTACCAAGCACCACTTACGTCACAGATCGATCTCATTGGTCCTGTCGTGACTGCTATCTGTTCGTATATTACGCTTAACTGAAACATTCATTCATTGGCTATTTTCTTTGTGTTTTGGTTTCATATTTTATTTCGTATTTGCAATATACATGAAACATTTGTTTTTCCGTGTTTGCCTCGATTTTTTTTTTAAAACAGCGCGAAACACTAAGTATACAATCAATATTCCTTTACTTATACCGCCACCTAGTGTCTGGAATTTTTCACCATTTCCTTTGCGGTATCATAAAATACTTAAATACGTGTCCTGCATTGTTTACGCTCCATAAAACCCCGTTATACGGAATAACTGTTTTATCAAACGTTTTACTTAAGGCGTGTTTAAATTAAGACTACTCCGTGTAAAAATTAAGAGATTTTTTTGGAAAAATGTTCTTTTTCAATAGTTTCAATTGTCACGTTGTTTCTGCAGCCTCTGAAATGCCGATGTCTCATGTTACTCCACAACATTCTTTATACCCTAAGCGGTGTCGTAACCTCTGCAAATCATCGATTAAGATTGTCGATTTACTTTGATTGACAAGAACAAAAAGGGCTTTATACTAAGAACAAAGTCCTCTCTTTTATATTTTGTAAGAGTGTTTGTTACATAACAGAACAGCAACAGATGACTGAGCTGAAATAACTTATGTCGTGATTCAGCTTTGGAGGAATCTGTGTGGGCAAATATTCAGGTGACATTTAGTGCGCCTGCAGTCGTAAGCATTATTCTCAGTGCATCGTCTGTTATTTAAAAGGGGTCCATTGCATAAACTAAGGGAAAAATCACATAAAGGAAAATCTCTTTGGATAAAAATCATTCATTTTACAATAAGTATCAGCACAGGGTTGTGGGATATCAATATTTTTTTAAAGCTTGTTACTAATATATTTATGTAACGGTTATTGCTAGGTTGCTATAGAGCAACATAGCCCTTCCTGGTGAGAGAAAAGATGGTTGCACTGTGTAAGACTCCGGGAAGAAAGGATCACAGACGGATTAGCAGATGATGTTACTTGGAGAAAGGGAGAAGTTGAATGGGATGACATTTACCATGCGCGCAGTGAAGTAGAACTAACTCACGGACAATAGCGCATACGACATTTTATGGAGAGAGGGTAAGCATGAGAGGCCTTGCCTGAGACAATGTGCATATTCTGAATGAAATCAGAGACTGGGCCTGCTCGCCCCGCCCCCCCCCTCCTCCCCCCCCAGGCTTGTGCATGGCTGTATTAGATCTGCAGTCCACTCCTGGCCCCGTGCGTCAGAAATGACGTCAATCTGGCTAGAGAGGGGCTCCTATCGTAGGTGGACCAGCCTGTGGGTGGGCTGTGGTGCCTTGCATAAATGCGAGGCAAGCTGACATCATCAGTGGCAGTGCTGTGTTTCGATTGGTGAGGTGGGGGTAGGTTGGGGGGGGTGGTTCTTGTTTGCCCTGAACTTTGTTTGTTTACATGTTTAAGCATAACTGACTTTTATGCATTTTTAAGACAGCTGGAGACTCCGTGGGCTGAAACTGCAGGATGATCTCCAAGATACTCACGTCGTGAGGAGCCAATATCGAAAGGATTTGCAGCTCCTTGGTAGAAAAAGCTTAAGACCATGTATCTGGGGTCACTGTCAGAACATCTGTCAGATTTATGTTTTATCTGAGCAGGGGCACCACAAAGGGGGGGACGGTTAGGACGATTCCAAGGGCCCCCAAGTGACAGGGGCCCTAATATGGAACAAAATTGGATTGGTCTGGGTGGGGGGCCCAGTGTGACAGGCTTTCATGGGGTCCAAAATCTCTAGCAGCCCCTGTGTATCTGAGGAGGGGGGTGTTTTTATTTCTACAGTATAAGTAAAAAAAAAGCAGTGATAATTGTGGAAATTGTTCCCACAAGTAGTCTACATTTTATGAATATATTAAGGATATATCTGGTATAAATGCTGTAAATTAATAATAATACTTTGATAGACAATATACTTGTAGTTATGTTTGATAATTCCAAATATTAATGTATACAGTTTGTGCTGCTGTGAAAGGTTACAGCTATACAACTGAATAGCTAGGAGACCTGTTGGACACCAGGTGCTGTAATACACATACGGCACAACCTAAACGCACACTTGCCGTCGCCTGGCAACCGGAGTTACTAGGATACAGCAGTTGCAAAATAATCTGGTTTCCATGACAACAGCTATGGCTGAGTCATCTGCAGTGCAGCATATCCTTGAGAGAGCTCTGCTTTCAAACCATGATCAACGTGTTTAATCTAATCTAATCGGTCATACTTTCACATTCATTCTACCGCACAGATAGTGCTTTTGAGAGAGTCTGGTAAGCTTTAGAGTCGCCTGGATGAACTTGCTTGCAGGTTTGATACTGCAGCCTCATAGATTAGTGGGCCACCTCGCTCCTGCAATGGCCGGCATTTTCACTTACTGCTTTTCTTCAAGGAATAACCAGTGTATGTTGTTTACAGGCCTCCTTGCTACACACAGTCTGTCTAGAACGTGAACTTGTAAAGTAAAATTAAACTTTTATTAACACCATGGAGTACCTTAATTTATTTGTATATTCCTTCATTCATTCATTCTTTCAGGTCATATTTCTATTTAAAAGGTTAATGAATTGCATGGTCGGCATTGTAAGATGAAATTTCATGTATGTGTTGCATACATACACAATGTACAATGTTTGAGCATGATTTTATTTGCTATTTATTCTAGTTGGTCATCAGACCCTTTCATTGCATGACCACATTCCCATCCCCTACTACATTCTTCCCTGAGCACCCTAACCCTAACTATCCTTATCCCAAATGTACCCTAACCCTAAATAATCCAATCCCAAGTGCACCCTAACCCCAGCTATCCCTATACCAAGTGCACCCTAACCCCAGCTATCCCTATCCCAAGTGCACCCTAACCCTACCTAACCTTTTCAGCCAGCCTCACACTCACACACCCCATTTCTTCATTGTTATTCATGTTCCCTTCACCAATATAAAAGACTGCAGTAAATCTACAGCATATTTACTGCCACCCTGTGATGGACTGGCATCTTGTCCAGCTGTGTTCCCTGTGCTGCCTGGGATGAGTTCCAGGCTCCCCAGACCCTGAGCAGGATAAGCGGTTAGAAGATGGATGGATATATTTACTGGCACGGTTTTCTGCCAGGAAAAAAGAAAACTGTTGCCAATGTCAGTGAATTGCATGGGTCACTTCAGCTGCTTGTTTCAAGCTTCACTACGTTGTCATGGCTGCATTGTGCTATAACAGCAAATAAACATATACAATAATGTGTAATTATCCCCTGTTAGTGCTATCGCTATTCAAAACATGCACAGCTCCCCGACAGCCCATCCCTATGTATACTCACTCAACCAATGAACAGCAGCGGACAGTTCCCCTTAAGCTGGTGAGCACTGACTTGCTTGAGCGTAAATCTGGCCATGTCAGCCCTTAGTGAATCTACCTTACTTCCCGACTCCCCAGTTATAAGTCCAGCACAGTGTGAGCTGCTCTCAGACCTATGTTTGCTAACCCCTGGCTGTTCAGTGAGCCACAGAAATGTCTGTCATTATCAGCTCTTTACAATTCACTCCTTATGCCTTATTATTTATATAGCTGTGCAGTCATACTACAGGCATTTTACTTTACCCCGCTAATAATTTTTCATTCTAAGAACATTTAACGAATGTCATGATTAAGTTATGGAAATGTTCAAAGTGTCCAGTTTTCCTGATGTTCCCTGAACTACTATTACAACTAAGAATAATAATATAAAGCAGAATAAAGAGCGTGATAAAGTAGCAATATTTTTCAACATTAATTATGTTAAAAGGATGCTCAGGTAATAACGTAATCGTGCTGACATGACAGACAGAACCTTTGCTAAAACGTTAAATGTGAAAATATCGTTCCATTAATGTTACAGTAAGAACATTCCCTGCCAACTTTGGGAAGACTTTCACATAACATTGGCAAAAGTTCTGGGAACATTCCCTGTTAGCTGGTTAGTAACCTCACTATAGCGAAAGCTATCCTGGTTTAACCGGAAACTTTTTCAGCAGAAATCTTTAGCCATGGTTGCTCAGTGTGTTGTGCTGTCATCTGGCTCCTCCAGAGCTCGGGGTTTGAATCCCACTCCTGCTCTGTATGTGAGATAATTATATGTCTCCCCCCTGAGTTACACTGAGTTACCCCAGGGTGTGAATGTGTGTGTGTATGTTCCCTGTTATGGACTGGCATCCTACCCAGGCAGATCTGCTGCCCTATGCTTCCTGAGATTGGCTCCAGAATCACCACCACCCCAACCTCTACTAAAACAGTGGTTATGATGATGAATGGAAGAGTTTGGGCATTCCGGAAGGATGACCCCCTCAGCCAAGAAGATTAATTGAACATATCCTTAATATTAGTAACATGTAAATGTAGAATGTTTTCTACATGAATATGTAACATAATTTAAATTCCTCCTGAATTAATAAAAAGCTCATTTCCTAAAAAAAAATGCATTATTACTTATGTTCTTGGACACAAATAGGATTCTGCTGCACTGTCCAATAAGGAGAGCAGAGGATCTGAACGGGGGGGGGGCAGCTCTATAAATAGAAAGATCCCTTTCTTTTGCTCTCAAACTCTGTTACTTAGTGAATTCACAGTAAATATCTTTTAAAGAATCCATTTGTTCATTGTCATGGCCAGGATCCAGACACAGGGGAAGTGCTTTTGATGGCCTGAACCAGGGTGAGCTTCATTGAATATGCCTTTCAGTGGGGAAAAGAAAATATTGTATGTGGATGATAAGCCTATCTGCATGTTGTGTAACCGCTAGCCGTCGAGACTGTGTTTTTCCACTTTCTGACATTTCACATATAACTGACAGGAATATATTTTTGCCCAAGTGCATGAGTCTGCTTGGAATGAAAACTGTAACAAGGCTATGTGTGAATATGTTAATCACAACTTTGCTTCATGTGTTTTCTGTCATTAGAGCATTGCGTTGGGAAATATTACGCAATCAGCCGTTTGGTGCTAACGTGCAAAACTTACTCTTTTATACTGAGTATATTTATCTCCCGTGACACTTTGAAAGCTTGATACAAAGCAGGAAAGACTTTACCTCTTAGTTCTGTATTTGTAAAGATAAATATCGAAATTCTATTTACTAAGCGACATGCGAAATATGTTGTTGCCGCACGCATCCAGGCTTTGAATACTGCGTTCACTCTCTGCGGGCGGAGCTTGCATGTTCATATGCTGTGTGCGTTTGCTCCGCCTTCACTGGATTCCTCACACTTCCCAAGGACATGTAGTTGGGCTGACTGGCCCAGTGGGGTTTACTGCATAGGCTACCCTAAGCTATAGCCTAGGGCCCTGGCAAACATCAGGGACCCACCCCACCGAAATGGAATAGTTCAAATTTGCAACGCCTGGGTGTCTATGCTTATGAGGCAGCTTTGGTCAGAGGGCATAAACAAAATTCCACACTAGGGGCAATGTAGAGATGCCAATGCACTCAACAGCATGTCTTTGGACTCTGGGAGAAAACTAGGGTATGTTATTCCCAAGGATCCACTGCTGAATAAGCAGGCCAAAGATGGATGGATGGATGGATGATGCTATTATTGGTCATAATAGTTAGAACTACTTTCAAAAAGACAACAGAAAAGCTGATGGTGTCAAAAATGTGTTCACTAGAGCATGTCTATGGTTAGAAACCTGTGGGTAGTAATGTCAGAACAAAACCCACTGAAATGTACTGGTTTCACTTCAGGTGTACAGTACGGCGTCTACCATGTTAAAGAGAACGGACTTTAAAATGCTGCTGTAATCCTCTCTTCCAGGGGATTTTCGTTTCATCATCACATTTTTCATGAACAATGTTGGCGATCATACTGGAATTTTGATACATGGAATATACTTTTTGTATTTAGTTTTTTTAGAATTTAGAATGTTTTCCACTGCAATCGATAATCACTATAAAACAGTTAATTCACTGTATACGTTTCATATATCTCCTGACAGACGGATATGCAATGTCTGTTTACTGGTGGAAAATGCTGTTAGTTGCTGTCTAGCTTGAATATAATTTCGGGTCACTGTTTTAATAATTTATAATATTTTCATTTATTATGAATTATTTTTGCTCTTGGAATGGTGAGCAATTTGCATGATTCATTGACCATGCCACTGAACATGTCCAGTGAAATGATTATTCATTCTCATCATTTTGCAAATTGTCATTCATAAAATGATCAGTTGATATGAAGAGAAGAGATCTGTGTAAGAAATATGAATTAATTATGAACCAGGAAAATGACACCAGCATATAATGGTTGAATATTTCTTACAGGGATGCAAGTGATTTCTAATCTAGGGGTTGAGAGTCAGGTCTCCTGATTGAATTGTAATTCACGATCATACAGCCTGATTGGCTGACGGCCCTGACATGTGCTTGCATCCCTGGACAGGTCCCAGCAGTATATCTTTCTGGCTTATTTTGCCGTACAGTTGCTTCCAATCAGGAGACTGTGGCAAACACATCTGTCTTTGTGCCATTTTGCTAATTTGTTTAGTGATCAAATTAGTGTCGCATTGATCTTGCTGAAGGTTTTTTTTTCCCATAAATCAGCAGAAATGCTTTTTGTAAATGAACAACAAAAAAATGTTAGTGAATGAAACTTGCTGGAGTGCTGCTGATTAAAGCGGCACATGGAAGACATTGCGGATATCATACGTAGGAAAATGGGCCACATTGCCTCAAATCCTGGCATTTCGATGAAGCCCTATTGATCTCCTAAGTTATGATTATGTGACTGCTTATGAAATTAGAGAATACCTTCCAAAAACATCAATGGTAAATATTATCATCATTTAATAAATAGCATGAACTTCCATCCATCCATCTTCTTTAAATGTTTATCCTATTCAAGGTCTGGAGCCTATCCCAGAGATTGTGAGTGGAAGACAGGGAACAACCCAGGCTGGGGTGCCAACCCATCGCAGGGCACAGTCACACACCATTCACTGACATCCATCCATCCATCCATCCATTTTCCAAGCCGCTTATCCTACTGGGTCGCGGGGGGTCCGGAGCCTATCCCGGA